>CM055345.1:4664498-4728903 GCA_029228605.1 Salix koriyanagi
TGTGGTTTTTGGTTAAATTATTGGACCATCCTAGACCTGATGAGTCTCACCATTTATTTGTGGAATCACTTTGTTTCTTCAGCTGTGAGATACCCTTTGATCTCACTGTTTTCCAAATTCTCGTCAATAGATAAAAAAGATGACATACTTGAAATGCTCTTTATTTGTTTCTTTTTTCATGACAGGCACTCGAAAGACTAGTAATATTCCAATCAAGTTTCATACATGGTTTGAACAGACAATCATCGTCTAGATATTCGTTAATTTTGTGTAGAATTTAGAGGTTGTTTGGGAGTGTGGTTGCGGTTGCTTTTGAAAGTGCTTTTCGTTTAGAAATACATTAAAATGATATTTTTTTTATTTTTTAAAAATTATTTTTGACATTAGCACATCAAAATGATCTAAAAACACCAAAAAATTTTCATTTAAAATGATTTTTTTTTCTTCAAAATTTGGCCAAACAGCGGTTCAACCTCTTAACCAAACAGGCACTAGTCTTCCGACCCCATAAATTTGCTCATGGTGAGTCAAAACAAATATTAAGAAAAGGAAAATACAAGGAAACGTATACCCAAAGATAATTGAAGGAAATCATTTCCTTTGAAGCTGAAAAAAGAACTCATTCTTTTCCAAGATGAAGCTCAAAAGGAACCTCCGATTTGTTTCTCATGCATTAAGAGTTATGGCATGCACCCCTTGTAAGAGCTCGAAATAACTGAGATTTTACTCGTTCATCTAAACCTATAAAATATGATTTTTAAGAGATATAGTTTTCTGGCATAAAAAAACAAATTCACTTCATCATCAATCTCCTTGATTCAAGAATAACCTTAGAGAAAGCCAAAGTAGCCCTTAAATGGGAATTACCAAGAATGAAGAAACTTTAACCTATGTTATGATGATTCTGAGCCCATTTGCAAGTGAACAAAAGAGGAAAGACTTGACAAACTCGAGGTCCATTTACAAGGAACTTCATTTAGTTGAACAGAATTTATATTTTCAATCCTTTTATTTATTTATTCTGTCTATAGATTTCAAAATGGAACGCCTGTTAGCTCTCTCAGTTACGAGGTTTATAATTTATATAGCAGATCTTGAGTTTAAATTAAAACATGTATTTTTAATAAGAATCTGGGATAATTGCAATTGTACTCGTTCATCTTAGTTTACAAAATACGTTTTTCAAGGATGAATTTTTCTCGCATCTATGTTTTTTGTTTTGATTCTGCTTCTTTTTTTTTTAATTTGAAATAATATTATGATGCTAGCGCTCTGTTTTATCACTATCGAAAAATTAGAAAATATCAATGGAAAAACATTTCATCACTGATTTCTGACGGAAATTGCAACATCGGATTTTTGTTTGTAATTAATTTTACACGTCATCATTATTCTTCCTCCTTCACCTGCCAAAAAAAAATAGTAGCAGCCTCCCATTTTATCACAAAGCCAACAATCCCAACACTCCAATGTCGATCAATGTCGATCTAAATCTATTAGTTTTGTCAATATCAATCGTTGATTTTTTTTTTGTGAAGATTCGATACACAAAGTAAGCAAAACCATATATATTTTTTGTAACTCGTTTATATTTTAGGTTAATTTATTGATTGTAGTCCTTATATTTTGATTCTCTATATAAGTGTTTTACAACTTTTTCTTAAGGATATTTGTTATATTAATGTATGATTTGTATGCTAGAATCTGTTTGTGATTTAGAGAAAATTGAATTTTAGTGTCATTTGATGAAATTGATTTTGATCTTGTAACATAAATATGTTAATTCAATAAGTAATAGTTTATTTTAATGTGTACTGATCATATTTTATCAATTTTACTATTAAGTAGAAAATTCAGGGAAATTGATGTTTTGTGGAACTGATAAATGTTATTCCATATAGGTTTTCTGATTAAGCAATGGATGATCATTCTTAGATGTATTGAGATTCACTTGAAGATTTATATCAGCAAGATTATCTTCAAGGGGTTAAAAGTTCTGTTAATTTCACATTCTCTAAAGCGAAGAATATTAGTGCAATAGAAATTAGAAGTCCATGCGTGAAGTATAAGAATAAAAAGTTCTACTATAAAGATATTGTGATGATACATCTACTTAAAAAAGGGTTTGTCAAATAATTATATTCATGGTGGCATATATATGAAGAACCTTATTTTCCTCACAAAATTATGATAGAAAAGATAGTTGGCTCAATTTCTAATTTTAACAATATATATATATATATATATATGAGTCTGCGGTGATATAAGTAATTCTTATAGAAGTATGGTGATAGATGCAATGACAATGAATCATGTTATTTAGGTGAAGATTCATGTAACATCCCCTTAGTTAAAGAACCAAGAGTAGATACAATTAAGTTCTTTAAACTTTAATGAAAATCTAATAAACCATTAAAGGATTGGTGCACAACCCGCAATAAATTATTGGTCATTGCACACGTGTTTACCATCAAGTAAAATTATCTTTTAGCTCACCAATTATAATAACATGATTGAATGGGCTAAAAGCATATTACTTGAAAGAAATAAGCCGAGAGAGAACTTTTATGCTGCAAAATTCATAATGAAATCTCTTGGCCTATGATACCAAAAAGTTATGTATTGAAACTTTTTCATGTTGCATTGCAATGAATATGCAAGTTTCATTTACTGCAAAATATAAACTCAATAATGGTAGAGGAATGACATTTTCCAAATATAAAAAAACTAATATATTTTCTAATCAAATCTTTGTTACAAATGTTATTTATATGTTAAAAAAACTATGGAGCACATGACATGATATTATTCATATGATGCGGTGGATAGAGTCATGATGTACCCTTCTCATGGTGAAGTTTGGAAGTTGTTTAAGTAATGTGCATCCTCGAATTTCAATGGAACTATGAAATATATATCTTGGTCTATGTATATATGGATTTAATCCATTTATATTTCTTACTAAATTATATTCGTATTGGTTGTTTATGCTAACAATTTATAACTTGCTTCTAGGGATGTGTATGAAGCCAAAATTTATATTCTCGTATGTGTTCATACATAGTTCTTACAATCCAAGTAGAAATATTGATTTGTTTTATTCAACCATTGATTAATAAGTTGAATAAATTATAGTTAGTCGAACTTTCATATTTGTTGTCTCAAGAAAATATAAATTTTAGATGAAAACAACTTTGATGTGAACTATAAATGTTTTTTTTTTATTATTTTTTTTATTTTTTTTATTTATGTATGAGATGGTTTTAGGTTGGAGTATACATTGAATATTATCTTGTCTATAATGCATGACAATAATTAGAAAACACAAGTATTTTATTACCACTAAGGTTAACTCGTTAAATCTATATTTCAAGTCATTCGATTAGGATAATTTGACAAAAAACAATAATCATAAAGCATATTTAAAAAAAAAAAACAATATTAAATTGTAAAATTAAAATAGAAAATAAGTAAAAAAACAAACAATGTCAACCTATATTAACTTTTCAAATCTATGATTCAAGTCATTTGATCGGAAGCACTATATCTAGAAAAATCATGAAGTCTAATCCCTGACCAATTCAATATTGAATGATGAAGTTGGAGAGAAAGAAACAATTATATAAAAAGATCCAAAAACCAAACATAATAATTAAAATAATGAAGATTAAAATGAGGATAACTACAATTTTTTTATTGAATGATGAAATTGAAAAGGAAAATTAATTTAACAAAAGAAACAAAAAACATTCAAGAGAATGAGGACCATATTGGAATAAATAATGTATAAAAATTTAAGATTAAAGGATGAAGATGAAAACAAATATAAATTTTATAAAAAAAATTAAAAAATAAGTATGAAAGTTTAAATATCAATAACTAAGAGGACAACTTTGAAATATTGAATAACTAGCATAAATTTTGAGAGATAAAAAAAAAAAGCACCAATGACAAATTGTTCCACCACTACAAACACATACTAACCCATCAAAAAGAAGATGTCATGGAGATTCCAATAACACATCAAAAATAAGATTTTTGCTACCAGGAGACACCATGGTATCACATCCATTCAAGTTGATAATAACAAAAAAGAAACCATAATATAAAGACAAAAAAAAAACCCTAGACGCAAACTTTAAAATTTTTACTATTAAAATCAATTAAATTATTTTACTCTTCATTAAAATCTTTTTCAAGGGTAAATTAGTAATTCCAATATGCTTTAAAAAATGAAAATACAATTCCACATAAATTTGATAATGATCAACGAATTTTTCAAAAAAAAATTAAATACCCCAACAACACCAAGGCTATTGTTTTTTTCATGAAGAAAAAAAAATGATAATTACACTATTATAGTGAATATTAAAATCTCTAGATGTACAAGGAGTCTCCCTTCTTTCTTTCCTTCTTTTTTAACCAACCTTAACCATTTTTATTTTATTTTTTAAGTTTATATGTTTCTCAATTTATTTTATTAAGCATATATATATTTTTTAATTTTTTAAATTTAGAAAAATCATGTTTATTTTTTTTTTAATTTAGAAAAAATCATGTTAGTAAAAATTATATTCTTAACACTAATACAATTTTTTACATATAATAAATTAACTTGAAATTCTACCGAAATTCTACTAATAAAGATGCATTCCCATATGTTTAACTATTTAGAATTGAACAAGTTACTTCCCCCCTTTCCTTTCTGATAGTTTTTTTTATGGTATTCCATTGAGTTTTACTATAAACAATATATATAATCAACTTGGAGTTAACTTAATTTAAAACTCAAGTAATCGATTAAGTGTTTATTTAGAATTGTGGTTCAAGTTGTTTTTTAGAAATGCATTAATAATATATTTTTATTTTTTAAATTATTTTTGACACTATCGCATGAAAATAATATAAAAGTACTAAATTTTTTTAATTTAAAATAAAAAATAAAAAATCATGTTTTTCAAAAACACTTTTGAAATGCAATGTCAAATACCTAACTGTATTAATCCATTAGTCAATTAAAATCATAGTTGTAAATTTCATTTCTTTTTGGCCAAAACGTTTCGTACTAGTAAAAAAACGAGACAAAATGACGTCGTTTTTACCTCGATTTAAATTCTACTCCGTACAGGATATTTTGGACAAATACTGGCCGATACATGCCGATATTACTTCGTCTGTGCCGTTATGGGCAAAAGAAACTTCTAAATATATGTTTATTTGTTATGCTGAAAATAATGTTACGTACAAGTTTCTAATTTTAAGAAATGATGTTCTAGATTGAAATACCCTATTTGAAACAAAATATAAAGAATTGTTTAAACACAATTATCCATTGAATTAAAAGATTTCTCATGCACTTGTTAATGACAATAAAGTTGATATATTTCACATTTAGTAAGTAAGAGATAAATGAAAGAAACGTTCTTTGACAATGATCTAGTTATATAGCAGTGTAGGATCTAGTTATCTACTCCTAAATTATTTTTTCTTTTGATTCTTTGTTTTGATAATAAGAATTTAAAGTTGAAATCGACTCCCCTTTATAAAAAAAATCAAACTTGAGAAATTATTGAGTTGCACTCAAGTGTAAAACCTATTGGTTGGAAATGGATTTTTAAAAGAGAATATTTCGCTGATGGCTCTATAAATAAATACAAAACAAGATTACTATAAATTAAGTTTTTTTTCTATGATGACCGGAGACCCTATGAATTAGGTTCATATGGGTAATAACAAAGTCATTTGTGGTTTTCTAATACTATAAATTAAGTCTTTTTTCTATGATGTGAAAATAATGTTAGTCTACAATTAAAAAGATATGAACTGAAAAGTTCTTAATAAGTTTCATATTCTTTATGGGCATTATTCAAATTGTAGTGAACACTCAATGGAATCACATGTATAAAACTTTCTACATTTTAGGATTTACATCAAAATTTTATAAAAACTTCCATTTCAATGAAGTCTCTTGTTTTTAAAGAACGCTATCAATTTTAAAGATAAATTTAGAATAAGCTCCTCATAATATAATTTATATAATTAATAACATAAAATAAATTTAGGAAAACATATAGCAAATATGAATTTCTAGTATCTTCATTTACTATGTGGGGACTCCATTTATTTTTACTTTAATTTCATCGAGGCTTGCATTCTTCATGCTTCAACATGCCCTAATACAATATTTTCCTCCACTATCAACTAATAATTCTCCTAGTTTAGAATTTTGGTCAAGTATTTACAAGCACAAGGTAAAGTAATGTTTTAGCCCTTTTATTTTCTTGCTTTGCACTTTGATCTATTTTTTATTAATTATTTTTTCTTGTATTTTGATTTTCTTAAAAACAAGTCAATGCCAATGTGAGCTTATTTTTTAATTTTGCCCTTGAATTTCTTGACAATACATTCCCTAATTCACAACAAGTCCTTTCTTTTGTTTTTTTATTATGGAACTTTACCACTCGTTCCAAAATATTTTCCTTAAGGGTAGAGCAAGAGTAGGCTCTTATTTCAAATAACAGGAGGATTATAATTATGGAGGAAACGACGACGTGTAAAACACAAAGCATAAGCTGCCACGTCATTTATTAGAAATATAAAGTCTTTCTAGAGTTGTACTAAAATTTTAGAGAGGGCATCCACCATTCATATACCGACTCCGTTACGGCGGCATCTTCACCGCAGTCCACTTGTCGTCGCTGACGGTCAACACCGTGCTGCCGGGAGGATACGTCATTTTGGTCCCACGTGGATGAACAAGAATCTTATTCCTTCCGACCATAAACTCGATACCTGATTTTGATCCTAAATTAGTGGGGGGAATAAGAAGGCAAAGAAGATGAAGTCAGATAATGTTCAGGCGAAGAAAAGATGGCTAACTACAGAATTTGATGCCAACAATTCAAAAGCTAAATGTTATGAGATATGGATGCCATTAAGATATCATGCAAGCTTTATATAACAGTTAAAAATTCTACACCCAGCTAGGTTTTATTCATGTCAAATCATCCGAAATAGCGCATCCCTATTAATTTTGCAATACGTTTCAAAAGTGTTTTAGAAAAAAAAAAGATTTTTTTTATTTGAAATTAAATTTATTTGATTTTTTTAGATTATTTTAAGGTGCTAATGTCAAAATAATTTTTTTTTTTTTAAAAAAAAAACCTTAATCATGCTCCAAACAGGCACTAAGCACCATTCAACGGCATCAGAATCTATAGCTCACAGTTAAAAGCAGATTCTTATATTGAACAAATTCTCTTATGTGCAGATGAAAAGGCTTGACTACAACCTCGTCAAGAGGCATCAGAATCTTATTCCTTCCGACCATACTTGTTCTTGTTCCTAAATTAGTGGGGGAATCAGAGGGCAAAGAAGAAGTCAGGTCATGTTCAGGAGAAGAAAAGATGGGTAGCTACAGAATTTAATGCCATCAATTCAAAAGCTAAATGTTGTGAGATATGGATGCCATTAAGATATCATGCAAGCTTTATATAACAGTTAAAGATTCTAAATCGAGCTAGGTTTTATTCATGTCAAATCATCTGAAATAGCATGAAGATGCATTCCCACTAGTTTCGCGCTGCGTTTCAAAAACGATTTTAAAAAAATTTAAAATTTTAAAAAATAAATCGGTTCCGAATAAAATATCTGAAAAATCTAGTCACCAATCTAGATGCTTTCAGATTTCATGTTCCACCATGTGCTGGTAGAAAGCATTTGTTCATGGTTTTGGAAATATTAATAAAAACGTATAGGAGAGATATTTAGTATAATATGAAATCATCTGCTAATGCCCACAAATAGAAATGCAGAATGCATGGAATGTTTAGAAACTCACCTCTATACTGCTCAGCTTGTTCATTGGGCACAGGCAATTTAGGCTGGGTATTTTGTTGAAAAAAAGCAGTGAGACCTGCACGCACGCTTGAGGCTGATAACTGTGTTTCTCCGACAGCTTCTTGGGCTTGGCAACCTGACCAAAAAAAACCATACAATCTGATCAACCATTACAATATATTCTTTACTTTATAATTAGTTTTAAAACTTTGCGGCAGCTCTATTCCGCTCGTGTTGGTAAAAAGCTTACAAGAACTATGAAGGGCATATGTTAATCATAAAAATGAGTATGAATTTAGAAGATATAGTAAGAATGTCTTCATACCAATAAGTTGATTAATTGGGTACCTAAATCATGAAACACTAAATAAGATATAAATAAAGCATATAATATAAGTACGCTGTTTTAGAGCTGTGTATGCAATCTTTGCTGCACTCATCTCAGCTTCCTTCTTAGTTTTTGCTCCTTGTCCTGTAAAAATCTCTCCTTTTATCTTCACCGTTGAAATGAAGGTAAGCGCATGAGCTTCACCAGATTTCTCTGTACTATAAGTTGGTGAACCATAACCTTCTCTCTGAGCCAAATCTTGTAAACGATTCTTATAGAAAGACTCATCCTAAAAAGAAAACAACAAATTACCAGCATATTTTTGCATCTCCATGATGAATTGATAACAATCTTAGAAAAATAACCTCTTCAACTCCATTTGGCAACAATGAACTCAATGCAGCTTTTGCAGCTGCCTGTTCAGCTCTGTTCAATATGGGAAATTGCTCTCGACTCTCATAGGTTTGTCCATTTACTGTGACCCTACACTTAAAGAGAGGAGCATGTGGAGGACCCGCGCGCTCGCAAGAATACTTGGGCAGAGTGAAGTTTCTCTTCTGAGCATAGGTTTGCAGCTGGTTTTTGAACAGGTTCTGCATAACTGTAAATCAGGAGAAAATTCAGATGAATGTGTCAAATATTGACTTGTCATGAAAACACAAAACAAACAGGGGTATTATTTAAGACACAAAATAAGGTGATTCAATATCAAGTTTCCATGGTCAGGTGATGCCTCTACCTTCTTCAATCAGAATTCAGTTTCTTCGTTTGCGGCCATAACTTGGCAGCCAACAGCGCGTCAAATATAAAACACCCTCCTTTCCCCTTCTATACTATACAATACAAACCTATAAGCTACCGAATGAATTAAATTATCCAGTCACAAAACAATGATTCTGATTACATGCAGCAGATTGTCAGCAGCCAAGCGAGGCACCACTGAGTACAGAGCACATATACAATAACAATTATAAACAAAGAAAAGAATTGTAGAACAGTTGAAGTCGAGATTCTTATGTTTTCCTCCATTCTGTGCTCCCCGAAAAAAGTATTGTACAGGACACGAGGGAAATAAACCCTTATAAAGAGAAGTTATCAGAGCAAGCTTAGTAGCATCTTAAAAGGACTTCCTGTAGCTCTATTTGTTGAGATTTTGGCATGGGGAAGAGTCCATTCACCACAAGTATGGATGGAAAGCAAGAGCCGTGATCTAAACCATCTTCAACAATCAAGAATTTCATAAATAGAGCGAGGCTCGATGTATAGTAGTATAATATCGAAAACCTAAGGTAAACGTCAAACAACAAAAGAGCTAAATCCATCAGAAGAAGAAAACAATATCCTGTCCCAAGCAAAGCCATAAAAGTCATAAACATAGCAAGAGTGGATTTCAAAATCGTTGTGAAAATTTAATCGAAGTAGTCAAAGTTACACACAGATCTGTCAAATTTAAAAGATGAACAAGAAAAACTTATTCCAAAACTTAACATATTTAACAAGACACAAAAGTAATCAAAGATATACATATATATAGATCAATCAAAGTAAAACTTTAAATTTACAAAGCTAAAATGTATACAGCACAAACTAAGGGATGCTATCAATTTAAATTGTGTAGAGGCAACATATTTGAGATTTTAACTCAAATTTTCAAATCAAGAGTAGAACCCTATTGTTCATCAGGTATGAAGCAGTGGATTTTGGTTTATAGTTTGTGAATGAATTAAAGCGGCTACAGAGAGAAGGTTCCAGTGAAGAGGAAAGATGCAGGAAGAGAAACTGGGGGAGAAAAACCTTGTTTCAAGTGCACTGCCATTATGCTCCATTGCCAAACAGGCCATCGAACCCCAATATGACCATTTTTTAGGACCCAGTTACAGATTACAATTTATTATGCACCTCACATAAAAATGGTTATAGCAATAAATGGAAAATCTCCACTCTAGCACTAAGAAACGGTGATGATTTTGCAAGAAAATAAAAAATTCAAAGCTAAATTTGCTCTCACCTTCCAAACTCTCATCGTTTTTGGAAGCTGCCACGGCTTCATTTGACAGGTGAGTTGGCTTTGCATCTTGTTGGTTCAACTGCAAAGTCCCTCCGGTAGAGAGACGAGTACTCACCCCAGCGCTTCCACTCGAACAACCTGCAGAAGCGAAACTCCAGCATAGCATCAGTTTCTTCATTTCTTGATGAGGTCTAAATAAGGCAGAAGCGCCACTAGATTGATTTATCATATAAAGCTTCATGACTACAGGCAGGCATCAATCAATCATTCAGAACATAAATGAATCATAATAATCAAATGTTATCATTCTTAATCAGACATTGATTCACAAAGTAGTTTCACTTCATTAAAAGAGACAAAAGGGATTCAATTACCAGCAGAAAGGGAGGGGGCGGGGAGGGAGAAGTGGTTCAAGGCGAGTTCAGCGGCGTCGCTCTTCGCTTTCTTGGAGGAGGAGGAGGGGGAGGAAGTGGAGAAGGAGGAGGCGTTGACGGTGACGGTGGCGTAAAAGAGAGGGTTGTGATCGTGGCCTTGTTTGTTAACTTCATAGGTAGGCAAGTCCCATCCTCTCTGCTGGCACAGCAAGTGAAGCTTTGATTTGGACATGGCGGTCGGTGCTCTGCCTCTGCCTCTGAATCCTGCAGGTATATATAGAATGCATCCACGAACTTGTACGGACTGTGTGAGTTTTTGGAATGGAAGGGAAGGTTGCTTCTATTCTTCTCTCTCATGTCAAGAATCATTCTCTCTTCAGCTTGCTTTTGAAGTTGATTCCCTACTAGGAATATGATTCTATTTTAATGTTTTATTCTTTATTTGCGGTCCAAACAAAATCAAAAATAAATTTTATTTTAATATATTCATCGCTAAGAAAATACTACAAATGTTACTGTATTTTCGAGTGCAACCATATTTTTTCTTTTTTTATATGGGGTTTAGAAATATATTAAAAAAAATTATTTTTTAAATTAATACATAAAAATAATATCAAAATATTAATTTAAAATAAAATAAAAAATATTTAATTTTTTTTTAAACATAATATTAACTAGTTCGCCTTGTTTTTATTAATAATTATATTACATATTAAAAAATCTTGGGTGGAAACAAGCAGAAGAACTTCGAAGGTAAGGTGCTTTAAAGGCAAGGCGCAGTCGAGGTGCGATGATTCGTGATTATTTGGGAATATAATTGTGATTGTTTTTAAAAAGTTTTTTTATTTAAAAATATATTAAAATAATATTTTAAAAAAATATTATTATATCATCATATCAAAATGATTTAAATATACTTAAAAATATAATTTAAAGTAAAAAATAAATATAAAATATTTTTAATTTTTTTCAAAAACACTTTCTAAAAGCACTCCCAAACACCCTCTTCGAAGGCGAGGTGCAGGTCGAGGAAAAGCAATGCGACCTGCAGACAGGGTGCTTGACATTGCGTTCTAAAAGTATTTTTTAAAAAAAAATATTTTAAATTTTAAATTAATTATTTTTGATATTTCTAGATTATTTTGATTTGCTGATATCCAAAATAATTTTTAAAAAATAAAAATATATATTTTTAATACATTTCTAAATAAAAATTATTTTAAAAAACAACCACAACCACACTCTCAACCACTTTAAACTGAGATCACAGGAGTTTTGCTCTTAACAGCTTCTTGAGCATGGCAAGCACGGGAGGAGAGGTGCAGAGCTCCGACGAGCTTCTTGTGATCGGCAAGAAGTTCAGATAAATGTTCGTTAAAATTGTTTTTCGTTTAAAAATACATTAAAATAATATTTTTTTATTTTTAAAAATCATTTTTAATATTAATATATAAAACTATATAGAAAATCGTTGTGTCAAACATGGTTTCATCAAGCTCACCATCCAACAATCTCATCGAATACATAATTATATCTCATCAAGTACATATATATTTACATAATTACTACAATTTTCACATAATAATTACTACCCAAAACTAAGAAAGCTGGAGCCTGGAGGCAAGAAGGAGGTGGCAAATGAGAAGAACCTCCTGCAAGAGATATATGTAAGGATGGTCAGCAGCATAAAATCTATACTTATCTTAATGAGTATATAATATTCATCAATTTCACTTCATCCTCCTTTTAGTGGATGAATTTCCTTTAAAGATATTTCATGAGATATTAATTTTCTAGCCCCCACAAAAATATGATTCATTCAATATCTGGTTTCTCCCCCATCCAGAAAGCATATTTCATTCAATATCTGGTTTTTTTCGGCCTCGCCGGCATCAACTTTCCCACCCCGAAAACGTATTTCTTTTCGTATCGATTTTTCGCCGATGAACACTTGTATTCGGAATCTAACATTTACAAGAGCAACTCAAAAATATGTATATAGGGGTGAACCATTTACCTGAAGCTCGTATTTGGTGTGCTCCTAAGATGTCTTTCCTACGATTCTCAACTCAGCGATAATAAATTAACATCCTGTTGGCCAAAAACACACATTTTTTTATTTATTTAGCAACAAAATATTGCCATAACAATTGCATAATCTTAGCCTATTCAGCCATTATAACACAAGAACTCAATTTATTTTTCAATGATGCCAAAAACACATTTGATCATTCGTATGCACCAATTGGCTTTGACAAAGAGAACACACATGCATTTTTTTTACTACCGCAACTCCTAAGACCTAACAATATCTTTTATTTTTTTGATGCGAGGAAACTCCACCTCCCGGAAACTGCACTTTATAGGCCCAAGTAAGCGAGTAAAACCCCCGGCTATTCCAGGCTCTTATTAAGAGATGCACGCCCTGCCTCGAACTCAAGACCTGCTATGCATATCGCAAGCCTTTTGTCACTTGTTATCTAAGTTTTTATAATTGGTTTTTGATTCTTCTTTAGTTAATCCTTAATCATGTCATTTAAACCACAACTAACCCAAAAATCACACAATTTGGCATTGCAATTCAAATTTACATAAACTCTAACAATTCAAAAACTGGGATTTCCAATTCCTTATCAAAAATCATGAAAAGAATTTCATTTAAAAAAAAGGGATCTCTTATCACAACTAATTGATCCGAATTTGTGAGCCTTTTTCAACAAATTCCCATGAATTCACCCACTTCTCTTTCAATTACAATTTATCTTTTATTTCATTTGAGTTTTTGTGCTAATTAACTGAGAATTTTCATCCTTGGTAAAAAAACTTTTCTCTTAATTTATTGTTTTTCTGTTGGGAAATCACGCTACTTCTACTTCACACAGGTTTAAGATTTTGGGCAGGCAGGGTTTACAGGGCACCTAGAGCATTAAAGACTAAATAAGATAAAATAAATCATAAAATGAAACTACCTGTTTGAGAGCTGTGTATGCAACCTTTGCTGCACTCCTCTCTGCTTGCTTTTTTGTTTTCGCTTCGGCACCGGTAAAGATTTCTCCTTCTATCTCCACTGTTGAAACGAAGATAGGCGCATGAGCTTCACCATATTTCTCTGTACAATAAGTTTGCAAGCCATAACCTTCTCTTTGAGCCAAATCTTGTAAAAGATTCTTATAACGGGACTCATCCTAAAAAGAAAACAATAAATTACATAAAAAAAGGTGTAATCATGTGTCTAAAAGATGCAAACAAAAACATAGCAACATATTTTTGCATCTCCACGATGAATTGATAACAATCTTAGAAATATAACCTCTTCAACTCCGTTCGGCAACAATGACATCAATGCAGCTTTTGCAGCTGCATGTTCAGCTTTGTTCAGTGTGGGAAAATATTCCCGGCTCTCGTAGGTTTGTCCATCTACTGTGACCCTGCACTTAAAGCGAGTAGCATGAGCAGGACCAACACGCTCGCAAGAATACTCGGGCAGAGTGAAGTTTCTCTTCTGAGCATAGTTTTGCAGCTGGTTTTTGAACAGCTGCTGCTGCATTCCTGCAAGCCAGGGGAAAATTAAGATGAATGTGTCAAATATAAAACACCCTCCTTTCCCCTTTTATACTATACAATACAAATTACAAACCTATAAGCTACCAAATGAATTAAATTACACAATTACAAAACAATGATTCTGATCACATGCAGCATATTGTCCAGAGCACACATACAATAATAACAATTATAAACAAAGAAAAGACTTGTACAACAGTTGAAGTCGAGATTCTTATGTTTAAACCTCCATCCTGTGTTCCCCGAAAAAAGTATTGTATGGGACACGAGGGAAATAAACCCTTATAAAGAGAAGTTATCAGAGCAAGCTTAGTAGCATCTTAAAAGGACTTCCTCGAGCTCTATTTGTTGAGATTTTGGCATGGGGGGGAGTCCATTCACCACAAGTATGGCTGGAAAGCAAGAGTTGTGATCTAAACCATCTTCAACAATCAAGGATTTTCATGGATTTGTAAAGCTAAAATGCATACAACACAAACTAAGGGATTGTATCAGTATAAATTGTGTAAAGGCAAGATGTTTGAGATTTTTAACTCAAATTTTCAAATCAAGAGTATGAACCTGTTTGATATTTCTTAGAGATGCTGTGTATATATATAACCTGTTTGAATGCCTGTAAATTTAGAGAGGAAATCGTGTTGTTTACATAACAATTGGTTGCCATTTTGGAATGCAATCACGAGTACAAAGCACATCCAGAAAACTTCACTCCAGCACTAAGAAACGGTAATGATTTTGCAAGAAAAAAAAACTCAAAGCTAAATTTGATCTCACCCCCAAAACTCTCATCATTTTCGGAATTCTCCACGGCTTGATTCGACAGTTGAGTTGTATCTCGGAGGTTGAATTGCGAAGTCCCTCCGGGAGATAGACGAGTATCCACCCCAGCGCTTCCACTCGAACAACCTGCAGAAACTTAACTTCAGCTTAGCATCAGTTTCTTCATTTCTTGATGCGGTGTAAATAAGGCAGAAGCACCGCTAGAATTATAAATCATATAAAGCTTCATGATTGCAGGCTGTTTCAATGCATTCCATTAACAAAAAATAAATAAATTATAATAATCGAATGTTATTATGCAAGCATTCATTCCTAATCAAACATTGATTTACAAAGTAATCCCATTTCATTGAAATGATGAACCTAAAAAAGTCTGATAATTTCCGATACAGTGCAACTAAAGCGCAAACAACCAGCAACAAGAGGGGCACAAGGGAATTCAATTACCGCCAGAAAGAGGGGGGGAGGAGGAAGGGCGGGAGGTGGAGGAGAAGTGGTTGTAGGCGAGTTTAGCAGCGTCGCTCTGAGCTTTCTTCGAGGAGGATGAGGGGAAAGGAGTGGAAAAGAGGGCGGAGTTGACGGTGACCGTGGCGTAAAACAGAGGGTGGTGATCGTGGCCTTGTTTAGTGACTTGATAGGTAGGCAACGCCCATCCTCTCTGCTGACACACTTCTTGAAGCTGTGATTTGTACATTACTCTTTTGTTATTCATGCTCTCTGTTCTTGTGTTATTATTGCCACTGCCTGTGACTGATCAGTTGTGTCTGTGTGTGTGTGAATATATATATATATATATATATATATATATAGAGAGAGAGAGAGAGAGAGAGAGAGAGAGAGAGAGAGACGCACGCTCGCACGCGCACGTGTGTTGTGGGACTCTTTGTCGGTCAATACCTTCCTGGGGAAGGGAGGGGAAGGGCTATTTTTCTTATGATTTTCTAGAGAAAATGTCAAGAAGCATTCTTGCTAGTTGCTTGCTTGCATTTGCATTGATTGATTTTTTTTTCCAAACTAGGAATGTCGTTTGGAAACCATTTGAAATTGTGTTTTTGAAAAGCTTTAATTTTTATTAAAAAAAAAATTAAATTTTTGGTATTTTTAGATGTTTTGATGTTAGAAATAATTCTTAAAAAACAAAAAACAAATATCATTTTAATATATTTATTAATGAAAAAGCACTATGAAAAGTAACATCAATAACCTCACCTTCTGAAAAATACACTTTGTGAATCCAGGTGAAGAAATAAAATTACAGTTATTCCAGACTCTTTTAAGGGATTCATGTCCTAACTCGAACTTGGAACTTGTTGTGAAGATCACAAGCTTTCTGTCATCACATCACATTTCTTGGGGACATCAATCATATTCATAAACAAACACTAAAAAAACATAAGATGCTACAACTTTTTTCTCTTCTTTTTCTTAACTGGGGTTGTTTCAATTTTTTAAATTAAGTTAAATATACATTTATTTTGAGGAATGCTAATGAGTAGTCGAGATTCGAGTTTCTTTATATCTATACTTTTTATATTGATAGTCAAATAAAAAAAATATTTATCTATTATTAGTACATATAATTTTGATTTATTTTATTAAATTTAAATATAAACTTTTTAATTTATATTTGTATTTCTTATGATAAGAAAATTATCAATGATACCTATACTTTTTTTATGTTGATAATAATAATATATAAGAAAAAAAATCCCCCCCACATAGCGTTGAAAATAAACTAATAATAATAGTGATGTTTTTAAATTGTATAACCTAGTACTGGCTAATGATCATCAGTAATTATCTTTATTTTCTAGTTTTATTTCAACGATATGATTTTATTTATGGGGCTAATTAGTGATGTAGAGATGCATGCTTTAAGGCTATAGCCAATTAGCACCAATCCATCGCGTTAATCCAATAGAACAACTTCAAAGGGAAGGTGGAATCGGGAGGTAAGGTGCTTCGAAGGCAAGGCGGCGCCGAGGGAAGGTGCCTCGAAGGCGAGGTGGATTCGAGGATGTGAAATTGGCGGGGCATCAGCCGTACTATTGAACTTATTTGATTTGTTGATGAAATTGGTTTGAAGAATTCAGTTCATAATTTGTTATATTCAGCAAAGACATTTGTGGGAAATTTAGTTGAGGAATCGGCAGAAGCGTCGAGCTAAATACATGAACATCGGAAAGTGATTATTCATTCCGTTGACTTTTCTTCACAAGGTGCTTCGATGGCTATCAAAGACTTGTCGGGAGAAAAACAATACAACATACATGGAAAGAAGAAACATATACACAATATATCTAATGTCGAGGAAGAAAAGAAACATTGTATCCCTAGCTAAATACCTCTGATTCTTCAGCGTCCACCCCTTTAATTTGGAATGTCTTGCCCCCATGCGTTACTTCCATTGTTAATGAAATGAAGTCCCATTCATGTGGCGGCCGCTCTAATCCCCTCAGCCATTGTACCCCTAATATCACGTCACATCCATACACATGGAAGATGTACGCCGGGGTAGCAAATTGACACCCTTGGATTACAAACTTAAATTCTGGGCAGCTCCCTCCACTGTACTTTATTGAGCCATCGGCTAAGTGAACCTCAATGCGATAATCTTCGATGATTTTCAACCCCGCTTCTTGGGCTACGCGAGGATGGAGGAAATTAAGGTGACTCCCAGTGTCGATCAGGGCTATATATTCATGGCTATTCACCATGATTTTTACCCTCATAGTTTTAGGGCTTGGGCTTCTACTGATTGCAGGAGGGGATATTCCAAGTTCTTCCTTTAGCTCTCTTGGAAGGTACCACTTTTTTGGAAAGTAATGCTCTGTGTTGTCGATCGGGTCTCTGTCGCCTTTGGTCTCTTGGATTAGGAATAATTTCGGCCCTCCACACCTATGGCATGGACCCTGCAAACCCTCTCTCAAAGCAGCCTCGTCAATATGGGTAACTTTGATACCGTTCTTCTCGAGATCCTCAACTTCATCCTTAATGACCAAAGCGTAGCAGGTCTCGAATCTGAAAATGGGAAAATGTAAACCAGATTGAAATTATGAAAGATAAACCAGCAGAAAGCACCATCTTTCTGCATCTTATTTTCCCTATCCTGCTCCTTTTGTTTTCTATACCTGGGTTGATAATTGCGGACAAAGGACCTGTTGAGAATGGTGACAGGGCCTGTAAGCATTCCCTTCATCGGGCGGTGATCAGAACCCTTCAAAGCAGCAGCCTGCACAGGCCAGATCAGAAAATCAAAATAAATACAAAAGAAAAACCCCTGCTTGAAAGAATCAAAGCAAAAACAAATCTAGCAAAGTTCATACAGCCTTTTGAGCAGCCTCATTGGTGACTCGTGGGGAGAACTTTCTTGAGGCCAGGGCGGCAGCATTAGCAGAGAAGATTTCCTGAACATTGAACCACAAAAATGAGACTTTCGGTGATGAAATTGGTTTGAAGAATTCAGTTCATGATTTGTTATATTCAGCAAAGACATTTGTGGGAAATTTAGTTGAGGAATCGGCAGAAGCGTCGAGCTAAATACATGAACATCGGAAAGTGATTCATTCCGTTGACTTTTCTTCACAAGGTGCTTCGATGGCTATCAAAGACTTGTCCGGAGAAAAACAATACAACATACATGGAAAGAAGAAACATATACACAATATATCTAATGTCGAGGAAGAAAAGAAACATTGTATCCCTAGCTAAATACCTCTGATTCTTCAGCGTCCACCCCTTTAATTTGGAATGTCTTGCCCCCATGCGTTACTTCCATTGTTAATGAAATGAAGTCCCATTCATGTACCGGCCGCTCTAATCCCCTCAGCCATGGTACCCCTAATATCACGTCACATCCATACACATGGAAGATGTACGCCGGGGTAGCAAATTGACGCCCTTGGATTACAAACTTAAATTCTGGGCAGCTCCCTTCACTGTACATTGTTGAGCCATCGGCTAAGTGAAACACAATGCGATAATCTTCGATGATTTTCAACCCCGCTTCTTGGGCTACCCGAGGATGGAGGAAATTAAGGTGACTCCCAGTGTCGATCAGGGCTATATATTCATGGCTATTCACCATGATTTTTACCCTCATAGTTTTAGGGCTTGGGCTTCTACTGATTGCAGGAGGGGATATTCCAAGTTCTTCCTTTAGCTCTCTTGGAAGGTACCACTTTTTTGGAAAGTAATGCTCTGTGTTGTCGATCAGGTCTCTGTCGCCTTTGGTCTCTTGGATTAGGAATAATTTCGGCCCTCCACACCTATGGCATGGACCCTGCAAACCCTCTCTCAAAGCAGCCTCGTCAATATGGGTAACTTTGATACCGTTCTTCTCGAGATCCTCAACTTCATCCTTAATGACCAAAGCGTAGCAGGTCTCGAATCTGAAAATGGGAAAATGTAAACCAGATTGAAATTATGAAAGATAAACCAGCAGAAAGCACCATCTTTCTGCATCTTATTTTCCCTATCCTGCTCCTTTTGTTTTCTATACCTGGGTTGATCATTGCGGACAAAGGACCTGTTGATAATGGTGACAGGGCCTGTAAGCATTCCCTTCATCGGGCGGTGATCAGAACCCTTCAAAGCAGCAGCCTGCACAGGCCAGGTCAGAAAATCAAAATAAATACAAAAGAAAAACCCCTGCTTGAAAGAATCAAAGCAAAAACAAATCTAGCAAAGTTCATACAGCCTTTTGAGCAGCCTCATTGGTGACTCGTGGGGAGAACTTTCTTGAGGCCAGGGCGGCAGCATTAGCAGAGAAGATTTCCTGAACATTGAACCACAAAAATGAGACTTTCGGTGACGAAAATTAATTTGAGAGTATAAAATAAGAAGAGAAACTCTGTTAGCCAATCCCGCAACAAACTCTTCATGGATATTCAAGCATGGACAGAAGGAAGATACCTCGTCCTTTTGACCAGCCAAAGCCTTGGCCAATGCATTTACTTCAACAACTTTCTGAGCAGCAAATGCAAGCCATGATTTGATTTCCTTGTCAAGCTTGGTCTCATTGACAAGATCAACAGCAGTGTGGAGAAGTGAGCAGGAAGTGGAGACAACAAGCTTGTCTGTGTAGATAAAACATGAATTAGTACATTTCTTCAAACATGTTTATCATTGTTCCAAAAAAGCATGCAAGAAAAAAAAGAAAAACTACCTTTTCCGACAATGCCCTCAAGAGTTTCAAGGGTGCTCAAAGAAGCAGCAAGATCATTGGCCCAGATGTTCCTTCCATCTACCACTCCAGCAAAGAGATATTTTCCCTCAGGGAAATCACCCTTGATCAAGTCAAGGGTCTTGGTTCCACGAACCAGATCAAAACCAAAAGCAGTAACACCCTTCAAAGAGGTGAGGGTCTTGTATTGCTCGGCAGGAATATCGGCGAAGTAGGTTTCGATGAGAACATTCAAGCCGGATAGAGTTGGCTCTAGTGTTGAATAGGCAGTAAATGCATGCAATTTGTGAGATTCGAGATCCATCACGAGTGTAGGCTCGTCAAACTGGATCCAGGATGCACCAGCTTCTTTAAGCTCAGTAATAACCTCCCTGAAGATAGTAATGGAATAATTACACCAATAAACATATAGAGACCAAATCAATGAGTAGAATATCTTTTATTTACTTGTAGATTGGAAGGATTTTTCCGAGAAGGGAGAGGAGAGAAAAGCTTTCCTCCACACCCTTTGCAGGTTTGGATAACAACAAGTAGGAGACTGGGCCAACAAGGACTGGTACAGTGTCTACTCCAAGCTGCATAAGAGAGAAAAACAATCAGTTTATACGGAATTTGTCAGGTAGTGCCCTCAGGAATTTAATATCAAGAAACAAGTATAACATCATTGTGAGGAGAGCTCTCCAAATTCCATAACAATGTCAGGCCACTCTGAAAATTAGATGGCCTTAAAATAGACCAACAAAAAGATTTCAAAATGATTCTATCAACATTTCAGCAATACTCTGAACTTCGATTTTGAGATTGAAAGCAAATCAAATATCATTTTGCAAACCTTGCAGCTGTGCCCTAACTCTGTTTATGTTGCATTTATACTAGCAGTTGACAGATCATGAAGATTAAATAGCCAATTTATCAATGCATGAACTATTAGACGTCTAGCACTGATATTATATAGAAACAGAGCACTTACTGCCTTAGCCTCCTTATATTCTGTCACTGCTTTGTGAGAAGCATATGAGAACTTGACATCAGGACCCAATTCGGGGACAATGAAATGGCTGAATCAAAACATCATCAAATAGA
Source organism: Salix koriyanagi (assembly GCA_029228605.1). Taxonomy (NCBI): domain Eukaryota; kingdom Viridiplantae; phylum Streptophyta; class Magnoliopsida; order Malpighiales; family Salicaceae; genus Salix; species Salix koriyanagi. Next base: position 4,685,660 of record CM055345.1, read on the forward strand.
TCAGTAAACTTTTCTTTTCTTTTTTTCGAAACACAATTATCATATCAAACGACAGAACTAGTCAGAATACCGAAGTACGAGGAGGAGGTGTCACTTACTAGTTGGTGTCAAACCACTTGGTCATTTCCATGGCAGGCACAGAGGCATTTCCTCTAGCCATTGAGAAATAAACATCGAATCCAATCTCACCACCATTCCAGCCATATCTTGGTGGCACTGCGCCGAGCATTGCGGTGGTGTCGAGCACCTGGTCGTAGCAGGAGAAGGTGTTGCTCGGGATGTATTTGATCCCAGTATCAGCCATCTGCTTCCAGATGGATTCCCTGAGATCAGCTGCAACCTTTTGCAAATCCCCAGCACTGCTCTTCCCATCCCAGAAAGATTCCAGGGCAAACTTTAGCTCCCTCTTGGGGCCCATGCGAGGATATCCAACAATGTGTGATTCCATTTTACTGCTTCCAATGCCACACCAAAGTCAAGATTCAGTTTTTCTTGATCCAAACATTCAATCTACCAAAGATCTATCAAAACTTAACTCTAAAATAGCATTTAAATTGCAAAAACTAATCCGGTCCATTACATAGAAAACGATTTTCAATTAGAGAACAAGTTTCAGCTACTTTGTTCATTATATAGAAAACAATTTTCAATTGCAAAATTCAGCTACTTTGTACAAGACAGCACGTCACCAGTAGCAAGCAGTTAATACAGATTGCGAAACACGACAAAGAAATGAAACCCAAAAAAGCAATCAACTTCCTCCAAGATTTTGACTTTAGAATTCATTTTCTCTATCGGCAATAAGCATAAACCATGTACCATGCATTCGTTCTCACTTTTACAAAAACAAAAAACCAATTTCTACTTCAAATCGGATCCAACGCAATGAAGTAAAAGATTGAATCTGAATGAGATCATCGAATCCCAGAACGAGATGGGAAAAAATCAGGCACCTCAAACATCATTAAAGTCTAAATGGGACTAACAGAAAACACAGAACAACATATTTTCAACAAACAAATCAGTAAAAGCAGAGCACACTAAGCAGATCCTGTATATCACTTGCGCTTAGTTTCAATTGAGACTTACGTTTTAAGAGAAAGAAACGCAATATGAAGATGGGGGAAAGGAAATCAAGAGGAGTCTGTCAAGCTGTGGTTTATAGCAGCTCGGCACGAAGAACGGTCTTCGAGCTATGGGTGTTTTATAAAGAGGAAGAGCTGCAAAATGTCCATGAATCCGCTTTGCAACCGCTGCTGGCATGGATACGTCTGTGAGATGTGTTCTTCTCTCTTTTTTTTCTTTTTTTTTAGTTTAATTTTCGAGGTAGAGTACTGATTTTTTTTCTCCAAAATGTCTAGCCATCCACGCGCTACTTTTGGGTGGTGAGGCACGTAGGTATAATTTGGCTAAATTAGTTTTATAAATTAACATACTTCTTCTACTTTTTACTTGATTAGCGCGCGTGCTCTTACGCCCGAGTGATTGAACGTTGCACATATTTGGTTAAACATTTTCTTACCAGTGAAACTATGGTGAAGTTACCGGGAGTTGATGGCGGAGGTTTTGTGAAGGTCGGGGATACCAGTGTAAAGTTTAGAGTTAGACCGTGGTTAAGAATTATTTCTTGTCTATTGTTTAGTGTTTTGAAATTATTTTTTAAAATATTTTTTATTTAAAAATATATTAAAATAATATTTTTTTAATTTTTAAAAAATTATACTTTAATCAACACATTAAAATTATCTAAAAATATTTAAAAATAATAATTTTAAGAATATTTTTAAAGTACAGCACTAAACCATCGCTATATATGAAAAAACAAATCTCTTGATTAGCAACCAAGAAGAAATTCTAATGCTTGTTTGGTATTGCATTTTAAAAATATTTTTGAAAAAAAAAATCAAATTTTATTTTTTTATTTTAAATTAAGTTTTTTTTTTTGTTTTTTTAAATTATTTTTATATGTTATATCAAAAAAATTAAAAATTAAAAATATTATTCTAATATATTTTTAATTAAAAAATATTTTTAAAAACCAACTTAGGGGCTGTTTGGGGGTGTATTTCGAAAGTGCTTTTAAAAAAAATAAAAATTTTCTTATTTTTATTTTAAATTAATTTTTTATGTTTTTAAATTATTTTGATGTGCTGATATCAAAAATAATTTTTAAAAAATAAAAAAAATATTATTTTAATATATTTTTAAATAAACAATATTTTAAAAAATAACCACAACTACATTATTAAATAGACATCCACTACTAGACATGTGACCATTAATCAAACTGAAAAATGGTGGAACCGAAGCCAAAGGATGTCGGCTGTGAGGGAGTTGGTGAAGTGAAGTGTGAGACCATTTTTTATTCTTACAACATTCTTCAAAGTCTTTAACGCCTGCCGACATATTAGACCTTGTTTATTTCAAGTAAAATAATTTCCGGAAAATTACTTTTTAAATTTTTCTGTATTTGTTTGTCTTCTGGAAAGTTGATCAACAAAAAATATTTTTTAGTCAAAGAAAAATTTGGCTTGGTTTTTAAGAAAGTGTTTTCTGGAAAATTTGGATGGAAAACATTTTCTGGAAGTTGTTAAAAATTTAAAAATATCATTATTTGCTGATTATATCAAATTTGATCCTCAAACTTTTGATTGCTATATATAATTTGTTTTGAATATTTATTTTTCAATTCCATCTCATAAAATTTAATTTTTATATTAATTTTGGTCCTTATTTTTATAATTGCTATTTGTTTTTTTCTTATCATTTTTTTATTGAAATTTTTTATCTATCAAATTTGGTCCTCATTTTTTTTATTGTTACTTATTTTATTTGAAATAATTTATGAAATGTTAATTATTATTATTTTAATTTATTCACCTTTTTTTTTTTAGATTTGATCTCTATTATTTTGATTATTATTTATTTTATTTGAGATAATTTATGAAAAAAAAAATTTCAATTTCATTCTCATTCAACTTTTTAATTTGTAAGATTTGTTCCTCATTATTTTTATAAACTTGAAAAAAAAAATTTATTAATAAATTATTTTCCAGTTCATTTTCCATAACACAAACAAACACTGGATAGTGTTTTCCAGTTCATTTTCCATAACATTGCCAAACATCGGAATTCACTTTCCAAAAGGAAACCACTTTCCAGCAAACAAACGGGGCCTTAATTATTACTATATATACTGACAGAATTGGGGTCGGTTTCAAGTTCGGTCCTTGTTTTTTTTATTTCCATTTTCTTTATATTTTTTTTATTTCATTTTTGATTTTTTAATTAAATATAAAATTTTAAATTATAATACAAAGATAAAATTAAAAGAGAGAGGATTGAAATCTAAAGCACTTACAAAAAACATGATCAATCTCAAAGTTTTTAAAATCTTGATTTTGGTCCAAAATAAATTAATTTTTATTTTGGTCATTTTCCAATCTCTATGTTTGAGCAATGAAGACAAATTATATGAAAATAGAAAGAAAATAAAAAGTTATCGATTAATCATATTTAACAAAATAAAAAAAATATTAATATTCATATCAATGAGTTTCATTCGGCGAGGAGAGTTCTAATAAAATGTTTTTTGACCTTAATCTTGCTAAGAAAAATAGATCGAGGATCATAAAAAAATTATTTTACTCATTGATTTTATATGATTTGGAGATATATTGAGCTGATAAATTGATTTGATAACATGATAAGGATGTTTATGGGTGAAAGTAAGTTTAAAATTAATTTTTGGTTAAGACATACCTAGTCTTTTAATATTCAGCCCATTTTATATATTTTTAAAATTATTTTTTATAAAAATAAATAACTTTGAAATATGTAAAACAAATATCAGTTTAAGAATAAAATTATTTTTTTCTAAAATTATTGGTTGCATTTTTTGTATTGCTTATTGTAATCTGTATTTCTTCAATAATAAATTATTATTATTATTATTATTAAATTGCTAAAAAACTATATTTCTTTGTTGAGAAAAATATATTAATAAGAAACGGAAGGATTATACTATCAAATTATTTGTTCAATAGAATTTAGATTATTATTATTTTCAAATAACTCTTCACAACATGAGATCAGGTACATTAATATTTATTTATCTGTTAGCTTTCTAATTTAGTCTTTATTTTTCTTCAACATCATTAGATCGCTCATGAAAATATAAATTCATTAAGTTAAATATATAATTATTGATTTATTTTATTAAACACACATTAACTTTTTTATTTACAATAAAAGATTTTTTTTCAAGATAAAAATGTTGGCACTTTCCTTTCCTTTTTACTTTAAAAATTACATATGATCCTAGCGATAATGGCATGTGAGCCAATTTCTAGTTGCTAACAAAATAAATTCATGCATTATCATCCTACTACAAAGAACTTCGGGTGTGTTTGATATTACTTTTACTTTTATGGTTGAGATTTAAAAAAAAAAACAATTTCATAAAAAGAACTTTAACTACGATTCAAAATAATTTTTAAAGTGTTTGGTTAAAATTGTGGTTGAGTTTGAGGTTAATGAAAAATAGTTTCAAGTGTTTGGTTACCAAGCTTTTCATATTGTTTTTAACTTGTAAAATTACTTTAAAGTGTGTGTGTGTGTATTGTTTTTTAAATATTTAAAAAATTATAATAATAAAATGTAATTAATAATTCAAGTAAATTAGACATTTGTTTTTATTCTCCCATCAAACTACTTGTAATTTTATCATGAACTATAAATCCATACGCTAAGGCTTCTGCGATCCCGGAACAACATATAGTAAATTATTGCTTGAAACAAAATTAGGATTGTGAGATTTTATGTTTATTTAACGTATTAGTATAAGGGATTTTGCTTGGAAAATATTTGTTATGATATGTGAATATTGTCTCAAATTGGTTAAAGGGTTAATTTGTGGAAGTAAATTTAAAATGTTTTTGAGTATGTTGACAAGGGTAGTGTTTGTACTAAATGAAATATGAGAGCTTAGTTTAAATTGATGAAATGATGTGATTGTTTTGAGGGTGAGTATAAGATATTATGAGTTATGTTTGGGAAAGTCATGGATGTAAATTTCATAATATTGAATGTTTGTGATATAAAGGAGAAATCCTTGTAAATTTAACGTGTAAGATTGTTTGTTGAATACACGATTGGTATGAACAAAAATATGTAAATTTGTAAATGGGATTATGATGCACTTTTAATATTAAAAGAAATTTATTGAGAAAAATTATATATATATATCATGGAATCACTCTTGAAATCAGTAATTGTTTTGTTTTTTATTTTTAAATTGTTTTGTAATGTATTTTTAAATTTTTTTAAATTATATATGAACCTTAACTAATGAAGTTTTATAGTCATAATTATGTTGTATTGTATTTAAAAATATTTTACTTACGATTTTATAATTTTTTATTTATATCATATTGTGTTCCGAATTTTACTTATTTTTTTTTCAAAATCTGTTTTTTTCTTTTCTTTTTGAACATATGATTTTCAGTACTATTCTCTTTGTAATTATCTTACTATGGTATTTACTATTTTTTTGGGATGCATAATAAGAAATTCTAATATTTTTATATTAATGATGTAGAAGATGTTTGATGTATTTTTCTTTTATTTTAGAACATTTTACTTTCATAATATTTTGGAATTTTAAAGATGTTTCTAATTTTGAGATTATGTTTGTATTGTATAATTTAAAGTTCATTTATCTTGAATTTAAATTATACTTGTTAAATTAATATTTTATTTTTTTCATATATATAATTAAATAAATATGATCAGTACAAAACCGGAACGGAACGCCGGAATGCACCGAAACCGAAACGTTCCGTTCCAAACAAAAAACCGGAACAGTACCCGGAACGGATTTTACAACCTTAGATGGAAGAGATTGTTTGGTATTTTTTATTTTTAAAAATATATTAAAATATTTTAGAGATGATATTGTCAAGTTTATGCTAGATTTAACAGGGATAGTAAGGTCAATTCAGTAAAATTAACCATGTTAATATATTTTATGATTCGATTTAAAAACCGTCTCGAATTAAATAAAACGTTGGCGATCGATGTGCTACATGGAGATGTTATTTTCATGGTATTTCAGAATTATTTAAAAAAAATATGAAAAAAAATGTTTTTATTCTCTATTTTAAATTATTTTTTTATATTTTATATCATTTTGATATAATAACATTAAAAATAATTATTTATTTTTGTAAATATATTTTAAAAAATAATTTAAAGCTAGTTTTCAATCGGGGCCACCTTCCCCATTAGTATTATCTGGCGGCTAATGTCATGGAACCTTTGACCTCAATCTTCTTCATGGTTTACGATTTAGAACAGCAGCCATCTTGGAAATTTTACTCTGTTTAAAAAATAATCGTCTCTCTCATTATATTTTTTTTCCTGGCCCAGCAAATATATATAACCACCAATCACAGACGTACGAAAAAAAGGTAGTTAAAACGGTGAGCATGATGAGCCTGGGACAGCCGGAGGTTCGAGTCTCGAGCCTCGACGCCCACCGAAAGGTCCCCTGTAAGAGCCTGGGACAGCCGGAGGTTTACACATGTCCTGGGCCTACAAAGTGCGCTTTCCGGGTCATGTGGTTCCCCCGTTCCGAAAGGATATCCAAAAAAAATGATGAGTTCGTGGAGAAGTTGTTCTCCACGTGATCAAAGGTTGTTATATTTCCCAGGTAGTTACAGCGAAGACAAAATGTACATATCTTAAAAAACTAGATGCTATACACTGACATCGAAACTATAGTTAAAAAAGTAAAAAAATTAAAAATTTACTTGATCTTATAAAAATAAATTAAATTTTTTGTTCCAGTAATAGTTTCAGTTAAGAGAGGAAATAATTTCTTCTTTCTTTGTTACATAAAAAACAACCAACAAGTTAAAGATCACATGGGTGTATCCAAAGGATCTGTCTCTTGTTTTTACCATGATTATAAAATTCCATATAACTTTTAGAAGGGAGAGTCAGTCATCGAGATCTTCGAATAATCCCACAGAGAGCTCACGGGTGCAACTAAGATTACAGTTAATTCTAATTTCAGTTACCGTGAGAGCAGTTAATTTGTGTATAAATTAATTCGTGTACAAATTTGTAGGGACATCAATATTAATTAAAAAAAAGAGATGACAGTTAATTCCATCCTTAGAAAGAAACTAAAAAGAAATTCGTGGCTTGTCATCCACCTTACCTTCTTACGTCAATTGTATTATGTAGTAAATGTTTAAAAGTATATTGAAATTATTTTTAACAATATTTTTTATTTAGAAATATATCAAATTTTTTTTTTTAATATTTCGATATCATTACATTAAAATAATTTAAAAATATTATTTTTTATTTAACGTATAAAATATAAATAAAAAATTATTTTTTAAAAAAAAAACTTCTGAAACGCTAGGATAGTACAAAATGAAATCAAGCCATGAATCCAAGCGAGGTGATGGAAAATTTTTGCAGGGATTTTATTCATCTTATACTGGCAAGCAAATTACGTGCCACGTCAAATGGCATAACGTAGTTTTTTTGAGTTGAATCAATAGAATTAAAAAAAGAAATGTATTGTTGATTTGTTTTTTCATAGCGTGAGCCAAAAGGTGTCATAATAAATAAAAAGCTTCTAGGCTCTAACATATTTTTGCGTCACCAATTTAAAACTTAAAGCAAGATTCACCGCGAACTTTCATGTAGGGTGAAAGGAACGCAGTTTAAAATTTTAAAAATGGAACTATCCATGATCATTATTACAAAGGGGAACAAAGAGAGATCCGAGAGAATCACCGTGCAGTCTTGTTGTCGGCAACACCTCTGCTTTCTTACTGGAAAGGACCCCTCCACTATTTTATTTTTTAAACTCAATGTGATTTTTTTTTTTATGATTTTCCAATATTTAATTTCATGTTCGAATCCATAAAGTCGATGAAGAAGTTAAAAATGCTTTGCAAAATTGAAAACGGGAAACAAATCAAACGGTGCCTGTCGCACAATCATTCTACTCAGCTAGACTCTTTACTTGATGTCGAATCAAAGAGCATTTACAATTATCACAGCAAGTTTCTGTAAAGCTCGCACAGACACTAACAGGGAGGATCTTCACCAACTCCAAGAGGTAGTTGGAAGGAAGTACACTTTTTAGAGATTAGTTGGGATTTCTGTTTTTTAGAGATTAGTTGGGATTTCTGTTTTTAGATTTAGGGTCCGTTTGTTTCAAGGAAACTGAATTCCTGGAATTCAGTTTCCTCACTTTCTAGTGTTTGGTAACACTTTGGAAAAATTAGTCAAGGAAAGTGATTTCCTTAACTTTCCCGGTCAACTTAAATTTTAACTTCACACGCGGAAAATATTTTCCGCTCCCTGCACAAGAGGAAAACACTTTCCGCGTGTGACCCATCTCTTTCCCTCATCTCCTCTCGCCTCCCTCTCCAGTCCCTCATCTCTTAATCCCAAACACTGCCATTTTTGCTAGACTCGGCTCCCCTTGTCTCGACTCCTCCACTCCCAGACCACTCCTCTGCAGTCTGTACAACCACGAACAAGAATCTCAGAGAGATATCGAGCCAACCCGTGATTCTATTCGGAGGGAGGGTCAAGATTTGATGTAATTAGGACAAAAAGACCATCAACGGCTCAACGCGCCTTCATCTTCGTAGCAGGAGTATCCCATTGAAATCTCTTCTTCTCTGGTACGAAATCATAGCTTCCATGGCGCTTTTGTAGTTTGGGGCGGCGGAAAAATAACAGTAATATCCTGTTACGCTTGATCTTGTTTTCTTGAGTCGTGGGAACCTTGAAAAAAAAATGGTGGTCTCAAGTAATAATCCTCACAACAAGGAGATACTGGTCAGAAGAAGGATTGCTAGCATGTAATATCTCTTTCTGGGTTATCTTTCTTTTTCATTTTTATCTTTTTTCTTTCAATTGTAGTTACCATTTATTTAGCTATAAGGTGTAAAAACATAGGAATTAATGGAATTATATTTTTTTTATTCCTGCACCAGCTTGTAATGGGATTATTTCTTTCTTTTTTTATGCATGACTATTTATTTCTTGATGTTAGGTATAAATATTTATTTCTTGATGTTTATTTTATAGATATTAAAGGGATAATTGCCTTTACCCAAATTTTTCATTATCTAAAATACCCATCAAAATATTGTTGTATCTATTTATCTTTTAAAAAATACTTCATACCAAAAACAAAAACCCAAACATATAACTCTCAACATAAACTAATTTGGCTTTCTTAATATGAAAAAAACAAATTATTTTAAGCTTTTAAAATTGAATAATTTTTACTTACAAAATATTTAACAAGTTTATTTCTCTATAATATGATATGACATATATTTTAATATTTTATAAAATAAGCTATGTATGAATATAGGATATAATAAAAAAAATCATCATTACACTTATTTGATTTCATTTTTTTATTTTAAGTGATTAAATATTTTATATTAAATATTTAATATACATAGGATAAACTTGAAAAAAATATTAATTTATTAATAAATTATTTTCCAGTTCATTTTCCATAACTCAAACAAACACTGGAAAGTGTTTTCCAGTTCATTTTCCATAACACTGTCAAACATCGGAATTCACTTTCCAGGAATTTATTTTCCCCGGAATTCACTTTCCAAAAAGAAACCACTTTCCAGCAAACAAACAATGCCTAGGTATTGTTTTGTAATGTTTTAAGGTTGTTTTTGAAAATATTTTTTATTTATAAATATATTAAAATAATATTAATTAATTTTTATATCAGTACATAAAAATAATTTAAAAAAATATTTTTTTAATTTAAAATAAACACTAAAAATATTTTTAAAAAAACATAATATCAAACAACCTCGAAAGTATCCGAAGGATTTAGAGGGATGTAGTTTAGCTAACTAATAGCATATTCAAGGGGAAAAACGATTTAAAATAATATAAATATAACATTTTTTTACATTTTCATTTCAATATAAAAAAATAATTTAAAAAATTTAATTTATTTTAATATATAATATTGATACAACTAATTATCAATAACAATTAACTATTACAAATACATTCAAAACTTTTTTACTGCATGAAAATATATTAAATATTTTTTTAGTTTTTTTTATCAATATATAGTAATAGTTCTTTTATTTAGAAATTTTAATTTAATTTTTCAATTTAGATCTCCCCTGTAGTTATAAAAATAAAAAAAATAAAAACTGAATTGTTTTGTTTTTTATTTTAGCTTTTTTTTTAAGCTATCCTGGAGTTGCTCTAAGACGAGAGATCCCACTTCCCTCCCTTTTTTAAGCAAGATTTCCACTGATCACGGGATTGTATTTTTCTATCCACGCGCCATTGAAGTGAGTAGACATGGGAAATGGCTTGACGGGTTTTTTGGCATTTTAAAATAACATGATATAATATTTTCTCTTGTTCACGTCATTTATTTTTTCAAACTAGCACACACCCCTTTTAATTACCTGAAGAAATTGAATCCCACGCGCCATGACGCTGCGGAGACAAGTCGGTGTTTAACAACCTTTCGGGTAAAGAAATCTTGAAGCCATGAATTGATCAGCAGTGACAACGCAATTTTCCTTTTCTTTTTCTTTTTCTATCAATTTAAACAAAAAAAAGGGGACAAGACAGCACTCGAAATCAAAATCCCAGTTTCTTTTTATCCGATAAGAGTTTGACTGAGTAGTCAACTTGGCGCAACGTAATTGGCGAGATTTTATTCGCGGTGCGTTCCGTGTTTGCCAAACGGGATGATGTTGTGGTGTTTGGTAAAAACCAAACACCATTTTTTTTGGTGGGACTCACCAAAAATAACGCCCGAACGGCGTTTTTTGAAAAGCATCTTGGAGGTGCTTTTCAAACGCCGACTTGAACGGCGTCCCTAACCCATCTGAACATCTTCTCAAAACACCCTCGGTCATCTTTTCAAAACCGATCGAACCCATCTAACATCTTCTCAAAACACCCTCACCATCTTCTCAAAACCGATCGAAGATTCTGAAAACGCCTGCACCCATCTTCCCGTTCTGAAAACTCTCTGGCCTTTCCTTTTCTTCTTCTTCCTTTGAAAACTCTCTGCACTCTCTTCACTGCATAGTCTTCTCCTCGTCATCTTCTCCCTTTTCCTGCACATCACTCGTTTTCAAAGGATAATAATGGGAAGCAAATGTGTTAAAATACATTTTATAGTATTAGTGTCGGCAGCAGCAAAAGATTAAAATATTAATATTTTAATATTAAAATATTAAAATAATATTATATTATTATTAAAATTATGATTATAAATATATATAAAAATGTGTGTGTAAAATTATTATTATTAAAATGTGTATATTTCCATGCCCTTTTAAGTAATTTTACAAGTTAAAAGCAGTTTGTAAAAATTACAAATATTATTCTAATATATTTTTAAATAAAAAATATTTTTAAAAACCAACTTATAGGCTGTTTACGGTGTATTTTGTAAATACTTTTAAAAAAATGAAAATTTTATATTTTTATTTTACATTAATTTTTAATACTTTTAGATTATTTTGATGTACTGATAAAAAAATAATTTTTAAAAAATAAAAAAATATATTATTTTAATATATTTTTAAATAAATAATAATTTAAAAAATAACCACATCTCCACTATGGCATCTGCTAATAGACACGTGACCATTAATCAAACTGAAAAATGGTGGAACCGAACTACCGAAGCCAAAGCATGTGGGATCAGTGAGGGGGTTGGTGAAGTGGGGACCATTTTTTATTCTTACATTCTTCAAAGTTCAAAGTCTTAACGCCTTTATAGACGTCGATGATGTCAGGCGAGTAGCTGACGTCATGTAGCCTTATCCAAATCAAATCTCACTTTATAGAACACATCGGATCTTGGAAGTTTAATTTGATTTAATTATTACGATATATACTGACAGAAGTGGGGGCGGTTTCAAGTTCGGTCCTTGTTTTTTTTATTTCCATTTTCTTTATGTTTTTTTATTTATTTCATTCTTGATTTTCTTAATTAAATATAAAATTTTAAATTATAATACAAAGATAAAATTAAAAGAGAGAGGATTGAAATGTAAAGCACTTACAAAAAACATGATCAATCTCAAAGTTTTTAAAATCTTGATTAATTTTATATGAATTAATTTATCGAAGTTTGAGCAATGAAGATAAATTATATGAAAATAGAAAGAAAATAAAAAGTTATCGATTAATCATATTTAACAAAATAAAAAAAAATATTAATATTCATATCAATGAGTTTCATTCGGCGAGGAGAGTTCTAATAAAATGTTTTTTGACCTTAATCTTGCTAAGAAAAATAGATCGAGGATCATAAAAAAATTATTTTACTCATTGATTTTATATGATTTGGAGATATATTGAGCTGATAAATTGATTTGATAACATGATAAGGATGTTTATAGGTGAATGTAAGTTTAAAATTAATTTTTGGTTAAGACATACCTAGTCTTTTAATATTCAGCCCATTTTATATATTTTTAAAATTATTTTTTTATAAAAATAAATAACTTTGAAATATGTAAAACAAATATCAGTTGAAGAATAAAATTATTTTTTCTAAAATTATTGATTGCATTTTTTGTATGGCTTATTGTGATTTGTATTTCTTCAATAATAAATTATTATTATTATTATTAAATTGCTAAAAAACTATATTTCTTTGTTGAGAAAAATATATTAATAAGAAAAGGAAGGATTATACTATCAAATTATTTTGTTCAATAGAATTTAGATTATTATTATTTTCAAATAACTCTTCACAACATGAGATCAGGTGCATTAATATTTATTTATCTGTTAGCTTTCTAATTTAGTCTTTATTTTTCTTCAACATCATTAGATCGCTCATGAAAATATAAATTTATTAAGTTAAATATATAATTATTGATTTATTTTATTAAACACACATTAACTTTTTTATATACAATAAAATATTCTTTTTCAAGATAAAAATGTTGGCACTTTCCTTTTTTACTTCAAAAATTACTTATGATTCGAGTGATAATGGCATGTGAGCCAATTTCTAGTTGCTAACAAAATAAATTCATGCATTATCATCCTACAACAAAGAACTTCGGGTGTGTTTGATATTACTTTCACTTTTATGGTTGAGATTAAAAAAAAAAAACAGTTTCATGAAAAGAACTTTAACTATGATTCAAAATAATTTTTAAAGTGTTTGGTTTAAATTGTGGTTGAATTTGAGGTTAATGAAAAATAGTTTCAAGTGTTTGGTTACCAAGCTTTTCATATTGTTTTTAACTTGTAAAATTAATTTAAAGTGTGTGTGTGTGTATTGTTTTTTAAATATTTAATAATTATAATTATAAAATGTAATTAATAATTCAAGTAAATTAGACACTTGTTTTTATTATCCCATCAAACTACTTGTAATTTTATCATGAACTATAAATCCATACGTTAAGGCTTCTGCAATCCCGGAACAACATATAGTAAAATATTGTTTGAAATAAAATTAGGATTGTGAGGCAAAAAATATATTGTGATCTCCTTCTAATATATTTATTTAAATTTTAATTATTTTTTAGATTGTTTTAATATTAAAAATATTTTTTTATAAGAAAATATAATGAATAATAAACTAAGAAAATACTATCAAACCCCCCCGAGACAAAACGCACGGAAAGCAACAATTTGCAGTTTTTCGTGAAAATCTGTTTCCACTTGTTTTTTAGATGGAACCCACATGATTTTTTCAACTTATTTACATTAACCAAACACTCAAAACTAAAACTTTTTCTACACCTCTGTTCACACCTCACACTCAAACACCCTCTAAATAAATTCCTTCATTATCATCCGACTACAAAGAACTTTGGAAAAAGTCTTTTTTGTTTTGACAAAAAGAAAAAAATGTTTTGAGCTTAAAACTAAAAGGTTTAAATTTAATTAAAGATGAATTTAATATATGATTACTGAGGGGGGGAATTGAATGACACGCCTAAGTTATGAATAGAAATAGAGGGTATTATTGAAAGGAAAATATATAATATAAGAAAAATTGTTTTCAACAAGCAACTAAAGGGTTAATAATATGTTTAAAACTTAATTAAAGAAGAGTTTAATATATGATTATTAAGAAGTTAAAAATGAATGACACATCTGAATTATGAATAGAAATAGGGAGTATTACTGAAAGGAAAAATATATAATATATAAATAAATATTTATCCATTATGCTTATGAAATTCACATCGAAATACACAATTATTTGGACCTGAAGGATTTGAGAAAGCGAGAGGATAGACATTTCCCCAAGCGTTGTCCATTATCCAAAAGAGAATGACATTGTCATGGAAAACTTCCAGTGGGTACTTTCATTATTATTTTTTATAAGGTTAATGCCACTCTTTATCCATGTATTTTTTTTTATGGATTATAATCCTATAATAATTTTCTTATTAGTCAATGCACAAATCTTTAACATGTGTGACATTCAATACAATAGATTAGATGAAATAAAAAAAATTGTAATGAAACTTATTATATACACTTTTTATTATTATTATTATATACACATTTATATAGCCTCCATGCTAGTGATATTCTCAGCCCATATAAAAAATATATCATTCAATTAGCTCCTCGTGACAAACATGTTATCTGATTTTGATATTTGATTTGAATTGAATGCTATTTATTTATGGTTATTAAAGATGTTATTAATATATTAAGGGAACATTTGTGTTTTAGATTTGGTCGTCTTTTCAAAGTGCTTTTCAATAAGAAAAAACCATTAATTTGATGTTTTTTAACATGTTTATGTAAAAATCCAAAACATTTATGAAAAAACTTTATTGTAATTTATTTTTAATTGAAAATAACTTTTGAAAAACACAAGTCTCCACATTATCAAACACACACTAAGTGTATGATGGATACAATTTCATAGAGAGTTTGGTGAACTTTAAAGTTATTAAATTAATTGTATATGAGAAGGTTCTCCACTCTAGAAAATAATAAATTAATTTGTTTTTGGAAACTAGTGTTGTTTGACAAAAATATAGGAAATTAACGAAAGTAAGAAATATTTTAGGAAAAAAAACATAGGTTAATACATTTAGTAGTTCCAATCAATGACTTTTATATTTTTGTTGTGTTAACTTAAAAATATTGTTGTTAGGAAACATGAGCCTAACCACCACTCTCCAATTTACATGGGGCATCCCAACTTATGCATAAGCCAATTATGTTTATTTAGGTTGTTGGGGGTACAACTATAATTTTTATTAAGATCTAGGTAATAATAATAATATCAAAATAAATTATAATTATATCAAGTTTATTACTAAGTTCATGGTTTGTAATTTAGCTAGTGTGTACGTAGGTTATTGAAAACAAATCCAACATATATTCTTCTCTTATGCATAATGAGTTGGATAGACAACAACCTATTCAAGTATATGTTATCAAAGTTGTATCATAATTAAAGTTGTAGTTTTATTATTTTTTTATAATATATATATATATATATATATATATATATATATATATATATATATATATATATATATATATATATATATATTATAGACCTTTTATTTTAAGAATATCTTGACAGATATTCCTCTAACTTGCATAATGTGCAATGATATTTGGACATCATAGGCTTTAATAATATTTATGAAGGTGTTTGATTCACTTTGCTTAGATCATGTGGTGAGACAATTTGACTTGCAATAACACATCTCAATTCATATAGATACAAGGAATGCATTGCATGCAATTAGTTGACAGGGTAAGAACAAAGATTATAATTGGTTAACTTGCACCAAAATTATATATCACAGTGAGATACATAAAGGGATGAGATATTTATGAAGGTGCATCCTATGATCTCATGAGAGAATTACCTTGAGTGTTGTTGGGGTATCATGTGTAAATCATCATACCAAACCTGGAGCATGTTTCTCCACATGTGGAAATTGAATTTGAGCCACATCTATAAACATATTTAAAATTTCACAAATATTTGTTACTTTTTATAATTAATATATGATTAACAATACATACAATATGTGTGTGTGTGTGTGTGTGTGTATTACTTGAATATTAGGTTGGCATGTTGTTATGAGATAGTCCGGAAGTCATCATTCATCTTCGTGATCTTGAATATGATAATCTAAGTTATTATCCAATGTATTTTTGGTGAGAGGTTGTGTCCTAATGATATCAAGACCGAGAATAAGTCTATTCAAATGATTGAAAGTTTTGTATTGATGAAATCAACCCATTTACTAGTCATCTTAAGCATAAATGTATTTGTTAATATATAGATAATATATTATCTCTAAAAGTTTTGATTTCTTGTTTGTATATGTGATTATTGACTCTATTATTGACCATGTATAATTTTTTTAGCTTACATAATGGACAAACATGTAGGTGTAGTCTTTATTAGGAAAAAAGGTAATGTGAAACAACTAATATAATGTATTGGTATAGGATTCTTGGTTAATTTTTCGGGTTTAAAGTTTGGGGGTCAAGATGTAAGGTTAATGTTTTTGGGTTAGAGATTTGGATCTAAGGCCAATATTTTGAGTTTGGAGTTATGATTTCAGGGTTTGGATTTAGAACTAGTGTTCACTGTTTAGGTTTGGATTAGGGTTAGGGTTTGGTTTTAGTTTTTAGGGTTTGCATTTAGGTTTTGGAACTAGTTAGGTTTCAAGTGTTAGTGTTTAGATTATTGTTTTGGGTTGGTTCGGGTTTTAAGTTATGATATGAAATAAGTTTTGTATTTAGGGTTAAAGTTTGTTGTTTTAATAATAAATATCACAGTTCCACTAGTGACTTTTAGAAATATAATTGGTGGGTCATAACATTTTAAAAACTCTTAGGTGAAATTTATGACATGTATCAAATTATGCTATTTTACCAAAACTTCTTTTACCTATATCATTTTACCATTTCTTGTTACGCCATGTTATAACATGAAAAAAGCCTATAGTAAAGTAAAATTTTCAAAAGATTAAAAGTAAGTTTGTTTATTCATGGAAAAAAAGAAGAAGATTAACATCCTATTATTTCATAAATTAGTAGCAATTAATAAAAGTTTCCTTAATCATACATAATTAAAATTAAGTAGAGCAACAATAAATTGAAGTTTAAATTGATATTCAAAAGATGCAAACTTGATTATAAAATATATGTAAATGCATATTTACTTTTTGTATTGTTTTCAATGTAATTGTCATGCATGTCGCAAGTGGAGGTTTTTTTATAGCCATCAAAACTACGACTATAATTATCAGGAGTCGCTACCTAGTATTACAGTCACTAGGAACCTATTGGTCTGCGAGAGTCTTGGGTAAGGGGACTTGTTGAGCAAGGGGAAGACGCATTACCCCCAGTGCACCCTACCTAAGGTAAGCTGCATTGTTGTTTAATTGTTTTTTCCCAAGTCATTTTTACTGGTCTTTTCCTAAGGTTCGATGTAGATTTCTCTATGAGAGATAATATCTAACTCATTACGGGTTGAAAGACTAACCATCAAATAAATTTCACAATGCATTTTTGGAAATCACAGTTTTAATTATCTACGAGTGTACTTTACGGTGTAATTTTACATTGTGATAGATAAAACAAAATAAGTGTTAAATTATTTGACGTTTTGGCTGAAACCCAACGGATAATCATAAACTGGTTATGACATCCAAATTTTTGCTTTAAAAATATGGAAAAGATGCAACATATTTTTTATGAAAAATAAAGTGGGAAAAACTTTGGAATCCAACCTGTACAAGAAATAAAAATAATAATAATTTAAAACAAACACATAAACATCTAAAAATTACAAAATAAACCTCCTCCAAAACACTGCTAACAGTGGAGGCCCGCATGGCAGTGGTGGTGCGTCATTTCACGCGCCGCCGACGATGAAGATCCAAGGCAAGGGGTGCAGATCAGCCTCTTCCATTCCTTCTCTTGCCGGCAGTGACCTGCAAACACAAACAAAAACCTAAACACAACAAGACACAATCAATGTTTCGGCCATATCTATCAGGAGAGGTGACAGGAGAGGGGCGATGGTGGGCACCTGCGCTGATGAAGAAGAAGAGCATGATGACTGATGAGGGTTACAGTCTCAGCTGGGGGAGAAGACAGTGAGTTGAGAAGGCAGATCTGTCAAGAGAGGAAGAGAAAGAAGACCATCAGGGACAGAGAAAGAGAGGGCTGACTGTCGACGATGGTGGAGGGAGCTGACTGGAAAAGGGGAGCATCTTCTGGAGCGAAGAGCTGACGGGAAAGGAGGAGAAAACAAAGGCTAGGGCTCACCGGGGTAGGGCTGGACGACGAGGAGAAGTGATGGAGAGGAATGGCCACCGACGGGAGAAGGGATCTGGCCGGAAAACAAAGAGAGGAGAGTAGAAAGGGCTGGTCAAGGGCTGCAGCTACCCTTAAAGAGGGTTGGCGGCTGCAACCCCAAAAGGAGAAAAGATTAGGGTTTTTGGGTTTAATTTTTTCCAGGTCCCCCCTCCCCACTCTAAGGCAAATAAGGTGCTATTTATAGAGTTCAAAGTTACACACATTTTCCACTTTGGTCCTTGGTTTCAGATTTGGGTAATTTGATTCCTAATTTCACGCAATTGGATTGGAAAAATGCAATTTGTTCTCGGAAAACTCCAAACTTCATAATTGAACCCAAATTAAGCTCAAGAATTTGATTTTTCATCGATTAAGCCCTTAATTAATTTAATATGACCAATTTTAAAGTATAATTAAGTCTTTGCACGTTGGCATGTTGTGATTCATGATTAAAGTTTAGAAAAATGGAAGAACTAAATAGTATTTATGAAATTATATGTTAAATTAAGATGCATGTAAGAAAAATATGTAAGTTCATCTTGTAAGTATGGTTAGGGAATATAGTTTGCATGTTTGGGAAATGAGATGAAACAATATTGAGATTATGTGCACAATCATTAATTAGGGTGTGTATTGTGTTTGATATATAAAGAAAGAGATGTAAAAATATAAATTATGAATTTTTGTAATAAAATTACTAAATGTGTTAAATATGACTAAATATATAATTTTTATAATGCTTGGATAATGTGGTTACTATTATGTATGAGATTTTATGTTTATTTAACGTATTAGTATAAGGGATTTTGTTTGGAAAATATTTGTTATGATATGTGAATATTGTCTCAAATTGGTTAAAGGTTTAATTTATGGAAGTAAATTTAAAATGTTTTTGAGTATGTTGACAAGGATAGTGTTTGGACTAAATGAAATATGAGAGCTTAGTTTAAATTGATGAAATGATGTGATTGTTTTGAGGGTGAGTATAAGATATTGTGAGTTATGTTTGGGAAAGTCATGGATGTAAATTTCATAATATTGAATGTTTGTGATATAAAGGAGAAATCCTTGTAAATTTAACGTGTAAGATTGTTTGTTGAATACACGATTGGTATGAACAAAAATATGTAAATTTGTAAATGGGATTGTGATGCACTTTTAATATTAAAAGAAATTTATTGAGAAATAAGTTAAAGGAGTTCTGAATATATCATGGATGATATTGATATGATCAACTAAATAGTTATGAAATCTAGTGAAATTTGAGAGGATGAAATCTAGTGAAATTTGAGAGGAAATATTAGAATAATAGAAAATGGGATATGATATTTAGTTAGTAGGGTTGCTTTGATGTTGTTGAAAATTTAAAAATGATGGTGGGTGAATTATACTAAGAGTGTGTTTGGCATTGCTTTTGCTTTTATGATTAAGGTTGAAAAAAAAAACAGTTTCAAAAAAAGCGCTTTTACTGCGGTTCAAAATAAGTTGTGAAGTAATTGGTTAAAACTGTGGTTGAATTGGAGGTTGAAAAAAAAAGCAGTTTTGGGTGTTTGGTTACCAAGCTTTTCATATTGCTTTTAACTTGTGAAATTACTTTAAAGGGTATATATATAAATACAATATAGTGTGATATATTTTAATATATTTATTTATATTTTAATTAATTTTTTAGATTTTTATATTATTTTAATATTAAAAATATAATAAATAAACAACTATAACTACCTCCCACCCCACCCCCTCTAGAACCATCCCCCCATTCTAGCCCCTCACTCTCATTCCAACATCTCATTCCAGCCCCTCACCTCCATCTCCGTTCCAGCCCCTCCCCTCCCTCCTCCCCTCTCCATCTCCATCTCCATCTCCATCTCCTTCCAGCCCCTCACCTCCCATCTCAAAAACAACTCCCTCTTCCAGTAGCGAGACCCCGAGAGAGAGAGATGATCGATATGCGCTTGCGGGTATCATTTATTTTTTCCTCTGCTTCTCTTTTCTTTGGTCAATACTGGTATGGGAGATGATTGATTTGAGGGTTTCTTTGGTCAATACTAACGGTAATATTATTGTTAGAATTGATTTATTTATGATGATTTTGCCCATGCTTTGTTAACTCCGGGGAGCTGCGAGTCGTTGTGGGTATATAGTTGCAAAGGAGAGAAAATTTAGAGATGGGAGGAGGCGCAGACAAGAGGATGTTTTAGGGTTTTTTTTTTCAACGATTATTTTTTGTATTTGAATGTGTATCGCCGTTTCTATAAAGATGGATCGCAAACTGATAAGCATCAATTTCCAGCTTTTCTTCAAACAACATTTTTATGAGAATTTGGTGTGGGTCCCATGTCAAAAATCTATGTTTACAACTTTACGAAACATTAAATACAAAAGCAGATTGGCAAACATGGATGCCACCACAATGCCAAACGGGTACTAAATGAGTGAAATGGGAATTTTAGGCATATTAGTTGGAAAGAAATTAAGTATAATTATAGAAATTTGATAAATTATGACTACTAGAAGTTTGAACTAAGTAAATGTGGCTAAAATAGTTTTATTAGTTTATGAGGTATGAGGCAAGAAATTGGAATGAGATAAACATTGTAATGTGTGGATATTATATTAGAGTTTTGGGATATATGAGGCAAGAAATTGGAATGACTTAAACGTTGTAATGTGTGGATTATATGAGTTTTGGGATATATAGAGATTTGAATTTTAATTAATATTGTGAGCACTAATTTTATTATTTGTAGAGTTGTAATACTGTTTCAGAATGTGGTTGCAATTATTTTTTAGAAATGTTTTACTCTTTTATTATTCATGCTCTATGTTCTTGTGTTATTATTGCCACTGCCTGTGAGTCTGTGATTGATAAGTTGTGTCTGTGTGTGTGTGAATATATATATACAAAGAGAGAGAGCGAGAGACGCATGCGCACACATGCACGTGTGTTATGTCTTTTTGTTGGTCAATCCCTTCCTGGGGGAAGGGAGGGGAAGGGCTATTTTTTTTCTTTTTTCTTTTTTTTTTCTTATGATTTTCTAGAGAAAATGTCAATAATCATTCTTGCTAGTTGCTTGCTTGCATTTGCATTGATTGATTTTTTTTCCAAATTAGGAATGTCAGGGTGATTGGAAACCATTTGAATTTGTGTTTTTGGAAAACTTTAAATTTCATGTTTTTAAATTAATTTTTTCATGTTTTTAGATATTTTGATGTGCTGATGTTATAAATAATTTGTTTTTTTTTTAAATCATTTTAATATATTTATTAATAAAAAAAACACTTTGAAAAGTAACATCAATAACTTTTTTTTGATGCGGAGAAACTCTACCCTCCGGAAATCATACTTTGTGAGTCTAGGTTAGTGAGTAAAATCTCAGTTATCCCAGGCTCTTACAAGGGATATACACTCTGACTCGAATTCGTGATCTGCTGTGCAAATCACAAGCTCTCTATCATTACATCACGCCCCTTGAGAACATCAATTACACTCTTGAACAATCATTATAAAACCTGAGATGCTACAACTCTTTTCTCTATATATTTTTAACTTGGGTTTTCATTTTTTTTATATTAAGTTAAATATACATTTATTTTGAGGAATGCTAATGAGTAGTCGAGACTCAAGTTTCTTTATATCTATACTTTTTATATTGATAATCAAATAAAAAAAATATTTACATTTTATCTACTATAAAATATAATTCTGATTTATTTTATTAAATATAAATATAAACTTTTTAATTTATATTTGTATTTCTTATGATAAGAAAAGCCAATTAGCACCAATCCATCGCGTTAATCCAATAGAACAACTTCAAAGGGAAGGTGGAATCAAAGAGGTAAGGTGCTTCGAAGGCAAGGCGGAGTTGAGGATGTGAAATTGGTAGGACATCAGCCGTACTATTAAGCTTATTTGATTTGCTGATGAAATTGGTTTGAAGAATTCAGTTCATAATCTATTATATTCAGCAAAGACATCTGTGGGAGATTTAGTTGAGGAGTCGAGCTAAATACATGAACATCGGAAAGTGATTGCACAAACTGGTAATGGCATTCATTCCGTTGACTTTTCTTCACAAGGTACTGGTTGACCTCACTTGTTTTTTTGTTGTTTTTCATGCAGTTCTATGGCTTCTATTTTGCATTTTCTCTTTTGATACCGTATTGTCATTTGTAGTTTGCACCATAGATCATCCACACCAATCCTTATTTTTTTTTATATTTAATGCAATTTTTGATTGAGTAACATCAATATTTTATCATTTCGTTTAATAGCTTGCAATGTTTTTTTTTTTTTTTTTAAACAGGAGGATTAGCAAGAAGATGAAATTTCTCATTTTGAGGAGGGGTTTTAGCTTTGTTCTTCACGTCGATAGCCCTCTATTTTGCAATGATCCACAAGTAATATAGTTTGCGCTCTTTTGTAATGCAGCGCCTACATTGAAAAAATATGTAACCTGCGCTTGCGCAACAAAATCCACCTAAAAATATACGCATTATATTACCTGATCTATGACTTTATGTTAATTATATAATATAAGTTTATTATTATGGATTTATTGTTGTTAGATTTTCAGTGAGATCAGCTTTGGATAAGGAAGATTTTGTATTAGCTGTAGGATTTTGTGATTTTTAGCTTAAGTGTTTGAATTTGAATTAAGTTACTGTTCATAACATGTTTTGAATTTCAAAACCTGTATTTATCCAAATCTCTCAGGATTGTTGAGAGATTTGTGGCTTTTGATTTAATTGCATTGTAAGCCTATATAGAGGCATTTTGAATTCAATAAAGATTATGTGATTTTGATTCCAGTATTTTATTGTTTTGTAAACCTTCAGCAATACTCGGTTTTTCATTATTAGAATCTGAACAATACTGTTCATAAACAGTTACTGTATATTTGCTGGCGACAACTCGTTGGCAATATAGCTAGTACAACATATCTAATGTCGAGGAAAAAAGAAACGGGGGGCGCAACATTTCCTGGTTGCCTCACTTGGCATTGACAAGCTGGGATCGGAGGATCTTGTTCTTGAGTCCACAGTCAGGGTGAACTTGGATTGTCTCGAGCACTGCAAGCATCTTGTTGATTCCGTCAGCAATCTCCTCGGTTGATGGTACTCTCGGAGAGTGGATATCTTCAGTGTCCATCCCTTTAATTTGGATTGTCTTGCCCCCCTGCGTTAATTCCATTTTTAATGACGCGAAGTCCCAATATATCTTCCCTAATCCCCTCAGCCATTCTACCTCACGTCACATCCACCCATCTGGAGGATGTACGCCTGGGTAGCAAATTGACACCCTTGGATTACAAACTTAAATTCTGGGCAGCTCCCTTCACTGCACATTATTGAGCCATCGGCTATGCAAACCTCAATGGGTTTTTCTTCGATGATTTCCAACCCCGCTTCTTCGGCTACCCAAGGTTGGAGAAAATTGTGGTTACTGCCAGTGTCGATCAGGGCTATATATTCATGGCTATTCACCATGATTTTTACCTTCATAGTTTTAGGGATTGGGCTTCTACTGATTGCAGGAGGGGATTTTCCAAAATATTCCTTTAGCTCTTCTGGAAGGCAGTGCCATAAGTCATCCTCTGTGTAGTCGATCTCGTCTCTGTCGCCTTTGGTCTCTTTGATTAGGAATAATTTCGGCCCTCCACACCTTTGGCCTCGTGGGGAGGACTTTCCGAAGTATTCAACCATATCGTTTCTCTGCAGAAATAAATGACCACACAAGTTGGATTTCCAGGATTAGTAATTGAAGATCCAAGCAATCTGTAAATAAAGAGTTTTCTGTAAGCTTGTGAAAGAAGGAAGGCTAATTTGATGAGAAAAAATCACCTCGGGCTCTCCATGAACCAAAACATTGATACCCAACTCCTCTTGGAATTCGACGAATTCTCTAATTTCCTCCTCGATGGCTTTAACGTAATCATCTTCAGATATCCTAAAAGAAGAATCACAAAAGAACATCAATAAACAAATTCTCGCCATAAAAACCATACTAGTACGAGAATAATGAAAGTTCAAACTCACTTTTTGGCTTTGTATTCACGGCGGACTTTCCTTAGTTCCATGGTTTGTGGGAAGGACCCAATTATGCTGGTTGGTAAGAGGTGAAAGTTAAGCTTCTTCTGCTGAGCATCAAGTCTGGCACTAACATTTGTAGCGCGGCGGTGATCAGAACCCTTCAAAGCAGCAGCCTGCAAAGGCCAGATGAGACAATCAAAATAAATACAAAAGAAAAACCCCTGCTTGAAAGAATCAAAGCAAAAACAAATCTAGCAAAGTTCATACAGCCTTTTGAACAGCCTCATAGGTGACTCCTGGGGAGGACTTTCTTGAGGCCTTAGCCTCCATATATTCTCTCCCTGCTTTGTAAAAAGCATATGGGAGCTTGACATCAGGAACCCATTCGGCGTCAATGAAATGGCTGAATCAAAACATCATCAAATAGTTCAGTAACCTTTTCTTTTCTGTTTTTTCGAAACACAATTATCATATCAAACGACAGAACTAGTCAGAATACCAAAGTACGAGGAGGAGGTGTCACTTACTCGTTGGATTTACTGAGATCAGCTGCAACTTTTTCCAAATCCCCAATGTGAGGATATCCAACAACGTGTGATGCCATTTTACTGCTTCTAATGCCACACCAAAATCAAGATTCAGTTTTTCTTGATCCAAACATTCAATCTACCAAAGATCTATCAAAACTTAACTCTAAAATAGTATACTTCTATTTTCAATTTCACATTCGTTAATATACTCATTTCAACAAATTTCAGCCGAAACATGCTTACATTTCTCAGCAAAATTACCCATCAATTTTCATCATAAACCCGCAAATTTTCCAGCACAATTCACACATGAAATTTCAGCACAATTCACACATGAAATTTCAGCAAAATTACCCTTCAATTTTCATCATAAACCTGTAAATTTTCCAGCACAATTTCCCTAGGGTTCTCTTCTTCATTTTGTTTCATCTCTTAAGAAGAAAAAGGAAGAGAGTTTCATGACTCTTACCTCTCGTATCTCACAATTTTTTTTTTTGAAAGCTTTGAAACTCTTCTTTCTCTTCTCTTTTTGCTTTACTTCTTCTTCTTCCCTTTCTTCTTCCTCTCGGCAATGTCCACTATTTTCTCTAGGTCTCAACTTCCCACACACATTCACAAAGTCCTCTCCCCTAATATTAGCTTAAGGTTCGGCTGTGAAGAGAGGGAGTTCGGCTATGAAGAGAGGAGAGGTGGTTCGGCTGTGAAGAGAGGAAGTTTGGTTGTGAAGAGAGGAGAGGAGGTTACTCCCTCTCTCCTCCTTGTATTTATATTCATGAAATGAGGGGGTTGTTTGGGGTTTGGGTTAGATGTGTCCTAATTCTTGTTTCACTCTATCTAAAACCGGTTTTGCTCTTCTTTTTCTTTTTTTTTTTTAAAAAAAAAAACCGAATTTGTCTTCATTTCCTATATATATATATATATATATATATATATATATATATATATATATAATGTTTTTCTCTTGGGTGTTTACATGAATATTGTTTCAAATTGGTTAAAGGGTTAATTTGTGGAAGTAAATTTAAAATGTTTTTGAGTATGTTGACAAGGGTAGTGTTTGGACTAAATGAAATATGAGAGCTTAGTTTAAATTGATGAAATGATGTGATTGTTTTGAGGGTGAGTATAAGATATTATGAGTTATGTTTGGGAAAGTCATGGATGTAAATTTCATAATATTGAATGTTTGTGTTATAAAGGAGAAATCCTTGTAAATTTAACGTGTAAGATTGTTTGTTGAATACACGATTGGTATGAACAAAAATATGTAAATTTGTAAATGGGATTATGATGCACTTTTAATATTAAAAGAAATTTATTGAGAAATAAGTTGAAGGAGTTATGAATATATCATGGATGATATTGATATGATCAACTAAATAGTTATGAAATCTAGTGAAATTTGAGAGGAAATTTTAGAATAATAGAAAATGGGATATGATATTTAGTTAGTAGGGGTGCTTTGATGTTGTTGAAAATTTAAAAATGATGGTGGGTGAATTATACTAAATGAGTGAAATTATAATTTTAGGCATATTAGTTGGAAAGAAATTAAGTATAATTATAGAAATTCGATAAATTATGACTACTAGAAGTATGAACTAAGTAAATGTGGCTAAAATAGTTTTATTAGTTTATGAGGTATGAGGCAAGAAATTGGAATGACTTAAACGATGTAATGTGTGGATATTATATTAGAGTTTTGGGATATATAGAGATTTGAATTTTTAATTAATATTGTGAGCACTAATTTTATTATTTGTAGAGTTGTAATACTGTTTCAGAATGTGGTTGCAATTATTTTTTAGAAATATTTTACTCTTTGATTATTCATGCTCTTTATTCTTGTGTTATTATTGCCACTGCCTGTGAGTCTGTGACTGATCAATTGTGTTTGTGTGTGTGTGTGTGTGAATATATATATATATATACAGAGAGAGACAGAGAGAGAGAGAGACGCACACGCACACACGCACGTGTGTTATGTCTTTTTGTTGGTCAATCCCTTCCTGGTGAAGGGAGGGGAAGGGCTATTTTTTTTTCTTTTTTCTTTTTTCTTTCTTATGATTTTTTATAGAGAAAATGTCAAGAATCATTCTTTCTAGTTGCTTGCTTGCATTTGCATTGATTGATTTTTTTTCCAAACTAGGAATGTCAGGGTGATTGGAAACCATTTGAATTTGTGTTTTTGGAAAACTTTAAATTTCATGTTTTTAAATTAATTTTTTTTATGTTTTTAGATATTTTGATGTGCTGATGTTATAAATAATTTTTTTTTTAAATCATTTTAATATATTTATTAATAAAAAAAAAACACTTTGAAAAGTAACATCAATAACTTTTTTTTTATGCGTAGAAACTCTACCCTCCGGAAATCATACTTTGTGAGTCTAGGTTAGTGAGTAAAACCTCAGTTATCCCAGGCTCTTATAAGGGATGTACACTCTGACTCGAATTCGAGATCTGCTGTGCAGATCACAAGCTCTCTATCATTACATCACGCCCCTTGAGAACATCAATTACACTCTTGAACAATCATTATAAAACCTAAGATGCTACAACTCTTTTCTCTATATATTTTTAACTTGGGTTTTCATTTTTTTATATTAACTTAAATATACATTTATTTTGAGGAATGCTAATGAGTAGTCGAGACTCAAGTTTCTTTATATCTATACTTTTTATATTGATAATCAAATAAAAAAAATATTTACATTTTATCTACTATAAAATATAATTCTAATTTATTTTATTAAATATAAAAATAAACTTTTTAATTTATATTTGTATTTCTTATGATAAGAAAAGCCAATTAGCACCAATCCATCGCGTTAATCCAATAGAACAACTTCAAAGGGAAGGTGGAATCAAAGAGGTAAGGTGCTTCGAAGGCAAGGCGGAGTCGAGGATGTGAAATTGGTAGGACATCAGCCGTACTACTAAGGTTATTTGATTTGTTGATGAAATTGGTTTGAAGAATTCAGTTCATGATTTATTATATTCAGCAAAGACATTTGTAGGAAATTTAGTTGAGGAGTCGAGCTAAATACATGAACATCGGAAAGTGATTGCACAAACTGGTTATGGCATTCATTCCGTTGACTTTTCTTCACTAGGTACTTCGATGGCTATCAAAGACTTTTCGGGAGAAAAACAATACAATATATATGGAAAAAGAGAGGAAAAATAACAGGGGGGGACTGGAAATGGTGCAACATCTCCTGATTGACTCACTTGGCACTGGCAAGCTGGGATCGGAGGAGCTTGGCAGCGTCGACCATGTTCTTGAGAGCTGGCTTCACCTCGGTGTACTTGCGAGTCTTGAGTCCACAGTCAGGGTTAACCCACAAGATGTTTGTCTCGAGCAC
Source organism: Salix koriyanagi (assembly GCA_029228605.1). Classification (NCBI taxonomy): domain Eukaryota; kingdom Viridiplantae; phylum Streptophyta; class Magnoliopsida; order Malpighiales; family Salicaceae; genus Salix; species Salix koriyanagi. The sequence goes on from CM055345.1 coordinate 4,713,981, forward strand.
TGCAAGCATCTTGTTGATTCTGTCAGCAATCTCCTCGGTTGATGGTATTCTCGGAGAGTGGATATCATAGACACCAGGGCCGATTCCAGCACCATACTTGACTCCCTCGCGGAACACCGAGAGAAGCTTTTCGTCGGAGCGAGAGTTCTCGATGGTGATCACATCGGCATCCATGTCAATGATCGAATGGATAATGTCATTGAAGTTGGAGTAGCACATGTGAGTGTGGATCTGCAGAGATTAGAAAGAGTGAGCGACCGATCGGGAAAGAGACACGCAACTTGAATCCAAGCTGTGAGATTCCGAGTGAAGTGGACAACAAACCTGAGTGGTGTCGTGGACGCCACAGTTTGTGATCCTGAAGGAATGCACCGCCCAGTCCAAGTAGAAAGCTTGCTCGGACTTCCTGAGAGGCAAACCCTCTCTCAAAGCAGCCTCGTCGATTTGGATAACGGTGATACCGTTCTTCTCGAGATCCTCCACTTCATCCTTGATGGCCAAAGCAATTTGGTAGCAGGTCTCAAATCTGAAAATCGGAAAATGTAAACCAGATTGAAACTATGAAAGATAAACCAGCAGAAAGCAACATCTTTCTGTATCTTATTTTCCCTATCCTGCTCCTTTTGGTTTCCATACCTGGGTTGATCATTGCGGACAAAGGACCAGTTGAGAATGGTGACAGGGCCGGTAAGCATTCCCTTCATTGGGCGGGCGGTCATGCTCTGAGCCAGGGTAGACCAGAAGACAGTCATCGACTTGGGGCGGCTCACATCGCCATATATAATCGGCGGCTTCACACAGCGAGAACCATAAGATTGCACCCAGCCATTGGCAGAGAATGCAAAACCTGACAGTTGCTCTCCGAAGTATTCAACCATATCGTTTCTCTGCAGAAATAAATGACCACACAATTTGGATTTCCATAATTAGTAATTGAAGATCCAAGCAATCTCTAAATAAAGAGTTTTCTGTAAGCTTGTGAAAGAAGAAAGGCTAATTTGATGAGAAAAAATCACCTCGGGCTCTCCATGAACCAAAACATCGATATCAAACTCCTCTTGGAGTTTGACGACTTTTCTAATTTCCTCCTTGATGGCTTTAACGTAATCATCTTCAGATACCCTAAAAGAAGAATCACAAATGAACATCAATGAACAAATTCTCGCCATAAAAACCATACTAGTACGAGAATAATGAGAGTTCAACTCACTTTTTGGCTTTGTATTCACGGCGGACTTTCCTTAGTTCCATGGTTTGTGGGAAGGACCCAATTGTGGTGGTTGGTAGGACGGGAAGGTTAAGCTTCTTCTGCTGAGCATCAAGTCTGGCACTAACATTTGTAGCGCGGCGGTGATCAGAACCCTTCAAAGCAGCAGCCTGAAAAGGACAGAGCAGAAAATCAAAATAAATACAAAAGAACACCCCTGCTTGAAAGAATCAAAGCAAAAACAAATCTAGCAAAGTTCATACAGCCTTTTGAACAGCCTCATTGGTGACTCGTGGGGAGGATTTCCTTGAGGCCAGGGCGGCAGCATTAGCAGAGAAGATTTCCTGAACATTGAACCACAAAAATGAGACTTTCAATGATGACAAAAAAAAAATCGAAAGTATAAAATAAGAAGAGAAACTCTGCAAGCCAATCCAGCAAAAAACTCTTCGTAGTTGTTCAAGCATGGACAGAAGGAAGATACCTCGTCCTTTTGACCAGCCAAAGCCTTGGCCAATGCATTTACTTCAACAACTTTCTGAGCAGCAAATGCAAGCCATGATTTGATTTCCTTGTCAAGCTTGGTCTCATTGACAAGATCAACAGCAGTGTGGAGAAGTGAGCAGGAAGTAGAGACAACAAGCTTGTCTGTGTAGATAAAACATGAATTAGTACATTTCTCCAAACATGTTAATCATTGTTCCAAAAAAGCATGCAAGAAAAAGAAGAAAAACTACCTTTTCCGACAATGCCCTCAAGAGTTTCAAGGGTGCTCAAAGAAGCAGCAAGATCATTGGCCCAGATGTTCCTTCCATCTACCACTCCAGCAAAGAGATATTTTCCCTCAGGGAAATCACCCTTGATCAAGTCAAGGGTCTTGGTTCCACGAACCAGATCAAAACCAAAAGCAGTGACACCCTTCAAAGAGGTGAGGGTCTTGTATTGCTCGGCAGGAATATCGGCGAAGTAGGTTTCGATGAGAACATTCAAGCCAGATAGAGTTGACTCTAGTGCAGAATAGGCCTCGGTAAATGCATGCAATTTGTGAGATTCAAGATCCATCACGAGTGTAGGCTCATCAAACTGGATCCAGGATGCACCAGCTTCTTTAAGCTCTGAAATAACCTCCCTGAAGATAGTAATGGAATAATTACACCAATAAACATATAGAGACCCAATCAATGATAAATGCAGAATATCTTTTATTTACTTGTAGATTGGAAGGATTTTTCCGAGAAGGGAGAGGAGAGAAAAGCTTTTCTCCACACCCTTTGCAGGTTTGGATAACAACAAGTAGGAGACTGGGCCAACAAGGACTGGTACAGTGTCTACTCCAAGCTGGTTAAGAGACAGAAAAACAATCAGTTTATACGGAATTTGTCAGGTAGTGCCCTCAGGAATTTAATATCAAGAAACAAGTATAACATCATTGTGAGTATAGGCTCTCCAAATTCCATAACAATGTCAGACCACTCTGAAAATTAGATGGCCTTAAAATAGACCAACAAAAAGATTTCAAAATGATTCTATCAACATTTCAGCAATACTTTGAACTTCAATTTATAGATTGAAAGCAAATCAAATATCATTTTGCAAACTTTGTAGCTGTGCCCTAATTCTGTTTATGTTGCATTTATACTAGCAATTGTCAGATCATGATGATTAAATATCCAATTTATCAATGCATGAACTATTAGACGTCTAGCACTGATATTATATAGAAACAGAGCACTTACTGCCTTAGCCTCCTTATATTCTGTCACTGCTTTGTGAGAAGCATATGAGAACTTGACATCAGGACCCAATTCGGGGACAATGAAATGGCTGAATCAAAACATCATCAAATAGTTCAGTAACCTTTTCTTTTCTTTTTTTCGAAACACAATTATCATATCAAACGACAGAACTAGTCAGAATACCGAAGTACGAGGAGGAGGTGTCACTTACTAGTTGGTGTCAAACCACTTGGTCATTTCCATGGCAGGTACAGAGGCATTTCCTCTAGCCATTGAGAAATAAACATCGGATCCAATCTCCCCACCATTCCAGCCATATCTTGGTGGCACTGCGCCGAGCATTGCGGTGGTGTCGAGCACCTGGTCGTAGCAGGAGAAGGTGTTGCTCGGGATGTATTTGATCCCAGTATCAGCCATCTGCTTCCAGATGGATTCCCTGAGATCAGCTGCAACTTTTTGCAAATCCCCAGCACTGCTCTTCCCATCCCAGAAAGATTCCAGGGCAAACTTTAGCTCCCTCTTGGGGCCCATGCGAGGATATCCAACAATGTGTGATGCCATTTTACTGCTTCTAATGCCACACCAAAATCAAGATTCAGTTTTTCTTGATCCAAACATTCAATCTACCAAAGATCTATCAAAACTTAACTCTAAAATAGCATTTAATCTGCAAAAACTAATCCGGTCCATTACTTAGAAAACGATTTCCAATTACAGAACAAGTTTCAGCTACTTTGTTCATTATATAGAAAACAATTTTCAATTGCAAAATCCAGCTACTCTGTACAAGACAGCCAGTCACTAGTAGCAAACAATTAATACAGATCTAAGACAACAAAGAAATGAAACCCAAAAATGCAATCAACTTCTAATGCGTGAATTCAGGAATGGTTTCCTCCAAGATTTTGACTTTAGAATTCATTTTCTCTATCGGCAATAAGCATAGCCCATGTACCATGCATTCGTTCTCACTTTTACAAAAACAAATAACCACTTTCTACTTCAAATCGGATCCAATGCAATGAATTAAAAGATTGCATCTGAATGAGGTAACGAATCCCAGAACGACAGGAAACAAATCAGGCACCTCAATCATCATTAAAGTCCAAATGGGACTAAGAGAAAACACAGAAAAACATATTTGCAAGAAACAAATCAGTCAAAGCAGAGCACACTAAGCAGATCCTGTAATCACTTGCGCTCTGTTTCAATTGAGACTTACGTTTTAAGAGAAAGAAAAAAAGAAACGCAAGATGAAGATGGGGGAAAGGAAATCAAGAAGGGGCTGTCAGATGGTGGTTTATAAATGCATGAGAAATGAAGGAAGATGAGAAATAAAAGGAACCACCTTCCCTTTCGGAGATAGAACCGGAAATGTTATGAGACTTTTTCCTTCCTTTGTTAAGATAACAGAGAGAGGAGAGCTCGGCACGAAGAACGGTGTTCGAGCTTACGGGTTATTTAAAGAGGAGGAACTGCTCCGCTTTGCAATCGCTGCTGGCATGGTTACGTCTGTGAGATGTGTTCTTCTCTTTTTTTTCTTTTTTTTAGTTTAATTTTCGAGGTAGATTACTGATTTTTTTTCTCCAAAATGTCTAGCCATCCACGCGCTACTTTTGGGTGGTGAGAGGCACGTAGGTATAATTTGGCTAAATTAGTCTTATAAATTAACATACTTCTTCTACTTCTTACTGGATTAGCGCGCGTGCTCTTACGCCCTAGTGATTGAACGTTGCACATATTTGGTTAAACATTTTCTTACCAGTGAAACTATGGTGAAGTTACCGGGAGTTGGTGGCGGAGGTTGGTGGAGGTTGGTGAAGGTTGGTGGTGGGGATACCAGTGTAAAGTTTAGACCGTGGTTAATAATTATTTCTGGTCTACTGTTTACGGTTTTGAAATTGTTTTTAAAATATTTTTTATTTAAAAATATATTAAAATATTATGTTTTATTTTCATGTTTCAATCCGTATATTAAAATGATCTAAAAATATTAAAAAATAACAATTTTAAGAATATTTTTAAAGACAGTACTAAACCATCACTATATATAAAAAAATAAATCTCTTGCTTAGCAACCAAAAAGAAACTTTTATGTCCTGTTTGGTATTGTGTTTTAAAACTATTTTTTTTAAATATATATATTTTTATTTTAAATTAATTTTTTTTATGTTTTTAAATTTTTTTTATATGTTAATATCAAAAAAAATTAAAATAAAAAAAATATTATTTTAACATATTTTTTAATAAAAAAATATTTTTAAAAACCAACTAAGGGGGTGTTTGAGAGTTCTTATGAAAAAAAATGAATTTTAATTTATTTTTTATTTTTAATTAACTATTTTAGTATTTTTAAATTATTTTAATGTCAAACATAATTTTTAAAAAATAAAAAATATATATTATTTTAATATATTTTTAAACCAAAAACAACCATAACTACTCTCATCAAATGGTTGAACCGAGGCCAAAGTATGTGGGATTGGTGAAGGAGTTGGTGAAGGGTGGGACCCATTTTTTATTCTTACATTTTTTATTTTATGATGTCAGCTTAGCTCACGTGATGTTTTAAGAACATTTTTCTGTAGCATTTTCAAAATCAAATCTCACTTTAAAGAACACGTCGGATCTTGGAAGTTTAATTTGATTTAATTATTACTATATATACTGGCAGAATTGGGGTCGGTTTCAAGTTCGCTCCCTGTTTTTTTTTTATTATTATTTCCATTTTCTTTATGTTTTTTTTTTATTTCATTCTTGATTTTCTTAATTAAATATAAAATTTTAAACTATAATATAAAGATAAAATTAAAAGAGGGAGGATTGAAATGTAAGGAACTTAGAAAGAACATGATCACTCTCAAAGTTTTTAAAATCTTAATTTCGGTCCAAAATAATATTTAATTTTTATCTTGGTCATTTTTCAATGTCGAAGTTTGAGCAATGAAGACAAATTATAGTAACTACCTCTCTAGTGGTATAAAAACTTGATAAATAGACAATAAATTGCCTAATTTTAGTGTTATTATATTGAAGAAAAAAAACCAAATAACATGTTGTCTACCTATTTTGCCACAAAAAAAAAAAAAAAGTAACGCATAAGACCTTTTCTTTGAATTGGTCCATTTAAATTATACCCAAATATCATAGGCCTCCATGCTCGTGATATTCCAGTCCATATAAAAAATATATCGTTCAATTAGCTCCTCATGACAACATGTTTATCTAATTTCGATATTTTATTTGAATTGAATGCTATTTGTTTATTGTTATTAAAGATGTTATTAATATATTAAGGGAACATTTGTGTTTTAGGTTTGATCATCTTTTCAAAGTGCTTTTCAAACTATTTTTTGTAAAAACAAAAAACATTAATTTGATTCTGTTTAGATGCTTTTTAACGTGTTTATGTAAAAATCTAAAATATTTATGAAAAAACTTTATTGTAATTTATTTTTAATTGAAAAACACAAGTCTCCACATTACCAAACACACATTAAGTGTATGATAGATACAATTTCATAGAGAGTTTGATGAACTTTAAAGTTTATTGGATTAAATGTATATGAGAAGGTTCTTAACTCTAGAAAATAATAAATTAATTTGTTTTTGGAAACTAGTGTTATTTGACAAAAATAATATAGGAAAATAATGAAAGTAAAAAACATTTTAGCAAAAAAAGCATAGGTTAATACATTTAGCAGTTCCAACCAATGACTTTTATATTTTTGTTGTGTTAACTTAAAATGTTGTTGTTAGGAAACATGACTTTTTAAATTGTTTCAATTTTGACCTGAAATATTTGATGAGTTAAAAATCTAATCTTTTTTAATTGTTTAGAACCGAACCCCCCCATGCATAAGCCAATTATATTTATCTGGGTTGTTGGGGGTACAACTATAACTTTTATTAAGATCTAGGTAATAATAATAATATCAAACTAAATTATAATTATATCAAGTTTATTACTAAGTTAATGGTTTGTACTATTAGCTGGTCTGTAATTAGTTTATTGAAAACAAATCCAACCTATATTTTGTTATTATGCATAATGAGTTGGATAGATAACAATCTATCCAAGTATATGTTATCAAAGTGTATCATAATTAAAGCTGTAGTTTTATTAGTTTTTATAATATATATGTGTGTGTGTATATATATATATTTAATAAACTATATTTTTTATGTTATAATAGATATTATGGACCTTTTATTTTAAGAATATCTTGACAGATATTCCTCTAACTTGTATAATGGACAATGATATTTGGACATCATAGGCTTCACTAATATTTATGAAGGTGTTTGATTCACTTTGCTTGGATCATGTGGTGAGACAATTTGGCTTGCAATAACACATCCCAATTCATATAGATACAAGTAATGAATTGCTTGTCATTAGTTGACAGGGTAAGAACAAAGATTATAATTGGTTGACTTACCTCTAAAATTATATATCATAGTGAGATATATAAAGGATTGAGATCTTTATGAAGGTGCATCCTATGATCTCTTAAGATAATTACTTGGAGTGTTATTAAGGTATCATGTGTTGAATCATCATACCAAACCTGGAACATGTTTCTCCACATCTGGAAATGGAATTTGAGCCACATCCACAAACATATTTAAAATTTCATAAATATTTGTTACTTTTTATAATTAATATATTACTTGCATATTAGGTTGGCATGTTGTTATGAGATAGTCCAGAAGTCATCATTCATCTTCACAATCTTGAATATGATAACCAAAGTTATTATCTAATGTATTTTTGGTTTGATGTTTGTTACAATTCACAAGATGTATTTGGAGAGAGGTTGTGTCCTAATGATATCATGACCGAGGATGAGTCCATTCAAATGATTGAAAGTTTTGTTATTGATGAAGTCAACCCATTTACTAGTCATCTTAAGCATAAATATATTTGGTTATGATGATTGACTAGTAAATGGGTTGACTTCATCAATAACAAAACATGTGATTATTTTGATTTCTTAAGCATAAATTGTTATTCTTCTAAAAATTTTGATTTCTTGTTTGTATATGTGATTATTGACTCTATTATTGACCATGTATAATTTTTCTAGCTTACGTAATGGACAAACATGTAGGTGTAGTCTTTATTAGGAAAAACATGTGAAACAACTGACATAATGGATCAGTATAGGATTCTTGGTTAATGTTTCGGGTTTAGAGTCCGGGGTTAAGATGTAAGGTTAATGTTTTTGGGTTAGAGATTACGATATAAGGCCAAGGTTTTGGATTTAGGGTTATGATTTCAGGTTAGTATTTAGGGTTTGGATTTAGAGTTAGTGTTCACTGTTTAGGTTTGGACTAGGGTAAAGGTTTGGTTTTAGTTTTCAAGGTTTGCATTTAGGTTTTGGAACTAGTTAGGTTTCGAGTGTTAGTATTTAGATTATTGTTTTGGGGTTGGTTTGAGTTAGGGTTTTGAGTTATGATATGAAATAACTTTTGTATTTAGGGTAAAGTTTGTTGTTTTATTAATAAATATCACGGTTCCACCAATGACTTTTAGAAATGTGATTGGTGGGTCATAACATTTTAAAAATCTTAGTTGAAATTTATGACATATATCAAATTATGTGATTTTACCAAAACTTCTTGTACCTGTATCATTTTACCATTTCTTGTTAAACTGTGTTATAATGTGGAAAAAAACCTATAGCAAAGTCAAATTTTCATAAACTAAATGAGTGAGTTGTATTAAATATTTCTAAAAAGTTTAAAGATTAGAAAGTAAGTTTGTTTGTTCATGAAAAAAAAAAAGATTAACATCCTATTATTTCAGAAATTAGGAGCAATTAATAAAAGCTTCCTTAATCATACATAATAAAAATTAACTAGATCAACAATAAATTGAAGTTTAAATTGATATTCAAAAGACACAAACTCGATTATAAAATATATGTAAATGCAAATCTACTCTTTGTAGTGTTTTGAATGTAATTGTCATGCATATCTCTAGTCTAAGGAATAAAAAGGCCTTTAAAATGAATTATAAGAAAGAATACACAATGATGCTTATCTTGTCTGCTCTATTTGCAACATAATCTTTAATATACCAAAGTTACATTAGTTTTTTATGACTCATTTTTAAAAGTTTTAATGATTTATTAATTTATGTTCATGATTTTACTTTTTTATTTTTAATAATAAGTATAATATCTAGATGTTGTATTCATCCTCATATGCAAAAAATAATAATAATAATAATAATAACACTTAGTGAATGATGAAATTTTTATGGATTAATTGCATTTACATATTTTGTTTTATAAAAAATCTATATGAAAACAATATGTATCATGACTTAGTATTAACTATCTTATAACTAACACGAAAATGAATTTAAACAACTTTTTTATTAAAAAATATTCACTCGTCATCACATGTAATGTTGAAACTGATAATCAATAATCACTCATCACTAGTTGTGTGTATTATTACATTTTGAACCCTGTACTCTTAATATATATATATATATATCTTTGTGCTATAAATAATAGAATTTTAGATTGATCCTTGGTTTAAAATGGGTTTGACAATGACTTTGAATATATGTATTAGCATGGTTAAAATCTTAAAATTATTTGATAAATCAAAAAATATATAAAAAATTAGTTCTAAACTCAGTATCACTGTAATAAGGACCTGGCGAAACACAGTTTGGAGTCCGTTCACTTTTGTGCTAAACAACGTTGTTGCTGAACGCAGAGCACGGAAATGTCAGATCCAGATTCTGTTTAAGGAGGAGGAGTGTCGGCTCTGCTACCGTACAACCGCCACCTCTCGTCACTCGCACTTTCAACCATACACACGGCCAGCACGATTCATCGAAAGCTAGCCTCACGCGTGTTCCTTACCGTGAAACACACGCTTCGTCATGGGAGGTAGCCAGCTATATGCAAAATAACTGATCAGTGATCCAATTAATCAAATCATTAACCCGATATTTCAAACTAAAAAAACCAGTTAGAAAAATAAATTGCAACTCGGTTTAGTTTTGAATCTCAGATAAGAAATATTAAAATTAAAAATAAAAATAACTATTTTCCTGATAAAAAATCACAAAAGTACAAGACGATTACATTAAAGCATGTTAAAAATTTTATGGAGTGAAAGTCAAAAGTTGTATGCATACATGTAATCAAATGAATTGATAATTTTATGTTTTAATAAATAAATAAATCGTAAAGAATAATTAAATAAAAATGAAAAAAAATTAATATCATAATCCAGATGTTTATTCTGATGTGTTTGCTAAATTTATTTATTAAAATTTTTTTTTTAATCAAGCACACAATAGTAAAAATAAAGACACAAATTAAATTGATTGAATAAAATAAGGTTGTATATATTAGAAATATTATTCAAAAATAAAAAATAAAATTCATTGATACAAAAGATAAAACAAAATTATAGATAAATCAGAAGAAAAAAATGTATAACCAAAACAATTATCATTTAAAACAGACTATATAAACATTTTTAAAATAAAGCATTAATTTTTTTAAATATTAGAAAGAAAAAATTAGAAAAAAATAAAACTAAACCTACCTACCTGGCCTAATTTATTAGATTGTTGGTAAAAAGTTAATAAATTAAATAGCTATTACAACAGCTAAATAAAAAAAATTAATTGTTAGAGAACGAAGAGATTGTAGCTGTTAAGAAAAAGCTTTAAAATAAAAAACCTGTTAGGATTTTGTGATTGTTGAAAAAATAATTTCAAGTGTAAATAAAAACATGGTTTTAGTTTAAGTGTCATAAAAAAAAATATCGGAAACAAAAATTTCATAAAATATAAGCATTGTTTTGCGCGCAGATAATCAATTACATGTTTTCCTCTCGATCATCTCATCTTTACGAGTGCGAGCTCACTATTCATTCCTTGTTGATTACTATCTCGTATCAAAGTTTACTGTATAAACATTCTATGAAGATTTTATTTTTAAAACGTGGGATGAAAATCTTGAAATAGTTTTATTATTTACAACACAACCATGTTAATAAAATGAAGTAATATAAAGGGATTTCTTGATAATCTTTTGAGAAAGAAAATTTATAATTCTCGTAGTTTCTAACTAAAACAAGGTCAAGAGGTGATCAGCTTATCGTCCAAATCCAACTTGGTGTTTTCCGGCGACCATCTGATCGGCTTTTTATTTGACAAATCTTCTATTCACAATCTGCATTTGCCCCCAATTTGGCAGGAAACACAGCACTAAGAAACAAGACTCAAAAGACAGCTGCGGTTGGTGAAGCCTACCAGAATCCGCCACCAACCCCATTCTGGTGGCGGAGATTTTGTGGGTGGTGGACGTTGACAATGCTCCTTTCACCACCCACCGTTGACTGCTACCTTTTCTGTACATTCCCGACCACTAAAGTATCAAGTTGAAGCCTAACATCATTTGTGTGTGTGTGTCATACAGTCAAGCCTGAAGTCTTTATTATTTTTCTTTCTTTTTTCCAGTTAAATGGCCATTTATTTATATTATTGGTTATTGAATTGGGTTTGGTTCGTCGATGAGAGATGAATTTAGTCCATATATTTAGAAAATTTATTAAAAATAACAACTTATCTATTTATATAAATAAAAACATAACTTCCTATAAAAAAAAAAAGATATTTATAATTGAAAGAACATAGTTCTCTCCTTTTCCTTCTATCTTAATTTTTTGTATTAACTTGACATGATCGATAAAGATGCTCATATTGTAAAATATTATTTTGATTCTAGTAATTAAAATGATACTAAAATGATTAGATACTAAAATGATTGATCTAGAAATAAAAAAAAAAAACAAAATCTGATAAATAAGTTTTCCTTTTAAATCTATATATACAATAAAGGCAGCGGCTCCTCCTAACCTCTAGGCTTTGCCAATGATAAATAACACCGTAATTAACACCACGCCATTGCCTCCAGGCTACGGGATGTTTGGAAATGTATTTGGAAAATATTTTTGAAAAACAAATATTTTTATTTTTATTTTTATTTTAAATTAAAAAAAATAGTGTTTTTAGATCATTTTGATGTACTGATGTCTAAAATTATTTTGATTCATTTCTGAATGAAAAAAAAAAATTAAATGTTTTTAGATCATTTTGATATATTGATGTCAAAAATTATTTTAAAAAAATAAAAAAACTTATAATAAACCACACCAATTCCAATTTTAATTTAGTTAATGATTGGACGATATGGAGTATTGTTTTTCAATCTAACCATTAAGTAAAAAGCCATTGTTAATTAAAAAAATATTTTAAAAGTACTATTTAGGTATGTCATTCTCTTTTAAAAGTATTTTTCAAAAAAATTAATTTTTATTTTATGTTTTATTTTAAATTAAAATTTTCATAGTACTAATATCAAAAAAAAATATTTTAAAAAAATAAAAAAAATATTTTTTTAATATATACTAAATAAAAAAACATTTCTAAAAACAATTTCAACTACCCAAACATACACATAGAATCAAGAGACGAGAAAATACGAGTGCTAAATAACAAGCTAACTATGAAAGTCCTCTGCCAAAAAGTCATGATAAAAAATCTAGAAAATCTAAATACGAAAAAATAATCTAATAAATAGTATAATATTTTAACAATTAAATAAATTTTATAATGAAAATAGTTTAGCCTAAAATATGAGATTCGTGTCCCTCATCATTTCCTCTCTTTGCGAAAAACTCACTCACCTTCAAGTTAACGGTTAAAAAATTAAACTCGCATGAATGATTGTTGCTTAAGATTAAACTAATCTTTACCTAGTTTCTCAACTTCATTTTGTATCTTTACTTCACCTTGACTTTGTTGCTGGTCATCGAGACAAACTGTATATAAAAATAAAAATGGAACTATCATCTAATTTTATAAAAACTAATATCCTAAATATAATACTAAAATAATCATCATCCTGTATATTCTACTGACTATTCATTCAGTCAAGAGTTTTTCTAAATTAACGTGTATGTGTTTTTGTTAAATATAAAAACTATAATGATATAAAATAATGATACCAGAACTAGGCCCATAAAAAGCCCACGAATGATACATATCCAATGAATATTGGATCACACCTATCCAATATCCTTTGATTCCCCAAAACGAAAAAGTGTAGAAGGTAGTGACAACTTGGTCGGGCTCACCTACTGGTTACCAACTCCAATTTCTTATTTTTTAAAGTCAGAGCAAAACTTTAGCTGTCCAGGACTGAAGAAATAATGAATATTGGAATTTCCAGGACTGAAGAAACCAAGCTCAAAACTTCCATCTTTCGAAACTAAAGTTCCTGTCCCTCCATCACTAAGAGATTGAGACAAAGTAAGGGTATTAGCTGTGTTACAAAATGAAGAAAGTAGGAGGAGTAGATTCGCAATAATAAGCATCGATGAAAGAGTGTCCATTCGCAATAATAATTAATTCTTTGTATTAATTTGACATGATCAATAAAGATACTCATATTGTAAAATATTATTTTGATTCTAGTAATTAAAATAATATTAGAATGATTGATCAAGAAATAAAAAAATAAAATCTGACAAATAAGTTTTCCTTTTAAATCTATATATACAATAAAGGCAGCGACTCCTCCTAACCTCTAGGCTTTGCCAATGATAAATAACATCGTAATTAACACCACGCCATTTTGGAAATGAGTTTGGAAAGTATTTTTAAAAAAAAAAAATATTTTTATTTTTATTTTTTACTTTGAATTAAAAAAAATAATGTTTTTGGATCATTTTGATGTACTGATGTCTAATATTATTATTTTTAATATAAAAATTATTTTGATGCATTTCTGAATGAAAAAAAATAAATTAAATTTTTTTGATGTTTTTAGATCATTTTGATGTATTGATGTCAAAAATTATTTTTAAACAAAATAAAAAAAAAATTATTTTAATGTATTTTTGAATGAAAAACACTTTTAAAAATAATTTCAACCACATTTCCAAACAATTAAAATCACAATCGCCACCACTGCATGCTTTTGAGTTTTGTTTCGTGTTGCATTCTCGATGAACTGATCCAGAGTCGATGCGAGCATCTCCTTCGGCTTTGATTTATGAGTTAAGATGGTCGTCTTCATGCAGCAAGCAGCAATGGATCTTTGAACATATGAAGGATCGCTGTCCAGATCTGTCTTCGAGCATGGCACAATTTTTTGTTTTGTTTTTTTGGCTAGTGATAGGCAATCCACAGCTCTCGGGTTCGAGAGATGTTGTTGTTGTTGTTCTTGATTCAATAAAAATATATAATTTAATCATTTAATAGGTGATTCAATGTTACAAACTTGAGATTCAGGAGTTTACTCTTTCTGTGGTCTCAGGTTCGAATTTTTTGGTTACTAATATGATAATCACTGGAGGTTTAAATGATCGTTAATTTCAGAACCCGTTAAACTAGTCGAGATGCGCACAAGTTATCTTGAAACCAAATTAATTAAAAAAAATAATAATAATTTCTCCTTATTTTTGTCTTTTTCCCTCCACTAATTATCGTGACATCCAGTTGATGATTATTAATTTGGACCATATTGACAGTGAAATTCTCTATATAAATATATACACACACACATATTTATAATGTCATGATGTTTTGGTTTACACATGAAAGAAATGTGTTTAAATATGAAAACTCTTGAATAAATGAAGGTTCCTTATTTTTCAACATAAGATAAATAAATTAAACTGGGACTTTTTTTTCTCTAAGTCAAAGACAAAATGGATAGTCCAAATTTATATATGCTCATCAACATACCATTTCTTAACTTTTAAAATTTTACTATAAGCTCAAACAATCCTATTTATTTAACTGTAATTATATAATTTAAGGTTTATGATATTCATAAAAAAACAAAATTGATTTAATTGCTTTAATTTGAGGACCAAATTGACAGATTAGAGAAAATATAGATGATAGATTGTGGGTTTAATCTAAAAAACA
>CM055345.1:4729403-4784961 GCA_029228605.1 Salix koriyanagi
AGGAGTGGAATTGTTTTTCTAATATTATATGTTGGTGATACATTTATTAATAGAAAATGATATTTCTTTATCTAGTTAGTAAAGATATGATTCTCCAAGAATTTTTCCATGAAAGATATGAGATAAGGGCATAGGAAGAAGAGGTTTCTTGGTAAACAGAAGAAATTCAAAAACTTATTAAACTAAAATAATTAAAAAATAATAATTTCATAATTTAATTAAAGGAGATGATCAAATATTTTATATAATTTGCTTTATTCTTTATATATTATAGATATATAAATATATAAAACACGTTGAGGTTTCACTGTGTCCGATTACTATGGATTTTAATAGTGAAATTATTATCTTACCTCTCGGGACCACAAAATTTAACCCTTAAAACTGGAGGTATTTTTCAGTTTTTACCTGATATTGAAACAGTAAAATATCGTCTTGACATCGCGTGCGAGCGCGTGTGTGTTCAGCAACAGAAATCATGGACACATAAATAGAACATTATTTATTATTTATTATTAATTTCATTTTGGATTTACTTTCTTCCCTTCCAAAAAGAACAGCACTCCATAGACTCCACCCAAAGCAAAGAAACAAAATTACTGAAACAGGAAAAACTTTTTGTTTTTCTTGTGATAATTATATATAATCAATCAATCTCTAATACTAGAAGACAGGGCCTCGACTTCTGTTACTGATCCAACACATCTGCAGAGACAAAACCATGCATTAAAAATCATAATTCATCTCAGAAAATTTCTCACAGACACAAACCCTACATCTAATTTATGATTTTTACAGACACCTCCAGCAAAATAATGTGTAGTGTTATAGAGAAGAAATATATCAAGAGTTCTCGAATTCGAATCAGGACGTGTATCTCTTATAAAAACGTGGAATAATCAGGGTTTTATTCACTTATTTTGGCTCATAAAATATGATTTCAAGAATGGAGTTTCCTCGAATCTAAAAAAAAATAAAAAGAAATATGTATAAATACCTAATATTTAGAGAAAGTGAAAGATTTTTAATCGCTGTCGCTGTCGCTGCTGCTGTGGCCATCATGGCCATGCTCATGCTCCTTCTTCTTCTTCTTCTTCTCCTTCTTTTTCACTCCTTCACCATGGCCATCGCCATGGATCTTGTCAACAAATCCTTCCTTGTGTTCACCATGTTCTGGCTTGCGCTCACCATGATACTCCCCCTTGTGCTCGCCACGTGTCTCACTCTTGTTCTCTTCCTTTTTGCCTCCAATGTGGAGGGTCTCCTCAATCTTGTGCATGATTCCTGACATTTTTGTCTTTCTTTTTTCTCTCTGTGAGCTGATTTTTGATATGAACGGAAGGAACCAGGTGAGCAGGGAGCATATTTATAGGCACAGTGCTGAGTTGGTGACAAATGTAATGAACTCGCTCGAATCATTTCCATCTGGGAGGCCTTAGATCTGATCTGAAAGGGTCAAAGTGATGTTGAAAGTTCTTAGGTGATCACTTTTTTGGAGGCACCAAATCAGGGAAGAAAGTGGAATTTTCATTTGTATATGCTTTGAACAACCTAAACATGCATCCATGTTCTTCTGCCAGATGTTATGAAGGTGATGGTTACATAAAATATGTTTTTCCGATGATGTAATTTCATCGCATAAGAAAAAAATTTGAAAGTGAATAGCTGCATCATTAGTGGTGTCCACAATGGAAAAACGAGGATGAATTTGATAGAGAATAATATAAATTATATTTTGTGGTATCACTTAGTAGCTTGAGCTTTTTAGATGAGATAGTTTCTTGATATGGTATCAGAGTCTTATTGACCTAGCGGATCACGAGTTTGAATCTCGCCATCTCCATTCTATTTGATAAAAATCAAGCACAAGATAGTATAGACTTGTGCAAGTTTCAAGCCTAGGTGTGTTAGAGAATAGTTTTATTGACCTAGCGGTCACGAGTTTGAATCTCACCATCTTCATTCTATTTGATAAAAAATTAAGTACAAGATAATATAGGCTTGTGCAAATTTCAAGTCTAGGTATGTTAGAGAATAATATAAATCATATTTTGGAACCTCACCCTAACAGCTTGAGCTTTTTAAATAAGATGCTTTCTTGATATAATTTGAGTTTAGGTGATTGATGTTGATAGAGTAGGAGATATATTCTCTATGGGTTTATGCAGTTCAGGCATTTGTGCAAAAAAATGATATGAACAACAATCTGCCTTTTGACATCAAAGATATCAATATTTTTTTTCCTATATTTTATTGGAATTTTAAAATATGATCTAGTAAGTTGTTGTTTAAAATGATTAGCTAGAAGCTTTTTTTACCCTCAAGTTATCTAGATATTTTTATATATATACTAATTACACTTTCTTACAATTGTTTTAAGATTATGAGGGAGAAAAAAAGTTATTTAAAAAAAATTAATTCCATAATTGTTCTTCTAATTTCTTACCATTTTTATAAAATTATGATTTTTTGATAAAAAAAATATTTAAAATAAAATATATTAAATCATAATTTTTATTAATGGTGTCAAAATGCTTTGTCGATGCCTAGATCTTTCTCTAGCATTGACAAAAATGTTCTTACGAGTGGTGGAACGTGCATACCTAGCTTATACTAACTAGTTTGAATATACTAATCAAAATACGAGCAACTTAAAATAGATGTAACTAGTCCATTAGCCTGCTCTCAACTTAAATCATTTTTGAAGAAAAAAATAACATTTTTTTGCAATGCTATTAAATTCGGTCAAGAAGATGATGATTCGTGAATTCCCTTTACTTGGATCTTTTTCTTGCACGAGTCTCCAATAAAACTATATAAGAGTTAACTAGATGTGAATTAGTTTATTTAATAAATTAAAAGTAAGCCTAGATGATTGTTTTTTTATTTTAAAAAACTAATGTTGAATGATAAATTACAAGAAAAAAACAATAAGGTAAAAAATAAAAGAAGTTGTCAAGCCATATAAACTTTTCGAACTTATAACTCGAGTTATTTGATTGGAAACACCGTATATGAAAAAATGATGAAACGCAATCCCAAATAAATCTAACATTGAATGATGAATTATCATTATCAGTATTACTATTATAACCTTTATTATTATTATTATCATACCTACTATTATTATAATCATTATCACTGCTATTATTAATAAGAAATATCATCATTATCACCATCATTATATTAGTATTAGTACTATTATCACTATCATTAGTATTATTATGATTTGTCTCATGACATGCACTAATTGATCAAAAGGAAAATACGCGAGTTTTTTATATTTGGATTTGTGCTTTGACAATGAAAATGATGATTCAAAGTGTTTTTAAAATTATTATTTTTAGATAAAAATATCTTGAAAATTTTTTATTTTTATTTTTAATATTATCATATACAAAATATTAGAAATAGAGAAATACTAAAAAATATAGTTATGTGAATTATTACATCTTCTATGTAAATCATATCATATTATGGGCAAAATTATTTCCTTATTGTTGAGTCAACTTGATCCTTTTCAAATCCAGGTGCTCGATGGGCTCTCTATGATCAAAACCTCATGAACCATTTGTTGGGATCTTTCTCATTGAATTTGAAAAAATATTTGAACCTTATTGTTAAATTTTACTAATATGGTTTGAGCTATGTTTTGACAAGTAAATTTGATAAATTATGACTACGAGATAGAAATTTGAACTAAGTAAATGTGGCTAAAATAGTAATTATTAGTTTATGAGGTATTAGGGCAAGAAATTGGAATGAGTTTAAACGCTGTAATGTGTGGATGTTATATTAGAGTTTTGGGATATAAAGAGTTGATTTTTTAATTAATATTGTGAGCACTACTTTCATTATTTGTAGAGTTGTAGTATTGTTTAGGAGTGCGGTTACAAATGCTTTAAAAAGTATTTTTTTTCACTTTAGAAATGCATCAAAATAATTTTTTTATTTATTTTTTTAAAAATTATTTTTGACATCATCACATGAAAATAATCCTAAAAACACCAAAAAAATAAATTTAAATAAATTATTTTTTTTCAAAAACATTTTTGAAACACAATGTCAAACACCCTCTGAAAAAGAATCGTTTTTAGGTGGTACCTAACTTCTCAAGAGTTGGTACATTAAAAGCTCAAGGTAAAAGTCACACTCTTCCCTTTTAATTATTTAAATTGCTCTTGTAATATTATAATTCAATGAATTTAATATTTATTGTATACAAGTGGTTCATCATGAGAATTTATAGGCCTCCAAGGAAGCATTTCTTTCCATGAGAGTTCAAGTTCTTCATAATATGATATTGAATTACCTTGTCTAATGCATGTTCTATAAATAAGTATATGCATGTAATTCTAAAAGTGTTGTAATTTCCATTGATGTGTAAGTATAAAAATTTCTTGGCATAAGAAGATGTTTCATAAAAATCAAATATGTCCACAAATCAGTCAGCACATCTAAGCAAAACACATGCAAAAATCATATCCAAGAATATCAACAATGAACAGGCAAGAAATCAACAACACATCACAAGTTAATCAAAATAAATAGATCAATATGTTAAAACAAAATACATCCATGTATTCTGGCACACTGTCTTGCGCCAATTTATCGAATTACTCCAACCAAATTGGCACCATCAAGCCTTGCATCTTCCAAATGCTGTGGTAGAAACAAGATATTAGATGTTGAATTGCAAGGAAATCCCTGCAAATGCAAATCAAAACTGGAGATCTACACCAGAATATGCACATGGCAACCAAACTCTGGATCACATTAACTCTTCTTTAACCTTAGAGCTCTCAGCTTGATAAATCGATCTTAATTTGTTTATATAAAAAGCTTGTAGACAGTCTCTTTCACAAAAACTAATTTCAAGTAGGATCATGCAACTTGAGGAATTTGAGGATGATCCATAAAAACTGTTATTTATTTATTTATTTTTGAAGATGAAATCTAGTAAGAAGAAAAATCCCAGCATACTGAGATATTATGCATAAAAATCAGTGTTCTTGATATCATTGTGGTAATGGCACACTACATTGACAAGCATTCTAATTAATTTATGTACTTGCTGGATAACAGAACTCAGACAATTGTCTTAATGGCCAGAAAGTCCAATTAATTTAAATTATTGATCCCTGACTGGACAGAGAGCAAATACTAACCAACAATACCATGTTCTTGTTCTTGGATGTTATTGCACTGCAGATGCACCATCAAAATATCTTTGATTCAATGCAATTTGTTTTTTGTATATAAAATTTCATTACACAAATTTCTGCATATACATCTTGGTTCAGTGGTGGCAAATTTTGCTGATATTCATGACCTAAGCACTATCATATGTTGTGACATGAATGATTACATCTTTATTTCTATCCTTGTCAATCTTGCTGCAGAAATATTATTTACCTTGTGAAAATATTTATGCATTCCAGCATCCAGCACAGATTTTAGCATTCCCCATGAATATTGCACATGTTCAAATGTTCACCATTATCAGCAGTGACATCTACAGACCTTTCTTTTTTCTTTTCCAGGAAATGGAAAGCATTGGGTTTAAAGAAAAGGAGGTGTTCACCATATTATGCAAACAATTGCTTAAGCAGATTAAGAATCTAAAACGCATGGACATCATAGATGCAAATTTACTTTGGGCACCTCAGAATTCAAGAACAATGTCATTCCATCTCCAAGTATAGAGCATATTGATTGAGAGGCTAAGTAAGAGTAAGGTTTTCTAAACATACAAACCAGTTGTTACTTACTGTATTTTGAAGATTGACATGTCGAAGATAAGCCCGTTGAAGATTTGCACCCTTTAGATTGGCATTATTCAATTTTGCACCCTGAAATATGTCAGTTTCAACAAGTTAAGCTTAACAGCTACACAGGGTTAGGAAAGAAAGCTTGATTTTGCAGGGGCATCCCTTCTTGCAGCCATTCATATTCTTCTACATCCACTAATAAACTGGCTCAGGCCCCCTTTTTTTTCACATTTGATTTCGCAAAGTGTAAGCCTTATTGTCAATTTATATTTACATTCATGGTTTCCACATTGCAAATTTTCTACCTTCAGATTGGCTCCTTCTAGATTAGCTCCTTCCAGGTTGGCATTAGTGAGATCAGCAGTCTGAAATTAGGAAAACTGAACAGGTTAATATATGAAAACAGCCTCCGGGCCAGAAAGAAACTTAGGCTCATGTTTTACATTATGCTTAAATCCATAAACCATTTCAATTAAATTTGATTCTATGAACCATAAAGATCAATATCAAATAAGCAAATTATGGTACAAAAAACACAAGGACGAAGAGACCCATTCCTATTGATATTTCTACCTGATAACAATATGAACGCTTGAATGATAAATAATAAAGTAAATGTTTCTAGCAAGTATTTTACACATAATGACAATTGAGTTCAAGGAATAATAAGATGATCTAGATATTGCATTAGTTGGTGGTACACAATGATTGCTTGTCCAATATTTTACTCATTGAATCCTTTAAACAGCAGATTGAACTAGATTTCCTAATTCAAGCAACCAAAGCAGAGTATGAACCAGAACCAAGCCATACAATTAAGCTTGCCCAATATTTTACTCATTGGGTCCTTTAAACAGCAGGTTGAACTAGATTTCCTAATTCAAGCAACCAAGGCACAGAGTGTGAACCAGAACCAAGCCCCATTATCAGTCAATGAGCATTGAAGGAATCACACCAAAATCACCAGCTAATTAGCATGGTCAATCAATAGAGTGAAGTGAAAACAGGTGCAGATATGAAATTCAGTTACTTGAAAGATTAACAGGTGCTGAACCTGTAAGTGTGCAGAACTCAGATCTGCTCCACAGAAACTGCAATCAACCAGACAAGCATCTGCAACAGAACATGAAATGAAAGTACGTAGTTTCCTTCAGAGATTTCTATGAGCATTACAAATTAAGCAATAGCATCTTCGATAATTATTAAAGCAAATCACACCAAAAGGATGGGAGAATTTTGAGAAATTAAAAAGAGCAAAATTTTAATGTCAATAATATTAAGCTAGCCTTAAATGGTTGGGTCAAGGTTTCCACTTAGAGGTATGAAGAATTTGTATACAAAAAATTTAATGTTCAGGAATATCTAGTTAGGTTAAATAAAATGCTAGAATAGTCACATAAATCAGTGATTGGATTCAAGAAAAAAATTATATGTCAAGGAATTGAGGCCACATGCCTGTAAATATGCAAAAGTGCATATGGCGAGAGTCAAATAGTAGCCTTGAGTAGTGAAACTGATTAAAGCATCCTATTCAATAATCAATATCATAAGAATAACTAAAAATATTACCTTGTAGGTTGGCACTCTTAAGGTTGGCACCTGCTAATAAAGCTCCTCGGAGATTTGCGCCAGTAAATTCACATCTTCCCTAGGCATGAAATAGTCATCAAGAAAGCATTCTATAACACTATTTTACAAATGGATCCAGTTTTGGTTTGAGTGTCTTACTCCCGCAAAGTTGCATTGTGGAATATGGAACCCTCAGCATCTGCATCCTGTGATGTCAATTTAAAGATTTCAATATGATCCATTGAAAAGATAAAAGTGGTAAAGGAGCTAATCACAGATAACAACTATGTGATATTTTCTCAGATAGCTAAAAGCAGTGTGTGGTATAGGAGCTAATCACAGAGAGCAAATATGTGTGTTTCGGGCATTGGCGTTTGTTCATCAGAAGAAACACATGATCATCAATCCAGAACAATACTGCCCTCCCCAAATCTTGAGTCCTTTTTACCCTATCTCAAATAGAATATCCACAATGATAAAGTCAGATCATAATTTATCCCCATTTATTATATGACCCCTGCTAGAACTTTTGTTCTTCCTTAAAAAAATGAAAGTAAACATGTAATGGAAAATACCAATGACTGCTCCAGCTTAAACAATGAGCACAAGAATTTCAAGACATTCATTATAAGGTAGAGGGAATTCAATGCAGTGACCATAGTGTAAGTTCCAGGGAAGCACAGTGAAAACACAGTAATGAAGTTGTTCAGGGACAGAGTGCATTACAGGTATGTGAAATTACACTTACCCGGAATTTTGCACTCTGTAGGTTTGCACGAGAGAAGAATACATTTTTCAGACATGCATAGCTGAAGTCAACATATGAGAGGTCCTGCATCTCAATAAACCACACATCAGAGGATATAATCATTTACTTTTAAAATCGAAGCAAACCAGCATTCTGTGATGATTTTTTTTTGTTTTTGGCCTTCACAATTTGTTCCTGTAACAGTTAAAGATGAAGCCAACAGCATGTAATAACAACTGTTTGACAAAAGTTATACTTTCTCTACGAAAACAAATAACAAAGGAATCTAGTAGTTTATTTCAGAAAGACACATATGCCAAGGATAAACATAAGAAAGCAAGAGAAAACCTTCCAAGAACTTTGAACCCAAAAGACTTGCCAGTTTGGAGAGATCAAGACCAGAAAAATTAATTCCTCGAAATTTCACTTTGTTATATTGTATACATTTGATGATATCTGCCCGCGTCAATTCAGCATCCAACTCATCACCTTCCCTCCTCTTAGCCAAGACAGAAGTGATTCCTTCTACAAGCCCCTGATATAAGGTCATAGAGGGGGGGAGTCAGAAAAATCAGGGATATGGTTGACATTTCGTTTCCTAAACATTGCTAGATACATGAATCTAAATGCATGCATATGGATCTCACAGTTTTCAAGGATGAGCAACAAAACTCATTACAGAACGATGCAAGGTAAAAACAGATTAGCAGAGAAAATATAAAACATAAAAGTTTGATGGCACCAATAATAATAATTGGAAACAACTTTCCAATCAAAATCAAATGAACTGGAACAGCATAAACATACAATGCATGTTTGTGAAAAACTCCATTTGTTGCTTGGATCCAACAACATATGAAATTTAGGACACAGCGGCATCTTTCAAACAAAGGTTTATAGGAAAATGGCACAAAGAAAAGTGTGTGCTCCTTTTTCAAATTCATGTGTGCCAGCTCCACATGTCAAGAACTGCAACCTAGCACTACATAAAAACAAACACGGAATGGACTATGTGAAGTGATAAATGAGGTCACGCAATGACTTCCATTTCGTTCAAAAATTTATGCAGGTATTTTAAAAAGGTGTTTACAGGGGAAGTCGTGTGATGTTTCTAAAATCCACATGCTCCTTTTTCAAAAAGCCTGAATGCAAGAGAATTTTAAAACATACAGACTACTGAACCTATTTCTATTCCTATACACCATAAGCCCGGGCCAGCTAACCAGAAGTGAAGAACCACGTCAACAAGAGGCCTGTGCTTCACACACCATCCTTCTATGAATAGGCAGGACCCAAAGGACCACAAAATGGAGAATAAAAAAGGAAATAACCACAAAAGAACCAAAAGACAAGTTGTAACCACATACAAGTAGTTGATAGTATACTGCCTCTCGCATAAGCTCTGAATATTCAGCATCAGCTAGCGTGGGAACCACACCATCCCTCAACCAATTCAAAATATGCCGAAAGTATTTCCCATCCCTATCAATGAAGACGTATCCCTGAAGAATCATAGTTCAGAAACAACTGATTACTTAACAAGTAACATCGTACAACATGAAACTTACTACAGCAAAGTTCTAGTCTCCATTTGATAAAAATAAAGTAGAGGCAAGGGACACAGATGAAACCAAAAGGGAATGAGCGAAAGTCATTTCTTCTCAACATAAATAAATATAAGTTCCCTCCCGCATTTCTTCTCAACAATGTGCTATTCCCTCAGCAAAAAAAAATGGCCTGGCAACACTTCTATCTTCAACAACCTAGCTCAGGCAGTCACCCCTCATAGTTTCAATAACGGCCATTCCACGAAACTTAATTGGGGAAAAAAAAAGGAAGTTGCAAACAGATATGAATCAATTGTTAACTGGGGAATCCTTAATTCCTCATAGCTGAGGCATTTACTACACATTATTTCTCTAGACACGATCAAACAACAAATAACCATACCTTATCAGGATCCTCAGACACAGTATGTCTTCCACTGAACATAGCCGCAAGCATGGAATCAGGCTCACGCTGTGTTAATGTATCAATTGTGGTGCAAAATTTCTTCCCGCCTGTAAAAATAAATTCTAACCGCATAATTAACTTAAATTCCCACACCAAACTACTAATAATCAAGCACAATGAATTAAACCGGTCAAAAAAAGGGCAAAAGCAAGCAGTAACAAATAAATAATCACGATCCAAGTGATGAAGTTTCGTAAAGAGTGAAGAAATCAAACTTGTAGCAGTGTGTCAGGTTAAACAGAGAGATGGAAAGAGGGAAACTGCTTTAACAGATGGGTTTATTCTAGAATCTGAAAATGAAGATCTCCTACGAATACAAATTCATAGATAATTGAGAGAGAGAGGGAGAGTTGACCAATGTTGAGACGAATTAGAGAAGAGATAGAGTTGTCTCTCATCATTTGCTTTTTGCTCTGGAACTTGCTAGAGATGGGAGAGACAGAATTTAGAGATGGGTAGTTTTATGGAAGGGAAGGTTTTCAGGCATCCATCAATCACAGAGGTGATGATGACAGACTGATACACAGGGTTTTATTTATTATTATTTTTTGGGAAATAAAAAAAAATTGAATGAGGAATTAGAACAAACGAGAAAATTACCTCGTGTTTTTCTGCAATCAGAAATATATTTTTTAAATATAAAAAAATCTTAATAATTCGATATTCTTTTTCATAAGATTATAAAATTTGAACAAAATAATAAATTCATTAAGTCGATATAAATTTATTTATTTAATAGGTTTAAATGAAAATTGAATGATATTTAAAAATAAAAAAACTAATATTAAGTAATATAATTTATAAAAAAATAAGACAAAAAAATAAAAAGATAATATTGAGCCACAAAAGTTTTTCAAACCATTAATTCGGGAATACTAGATCTGAAATATTAATACATAAAGAAGTTGCAACTCAATCCTTAACAAATACAACATCGAATAATGAATTATTTTAATTATTATTTTAATTATTATTAGTATGATTGTTAAATTATCACAATCATTATAGCCATCACTATTATCATTACTATAAATAATTAATATTCTAATAATTATTTGCATTACTATCGTGGTCACCGTCATTATATTTTTTATCATCGTCATTATTATCACAATAATTATTACCGGTTAAACCATCGTTATAATTATTATCATCACAACTATAACT
The DNA here is from genome assembly GCA_029228605.1 of Salix koriyanagi. NCBI lineage: Eukaryota > Viridiplantae > Streptophyta > Magnoliopsida > Malpighiales > Salicaceae > Salix > Salix koriyanagi. The sequence continues at coordinate 4,740,672 of CM055345.1, forward strand.
ATTATTATTATTATCATTATTATTATTATTATTATTATTATTATAAGTGCAATTATTTAATTATTATTATTGTTAGTATCACCGCCGCCACCATTATTGTCATTACGATTATAACCATTATTATGATTATTAACATTGTTGTTGTTATTAATATCATTAGTATTATTATTATTATTATAATTGTTTTTGTTTTTATTGATATTCTCAATATTATTTTATGAGTTAATGTTATTATCATCTTTACAATCATAATTATTAATATTATAAGCACTACAACCATTATAATAAATTATTAATGTTATCATCATTATCATTATTAACGTCACTATTATTATTATTATGATTATCCAAACAACTGAAAATTTATTATTAATGTTATTGTCCAAAAAATGAAAATTATTAAATTATCCCGGAAGAATAAAAATCAAAAAGCCCAAAAATTTAAACAAAAGAGCATGCAAGAAAACAATAAAAAACAATAACTAAAATTATTATCATTGTTGTGTAGACAATGGAAAATCATAAAATTTATTCTGAAAAATAAAATAAAAAACCCAAAAACATTAACAAAAGAGTAAAAAGAAAAATAATGACAAAACCAAAATGAATATTATTAACATAAAAAATCATTCATTTGAAGTAAAAAAATCAAAAAAAAAGAACAAAGGGAAAAAAAATATCAATTTTAAAATGATCATCAACACAATTTAAAACTTAAGAACTAAATTGAATAAAAATAAAACTTCAACAAAAGAGAAAATGATAAAAAATTTGAAAACCAAAACTAAGAGTATAAAAATATAAATATGAACAAAAACCAAGGACTATTTTAGAAGGATCGAAAAAATTAAAGAAATAAAATCAAACCAAAAATTAAAAGAATAAGAACCGAGATGAAAAAAAATGATTAAATTTCAATTGAAAGAAAAAATTGAAACAAATCAAAACTTCTATAGAAGAATCAAGACCAAAAAAAGAAATTAAAAGACCAAGGGACTGAAATGCACAAATCATAAACAAAGGAACTTATATGCATTTTTGGTTTCGGAGAGAGAGAGAGAAGGAAAAAACAATTGACAATCAGCAAAGTCTCCGACAATCATGAGCAGAAACACGGATCGCCACAATGAAGAAGCCATGGCGACGCGTTTGGTGAGATGGCAGATGAACATTTTTCGCCACCACTCTTGTCATTATGATTATAAGCACTATTATGATTATTGACATTGTTATTGTTGTTAATATCATTAAAATTATCATTAGTATTATTACTATTATTAATATCATTATTATAGTTATTATTACTATTATTGATATTCTTAATATTGTTTTATGAGTTATTGTTATTATTACAGTCACAACTATAATTATTAATATCATAAGAACTACAACCATTACAATAAATTATTATTATCATCAATATCATTAGTAACGTCGCTATTATTATCATGATTATAACAAGTAAAATTATTATTACTATTACTACCTGAATAATAAAAATTATTAAATTATCCTGAAAAATAAAATAAAAAACCCAAAAACTTTAATAAAAGAGCAAGGAAAAAGAAAACAATTACTAAAATTATTATCACTGTGGTGTAAACTATGAAATCATGAAATCATCTTAGAATAAAATAAAATAAACCAAAAACTTTAACAACAGAACAAACAAACAAATAAATAATGACAAAACCAAAATAAATAATATAAGCATACAAAAATCATTTTACTTGAAGAACAAATAAAAAAAATAGCAAAGGGAAAAAGAAGAAATAACAATTTTAAAATTATCATCAACACAAATTAAAACTTAAGGATAAAATTGAATAAAAATAAAATTTCAACATAGGAGAAAATGATAAAAATTTAAAACCAAAACTAAGAGTATAAACACATAAATATAGGGGAAAAAAACAGGGACTACCTCAAAAAGATCAAAAAAAATTAAAGGAAAATAAAAAATAAAATATATAATAAATTGTAATAAAAAAATTAAAACAAATTAAAATTTTTATAGTAATTTCCAGTGAATGAGATGAAAAGTCCCATTCATATTTAAGAGCATGAAAAAATCTAACGAGTCAATCTTAGATTTTCGAGCCCAACTGAATATCCTGTAAACCCAATTATATAAGTAAAGCACCACTAAAATGACCGACATATATAAAAAATATCAAACCCGAGTATAAAGAAAATAAATAAATCTCTTCTAACCGCTAAGCCATGACCTCAGTCAAGTGCTCTGTTTCACTGAGCTCCATGACCTTAGTCACAACTTGGCTCCATATCTTCTGCATCGATTAAAAGTTCTTGCCCTTGTATGCAGCAAGATGAAGCTGATATGGTGATCCTGTCAAGACTGTAATATTCTCCATAATCTTAGCAGTTGTTCTAGAGTTATCAATACTGTTTTGGTTGATATTTTGTTTTTTCAATTGGAATGAAATATTTTGATTTTGGAGTTTTCGGGGTTATACTGTTTATGTGTGTGTGTTTGTATAATTAAATATATTAATTCAAAAAAAATAGTTTAAATCCAAAAATAAAATTATTTAGAATTGTCCAATTTAATAAAAAAAAAGACAATAAAATGTTTTTTCTAAACAAAATTATGAACATGTATAATATTACGAGAATGTCATCATCAATCTTGTAAGGTCATTACATTATCTGATTGCTCTGAAATTTTAATATAATTTATATAAATATGTCAAGAGACTCCTCGTAAAATTTCATCTCAATCTAACGGTCAGATTAAGAGATATGATTGATATTGTAAAATTATTCATTATTTAAAAAAATATATTATTTGGCCGAAACGGAACGGACAGAAAAAAAGTGGTACGTTTCAGCCAGTATTTAGCTAAAAAATCTGGAACGAACTGTAATTTAAACCAAGATAAAAACGACGTTGTTTTTTTTTTAACTAGTACGAAACATTTCGGTCATTTCAAACGAAACAGAAAGAAGGCTGAAAGCAAAGCTAAGGAGCTACGTCGGAGATGAACAAGGGAGCAGGAGACTGAAATGGTGGTGGGATCCAACCCCATTTGTTCCCATCCCTGTTCATGCAGCCATATAGCCTGATTGGGAAGGCGGTTGCAATTGTTTTTAAAAGTATTTTTCGTTTAGAAATACATCAAAATAATATATTTTTTTTATTTTTAAAACATTATTTTTGACATCAGCATATCAAAATAATTTAAAAATACCAAAAAAATTTCATTTAAAATATATAAAAAAATTGAATTTGATGCAAACAGCGGTTGAAACGCCGAAACAAACAGCTTCATATACTCTACTAAAAATCGCGATTTGGATTTGTTTGTCTGCTGCTCATGCTGGCAACTCTGTTAATAATTAAAGGTTTCCTTTGATCCCAAGTAACTACATCTTATTTCTGTTTATCTCCTGCACTTCTGGACCATTTTCATTAAGAAGAAGCTTGATAAAGCTCTTAAGAAAGTGCTGAACGATCCTTGCTCTCAGATATCAATGGATGAGTGGTTTTCGTAAAAATATATTCTTGCTGGAAAGATTGTTTCAAAGACATGGATTGCTCCATAGTCTGTAGCAAGATTGACAATTTCGTTCTGTTCTGTTTGAAATGGCGGGTACATTTCATTCCAATTTAAAAAATAGAGCAAATTGAAAATATTTTATCTTTTTCAAAGCACAGGATATCTTTTTCAAACATATTTGTCCATTCCATTCCGGCCAAATTATATTTTTTTAAATAATAAATAGTTTACAATATCAATCATATCTTCTAATCCGACTGTTAGATCGAGATGAAATTTTATGGATATCTTGACATATTTTATATATATTGTGTTAAAAATTCAGAGCAATCAGAGAATGTAATAACTTTGTGAGATTGATGACGGCATTCTCGTAATATTATACAAGCTCATAATTTTATTTAGAAAAAATATTTTTGTCTTTTTTTTAGATTAAATTTTTCTCAATTTCATTATTCAACATCGAGTTTATTACGTATTGAACTTTATAATTTGATTTGATTTGTTTTACTTAAGATTATCATGGTCTTATAACATAAGTCATACATTTGAAAGATTAACCTAGATTGACCCGAGTTAATTCAATATATCTTTATTTCAATATTTTTTCTATGATGTTAACTTCATTTTTTAGTTAAACTATATTTTTATCATTTTTCCATATTATCTTTAAACTCATTAAGTCAATCAAGATATATCAGTTCAACTTTTATTTTTTTACTTATATGTTAAAATTTAAATTGCAAAATTTTAAATAATTTTATTTTTAGATTTGAACTATTTTTTTTAAATTAATATATATAAATATATATAATTCAACCCGAAACAAAGTACCAAGATGTTTTAAAATCAAAATATTTCATTTCAATTGAAAAAACAAAACACCAATAAAAATAAAATTGACAACCTTAGTTCACTAAGAACGCAACCTTTTTAACTTATGAGAAAGCCAAGATCATTTTTAGGCCAATTGGGTCAACAGGTTAGTTTAGGAATACAGTTTGTGGGATTTTATAGATCTTTATGGCTGATTTCTACTGAATTAAAGGGCTTCAGCTATACTAGCATTAACGCTCCTAGAAAAACTTTGATGTTTACTTTGATGTTTTGACAAAAAAAAATTTATGATCTGTATAATATATTTCAAGTTTAACTCAAAAAGTGTATTTTTTATAAGAACCTAGTGCAACCAGGATTTTATTCATTCACCTAGACCAATAAAATACATTTTCCGGAGGTAAAGTTTCCTCGCGTCCAAAAAAAATCCTAAGAAAACCACATGCACTGTTAATTCCGATTGCCTAGTTTTCTTTCCAAGCATGTGAGCTTTGTTACTGAGCCACTCTTCAAGAACGACTCTGAATAACTAATCTCAATCTCTGAATCGCCAGAACTAAATCTACATTGCTGATAAATCTTCAATTCAATTTGAACTCAGTAGAACACGGAATGATTGTGTCCACTTCTAAAGCTTCAAGTCTCTGCTAGTTGAAAGAAAGTTTTTGCAGGATGGCACCCGTACATTTCCCGACAGTATAAAGGTCAGAAACAGGTCATGGGGGATCAACTTCCAATTGCAAACATGCATCAAAGACTGAGAAATCAACATAACTTAAGATGTTTGGCTCTACGGTGGCTTTCGTGGTTGAGCTGTTGAGCTCAACCGCAACAGCTCAACTGCAGAGCCAAAGTATTTGGTAAAGAGTCAACCGCAGTTTATGTAACTCTAGTACCCACCAAAAACTGAAGTCAACCACAGTTTATAGTACCCACCAAAAACTGAAGTTTAACCTTAGTTTATGAAAGCATGAAAAACATGCTTTTATCGAGCGGTGGGAGAAAATCACAAATTTCAGGCAAAACCTGCTGATTAAGGAAGATTATAGGTAGCGGTCAAACTCATCCTTTATCCAGTCAAGCAACTGGTACCATGGTTTTCAGTAACTGGAAGTCCCTTTGTGTTGGTAAAGTTTTGAAAATTTCCGTTAGCCACAAGACCATGGAAAAGGGGGGATACAAGTCAAGCCTCAGAAATAATTTCAGAAGAGTTCAATCCTACAAGTCAGCCTCTACTTTACTAAAATTGCACCTCTAATATATACAGTCTTCAGTTATTGTAGTTCTGCAATATGCGTATTTTTAACTTCGATCCCTTGCATACCTATCATTGATGCCGTTCTGCGATCCCCGGAACTCCAATTCCATGTATTTAACCACACCGGTCCTTGATTGTCATCAAGTTCCCCTTGCCTTCTCAAGATCAGGAAGATCTGCAAGCAATGTCTAATACAGTCAGATATGGCATCACAAGCAATAGAAGAAATGAATTTAGAGGCAAAGTTGCACAGACAAAAGCAGTTTATTCGTTTGTATAATGCATAATTTGACACTTGAAATGACATGGACTGCATAATAGTGGAATGATTAAAAAAAATTGTCTTCGTATTTTCAGAATAAAAAAAAACTCGAATTTTCCGTGTGAACTGAAAGTCACAAGCATTCTTTTCATTACATGCACTCAAAGGTTTGGAAGTTCATAGAAGATAAATGCATATAAAGATTATGAAAATGACTCGCGCACTGCATACTAAATTGTTTCAGAATCCTATCTATGCATATGACGCTATCAAGGCCTGACTTACAAAGCATTCCTTCATCTTCACTGCTCCCATCATCTTTTTCATACTGCAAAAGAACAGGTATTAAATAATCAAGCAGACTTGAAACACTGCTATAATCATTCTTTATATTTACAGAAAACCCAAAAAAAATAAAAATTACCCCAGCATTATTGTCATCAGAGGTATCAGCTGCAAGGGACAACAGAAATGATCAGATCAATCAGAAACTGAAGCTGTAAACTCTTGCATACTGAACCATAAATTCTTGATACAAATCATAAAGCAGCCTTGCATGCCAACAAAGACATGTTCATATTTAATGTGATTGGTATGATATCACCAGAGTGAAAATACTTTCAAAAAAGCCTGCTATGATAACCAGCCACCATGCAAGTTATGCAGTGAACAAAGAGAAATAGGGAAATGTTCATGCATCCCAGATTGCTAAGGATTGTGTTGGGATGCAAAAATGGGTGAAAGAAAAGACTTTATTTTCATTGACGAAACTCTAGTGCTAACAAAACTCAAAAGGATCACCATCATGGTATTGCTAATAATTTCAAGAATTGTTCAGTCATTTCATGCCACACAGACCCATGGTGCACAAAACAGTCAAGACTTCAAACACTTCAAAAGGTGTAAACTAATTAATTTTTCAATAAACATCAGAATTACATACCCTGCACATTATGGCATTCATTGTGCAAGATAATGAATGTCAACCATACAATATATAGATCAACATCCCATGGTTACGCAATTCACTGGGGGTGACTCTTGAGAGTCTTTTAGCATACAATTCTTCTCCAGGCTAGGAAGATGATATCTAATTTCCTATATCCCTGCAGTGAGAACAGGTAGAGGCAACAGGATTTTCCTCACTGGTAGAACCTCACTAATGTGCATTCCCATTTTACATGTGAAGATAGAACAATACCTGTTCATCAAGAAAAAGAAGCCAAAAATACAACCCAAGATAGAAACACTAACAGCTATTCAGGGGAAAAACAAGGCCACACACAAATTAGAGGAAGATAATTTAACAAGGAAATTCCAATATTTACCCACCCAACTAATATACATTAAACAATCAAATGACAGGACTTTGGGACAGGATTAAATCCCATGAAGTTCAGTCAATTATATTAAACCATAAGGGCAGGATCATGTTTTGAAAATTTGAGCCCTCATAGAGTACTTTGAGAGACCTCATATCATAAACCCAAAGAACAAGTCGTGAGAACTTACAAGCTGACTCTTCATCGTCCTCATCACACCACTTGTTCCAATCCACCTTAATGTAAGGAGCAGGTTTCTCTTCAGATTTTAACAGCCTTTTCCACCAAACTTTCTCTTCTTTCTGGATTGAGCACATAATGTTCCTCAACCCAGCCTTAGTTTTAGAACCCTGCACAGTTAACAGCAAAGCCTTAAAAAGCATGAACATTATATCATTTCAAAAGTTTGCATTGAAAAAAACAGTGGTGGAAAATTACAAGGAATTTTTCATATTTAAAGATTGCAATTACAAATTACTACATGTTGGAATGTCATATGAACAAAGTTCTCACATATGTGGCACCAAGTTTCTCTAACTTGAGCAGGCCAGTTACATAACAAAAAAGTAGGAGACAATTCTAAGTACTGGATATTATATGCTACATGAAAACCTTTTGAGTAACAGATCAGGAATGGCATGGAAAAAAACTGGAATTTTTAAGATACAAGCATTTTTCTTATATTCGACGCTTATGAACACTCAACAATAATTCTGTAAAATATTCCTCATGATGTTCTTGACGATATGATGTACATGAGAACCTAAGGAATGTCTGTGCAAGTACAACATGGAACGTATCTTGACTAGTAATGTTTCATCAGAGTGAACCGGAAGCCTGGCTTCAAAATGAGGTTTCATGCTAACTTGTCCATTAGAGTATAAGTGGAAGACTGACTGGCTCTATGCTAATTCATTCATGAATAGTTAATCATTTAGTGATTGTTTGAGAGTGTGGTTGCAATTGCTTTTGAAAATGCTTTTCGTTCAGAAATGTATCAAAATGATGTTTTTTTTTTTGTTTTTTTTAAATTATTTTTGACATCAGCACATGAAAATGATCTACAGACACCAATTTTTTTTTAATTTAAAGTACAAAATAAAAATAAAAAATTCTCATATTTTTTCAAAAACGTTTTTAAAACACAGTGTCAAACACCCCCTAATCGTAAGCTAACCAGATAAAAAGAGGGAGGGAGAGGAAAAGGGGAGGGAGGAACATCTATTTGATCAGAAAGGCTTTGCTTGATATTGAATTAGCAGCAAGAAATTATTTTCTGTATTTTATTTTTATCCCTCGGTTTCCCTTTTTCACATGAGGAATTTGAGCAAAGGCATCACATAGGTAATGGTTCTAGAGCTAGTGGCAACAAAAACAGAATGCCAGAGACAGTGACGGAGAGGCATTAAAAGCAACAGCGATACAGCAGAAAGAGAGGGGAGGCAGTATTGATGATTGCATAGATCGACATTGGATCTCCTGTCCGCTGTTCTAACTTAATCCATAAATTTCCCAACCCAAAAGAAAAAGATAAAAAAGAGAGCCTGAAGCACAACATGCATGAGTTAATTTCTCCACACTTTTTACAGGAATAAATAACATGAATATGCATTAAAATGGATGGCCAAAAGAAATGCAGTAATTCCCAAGTCGGCTTCAAGTTTTACCAAATTCAAGTATTTTTTGCCTTATTGAGAACAGTAAAACTGGCATGCAGGAAGAGTTACGATAATCACAAATATCAAACATGATTTTACCTCCTCTAACACAAGAACCAACAACTTCAAAAAGAACCCATCATTAACATTCTTCTTCTAATGAAACAAAATGACTGCAACCCATCAACTATACAATTGTGCTCTTTCCAATAAAATGACAAGAACCCGCAAAAGACTTCACAATTCAATGCAAAATGAGCGAGAAATACAATCAAATACCTCAGGAACAATGTTTCCAAAGAGTTCCATGCTGAAATTAAAGGATTCGCCTTGAACCCCAACAGCAGAGAAACTAAATAACCCCTCGCCTTCACATTTCACAGATATGTCTTTCGCATCAGGCAATGCAATCGTCAAGTAAACCTTGTCCGATTTCTGAGCCCACAGAACTTCTGGGTGCCGACTGCACATACAAACCACCAAAGTAAAAAATAATTGCAGATTGCAGAGTCAGAGTCAGAGTCAGAGAAAGGGAGGACAGGATAAATGGCCGGACCTCATTGTTTCTCTGGAGAGCGGGTTACTGATGGTGGAAAGTTTAATGGGAGAGGGTGGTGGCCAACAGTAAAACCCTACAGATGAAGACGATTACTGTGTTTTGTCTTTGCCTGCCCCCCTGTTACTTGTAATATATAACAGGAGTGAATTATATAATAAATTATTTCAGATAATTGCAGTAATTGTTTTTTTATAATATTTTTTTATTTTTTAGTTTAAAAACTAATTAAAATTAAGTTTTTTAAATAAATATATTTTAATATTAACATATTAAAACAACACAAAAATATATAAAAGATTTAAATAATCAGATATTGCTTAACCTCTAGTTAAAAAGCAATACCAAATGGAAGCTTACTAATATTTATGACTTGTTTGTCTAACTAGGCTGTTTTTTATAGGTAAAAAAAAATATTTAGATGTTAAAATAGAATAAAAAAACAACAAAAAATTTATTCATGAAAAAATTATAATTATAATTATTATGATCATAGTTGAGTTACCTTGATATATCTCATTAAACACAAAACACTTAATCTTGACAAACAAGAGTTCTAAAAAAACTTTAAAAAATTAAAAAAAAATAAGAATCAAATTGAAAAAAATGTGATATCATCAGCGATGAAATTGAAACTAATAAAAAATTACAAAAAAAAACAAGGTAAAAAGTTAAAAATTCAAATAATGAGGACTAAAGTTGACATAGGGGGGTTTATGTGCTCGCTAAACGCCGTGCCACAGAAATTCAATTTTTATTTTTATTTTGAATGAATATGTGTTTGGTGTTTTAGATCATTTTGATGTGCTGATGTCAAAAATAATTTTTAAAAAATAAAAAATAAAACATCATTTTGATGTATTTCGGCACGAAAAGCACTTTGAAAAGCTACCGCAATCGTTTTCCCAAACAGACCCTATCTATGACAAACTCGACCATCATTGAAGACACTTAGTGCCCGTTTGGCACGTCGTGCCGCATAAATTCTTTTTTTTTATCATTTTAAATGAATATGATTTGGTGTTTCTATATCATTTTGATGTGTTGATATCAAAAATAATTTTTTAAAAAATAAAAAAATATCATTTTGATGTATTTCGGCATGAAAAGCACTTTAAAAAGCTATTGCAACTGCTCTTCTAAACAGGCTCTTAGCTTACCAACAGAAAGTGAACATGTTAATGCTTTCAAAGATATGATGGAAGGGTGTTTTGGAGGTTGAGAGACTTCGCGCAAACCTCTCTCTAGCCTTTGAGTGCACCCAACATATTTGTTTTTTTTGTTTTTTTTTATCTAGTCATACAAAAATACCTCTAAGTTGACTTTATAATTACAAAAAAAAAGTTATTGACTTCAAGTTAAAATGTTTTGTTTTTAAAAGTATTTTTATTATTTTAATGTGTATTTTAATTATTTTATATTTTTTATGTTTGATCAAATATTAAATCACATCTATATTATAATAACAAAAATATATTATGAAAAGATGAAAATACCCTTTAAGTTTGAAATAACCCTAATTCATCTTCTTCTTTTTTCTAAAATAAAACTTGTAGATACCACTAGCAACCAATTTAGTGGCTAGAATATGCAAAAAAAAAAGATTATTTTCTCTTTTCTTGAAAAAACATGGGCTTAAAAATAATAAAAATAAAGTCATGTATCAAAATTGAATTTAAAAAAAATAAGAAACCAAAAGATCTGATTTTATAAATTAAAAAAACGTTAAGGATGAAAATGGTATTTATCACACCAACTTTAAACACCCTCCTCATTTTTATCGGCTTCTCTACGTTAGTTATCTTAATTTCAATTTTGTCCATACATTGAAACAATTGGGAGCTAATCTTGGACTCAAATGACAAAAAAACAAAAGTTAAGAGACCGAAATAAATAAAACAAAATAGTACTGCTCATTTTTCACAGTTAAAACACACCCTCCCACTTTAATTTATTTACTTAATATTATCCCCGAAACTACATGCAATTAAAATATACGACTGGTTTTGCCCTTCTGCCCCTTGGAATGTAAAAAACATATTTGGGCGTGGTTGAAGTTATTTTTTAAAGTGTTTTTTATTTAAAAATATATTAAAATTATTTTTTTAAATTATTTTTAACATTAATACATGAAAATAATATAAAAATAATTTAAAATAAATAAAAAATTTATTTATTTTTAAATATTTTTTTGACGCATTGCAAAAACAGCAAAACAGGATCTTAGCTGAGGTCTTAAGCTTAAATGTATTAATTTAATGATTCGCCGATTTAAAGTTTGAAGTTCAGTCCGGACCAAGTTGCTTGATTTTTTTATTAAATTATTGTTACTCTACAATATAAAAAAAAATGATTTTTTAAAAAATATTACAAGTTTAATATTATAATCAAGTTAATTGATTTAATTATTGTTATTCTAGGGTATCGGTTCACACCACTAGACCACTTGTCACGGGCAACAAATTTCGTTAACAAATAATCTAATAAACCACACGTACACAAAATAAATAATTATTTTCAATTAACAAATAAATATAAATGAAATTCAAATAATGTGTCTTTAAGTAAGAAAATTATTATAAATTACAAATTTATGGTTTTATAAAAACATTTATAATTTTGATGAATTTCACACTTGTCTCTAAAAGAAATAACTCATTTTTATTCTCAATAAATAAATACATTTCTTGATATTTCATTTGAGCAAATTAAAAATTGGGAATGAAAAAAAGTAATTTTATATTAGTGAACATAAGCTAATTACCTACGCTAAACTATGAGTGTGATTTCAAGTTGATTTTTAAAGCATAGAACAATGTGCTAGTATTTTCTAAACACATTTTCTTGAATAATTAGAAAAAATTAATTGATATTGGAAAGTTATCACATGTATTTAAGGAGTGTTTGACACTACATTTTAAAAGCTCTTTTGAAAAAAAAAATATTTTTATTTTTATTTTAAATTATTTTTTATATATTTTTAGATAAATTTCACGTAATGATGTCAAAAATAAAATTTAAAAAATAAAAAAAATATTATTTAGATACATTTTTGAATGATTTTTTAAAAAAAAAACAACCACAGTCACACTTTCAAACACTTAATGAGATAAACTAAAAGTTATATGAACTAACAAATTGTTAGAAGAGTTGTTAATGTTAATTAAAGATCAAAGTGGACTCAAAGATTGATGCACATAATGATTTTTTATTTCATGTTGTGGGGTGTTTTTTGAAAAAAAATTAACTATATAATAATAAAAATGGGTCCTTAGAAAAAAAATGAAATAATTTAAATGTTTCAAAAAAATATATTACTTACTTCTAGTATATGTTTTTAACATAAAATTAAATTTCATTAAATATGCTGTTTATTGCATAGAATTAATAAACAACTAAAGTCATTATCCAAACAAATTCTAAGAAATTGAAATAAAAACGAGAAAAAAACATTTCTTTAATCAATACCCATTTCCTTATTAATATTTTTTAAAAAAGTATTTTAAGGAGTTTTTTATCAAAACAAAAGCAAACCATAGTGTGAAAAAAGTAGGTTTTAATAAAACAAAATAATAAAATAATGAATTAATAGCTTTGGAATAAATGTATTTATAATAACTAACAATAATAATGTTGAGAAGAATTATATAGAAACTTCACAATAAAACTTAAAATAGATATTTTATTTAGAAAACAGTAAATATTAGATACATATATAATTATTTAGAAAGCAATTTTAATATCAAGGAGTGAAGCACAAAATAAATGAATTTTGAGACCTAAAAACATACAAAATAATACAAGACCAAAATAAACAGAGAATAAAATAAAGGGATCAAAGAGTAGATTATTTATTATCATCTCTTTTAAAAACCAATGATTTAATTACAAAACAAATGAAGTTTGTGCCCAATAGTAAAAATCCAAAATATTAAGGGACTAAAGTAAAACAGACCAAAATTAAAATATCAAAGTGTATATTTATGCACATTTCAAACATTAAAAGTTAAAAAAGCATTTCGGGACTCGTGGGATTAGTCAAGATGTGTGCAAGCTGACACAGACATCCACGTTAATAAAAAAAGTTCTCCAATCTTGTCGATGTCAATTTCAATTCTTGTTTTTCTAAAATATTCTTGGCTCGTGAGATTAGTCAAGATATGCGCAAACTGATCTAAACATACAAGTTAATAAAAAAAATCTCTCTAGTCTTGTCGATGTCAATTTTAATTCTTGTTTTTCAAGAATATTCTTGGCAATAATTTCAAAACTTCAAATGTAAAACCGACAATACCCAAGGGAAAAAATTATATACAATTCAAAGAAAATAAAAGAAATCCAGAGCAACAAAAAGGGAAATGTCAAGGACCAAATTAGAAATAAATAAATTATAGTATAATAAAATTTTGATGGTCAAAACAAAGTAGATATTTTGCAAAGTGAACATGATCTGCCGTTGTTTTTGTTAGTTAATGTGGATGAACAAAACTGTGGCTACCATGCGCCTGGCACGTGATGACAAAATTTTGATGCGTTCCTCACTGAATCACACCCGTGCTCACCTCGTGGATGCCACGTGAGGGCTGCTGCATCTTTTTATATTTTGAGTTTGTTTAACTTGTATATATTAGCTTCTAAAATGTTTTTTTTTATTTGAAAAAAAATATTAAAATAATATATATATATATATATATAATTTATTTTTGATATTAACATATTAAAATATTTTTAAATAAAAAATAAAAACTCCAAAACATTTTAAAAATATAATTGAAATGCAATGTCAAACAAATATATTAACATCACACCTACTTAGTTTTATAATCATTAATGAATTTTTTTTATCTCTTAATGATGTGCGATTTTTTTAAAAATCATCAATGTGTTGATATAAATTGTCGTTTTATTATTATGAATTAATTATTAAAAAATAAATTTGTAAAAAAAAAGAAAATTTATTTTAAATATATTGATTTTAATAGTACATTACCCATATATAATCCAATATATAATAAACTTAATCTTGATGTTAAATGCTTCTAAGTATTTTTTTTTTCCGTTTATCCCTCTAAAATAAGTTTGGGTTTCCCTAGGGCGATCACTAAGATAAGAGCAATTCACATTTCTTTTTTTTATATATAATTTTATTCACTTAAAAGTTAAAACCATTACTATATAAAATAATAATGACTTAATGTATATTTTAATATCACTATCGTTTAGTGAATTTTTTTTTTTTTAAAACCACAATCCAATAATAAATAAAGTTTAATAAAAGCATTTAAATAATTATTTTGGGGTGTCCTAATAGCATTAACTAGCTTTTTCCATCATTTTTTTTGCCACATTAGTAGTCAGGAAAAAAATAAATAAATAGAGAAGCATATCATCATGAACTAGCTAGTGGTTAGAAGGACACGAATCATATTGGTATGATGGAATACTAAGTGGTTGGTAGAGAAGAGTTCATATTATCATAACGAATTGAATTCATTACCATTATAAAAAAAAGATTGGTGAATGTGGAAATCAAATTTAAATTATTAATTCCTTTTTTTAAGATGGAAAACAAAAAAATAATAAAAATGTTTTGTAAATAGTGATTGCAGTAAAAACAATATAAGTAATTATGATGATAATAAAAATAAAGGAGGAGGATTGCAAAATAATAATAATATTTTTTTTTTAAAAAAAAATAATGTTTGTCATTGTGGGAAAAGTGACAATGAAAGAAAAATGATGGACATTGTAAAAATATAATGGTGAAACACATACACGTTATCACCATCAACTACTCCATAGCAAAATTAAAAAGAAACAAACTTAATAAGATGAACATCACTCTCAAAAGTATCAAAAAATTGGAGAACTAGATATCTTGAAGGTTAGCTTCTTTCTTTCATATTTGATTGCCTCCTCTTCTGAATGCAACCTCCTCTCTCTTGTAATATCTTTAGGGGTTTCTCCTCTAAAAAAGATTCATTTAGTTGCTATCTTACAAGGTGTGTGTGTATGTGTGTGTGTATTCTGACTTTTTCCTCCAAAGAAAAGGAATTTCATTTCTTTTTCTAACGCGGATTCTTCTCTTCTCTAATATTACAACCAATTTAGGGGCAGTAAACATGCAAATTAAGACTCTTTTATTTTTGGGAAAACTGTATAAAATACAATTTTATTTCCATTAGACCTGGTCTCACAATTTTTGGGTATTTGGAACTTTGGATATGGTCCAAAACCCTAAGACAATGTACTGGGTACATGGATTCCTGGTCTGATTCGGACTATGTAATTTGACTTGATTTTTGGGTTTCAAAACAAAAAAATTGGGTTATTCTCATTGCATAAACGTTAGGCCCTGTGTATCATCTTTTTCATAAAAGGTCAAAGAACACATGAAACGGAGTTGTATAACTCTCGCTGTACTTCAAAAACCAATTAATACGTAGGCTTGTCTAGGCAGACCAACCAATGTTTGAACTCTAAGCTCATCCTATTGTTTGCTTCTTCATATGATCTCAATTTCAACATATTTTAGTAGTCGAATACTTAAGAATACATTGAATTTTCATGGAATGAATAATTCTCAAATATACCTAAAACTCTAGACAACATGCTAAAAATCAATGAAATTCTCTAAAATAAAGCGGGAATGAATCAAAATATATATGCAATATATTCCCTTATCAATAACTAAAAGTGACCTTTTGGTATATGAAGAACATGAACTAGAAGGTCTCGATTATTTAGATGCTATTTTTAATTTAGATAATATTGATAGCAATTCTAAGTCATGATATTTTTATATAAGCTTTGAACAACTCTAGATTTATCTAATAAGATCATTGACACTCCTAAAAAAAATAATTAAAAATTGACACTCTTGATTTTTCAACAACTAATAAAAGACAAAACCATGTTTTAGTATCGGGAGATACCATGAATAGTAATAAAAAAATTACATCTTGAGTCCATTATCTATTATTTTGGATTTGTTTGTTGTTGCAGTGACACCGTGTTTTTTTTTTTTAATTTCAAATTATTTTCTAGTGTTTTTATATCGTTTTGGTGTGTTGATGTTAAAAATAAATTTTAAAAAAATAATAAAAATATTATTTTAAATAAAAAATATTTTTAAAAACAAGAAGCAATTTCAAACACTACCAAAAGTGTTTCAAGTGACCAGCAGGGGTTGTGGCTCAGTGGTTGTTGGGGAACACCCTCTTTCATTCGAGCATGATTCCTCTCTTCTTGTCTCTCTTGAGTCCATCCCTGCGGGGTATGCCTATCACCCCGCGGTGCCTTACTTACTCACTAAGCTTGCAAGATGTTCAGTGTGCCTAGAGAATACTTGAGATACGCGTAAACCTGACCCGAAAAAACTTGATAAAAAAAAAGTGTTTTCAAGTGCATGGATACATAGGGAACTTGATTACTTCATTAATGGGTATATGGAAACACGACTTTTGATAGCATCTCTTTATCAAACCAAAACATTCTATGTGCATCTCACTATTCTCAAACAGCAATTCCTTTGTACCTCCCAAGCTGATTGTGATGACAAAAGTGATCGGTGGGCTGAGTTCTATGTACTTTCAATGAATATATAATGATAGATATTAAATTGGCAATAAAATTCCTTGCAAGAATCCAACGTGAAGAGAAAAATATATATAAATATAAAAATAAAATCCCTCTCCACTCTGAAAAAGCATACATTTTGGGGAAAAAACAACAACATCCAAGTAATTAACATCCAAGTAATTAAGATCTTTTTAAGAAGTATTGTTTTTTATTTTTATTTTTAAAAAGATTGTTTTATTGCACAATCCTTTAATTTTTTTTTGTATTTTTTAAGAGTTTTGCTATATTTTAAATAGCACAAGTACCCAAAATTTGTGCTGATTTTCCTCTCTAATTATACTACTTTGCAAAACAAATCCCCACCCATTCTATTTGGAAAAAAATAAAGCTCATTGCTCACTACACCCCCACAATTTTTGGGAGCACTTCAATATATATATATATATATGATTTTATAAAAAAATATAATGCTAAATAAAAAAAACTAATTCTCAGCCTAACAAACCTCTTAAAAATAATTATTTTGGGGGTGTAGTCTGATTTTCTGTAAGCATCTATAAACAAATCCTAAACTCAAAATATAAAAAAAGATTTTTAGAGGTTTAAATAATTGACCAAGTAATCAAATTGACCAACTAATTTGAGCTCAATCTCATGACAAGAACTTCCAAAAAATAATAATAAATGTGCTTAATTGCCAAAATAATACAAAAAAAATAAGGGCAAGAGGGCAAGGGCAGTGGCGTTTTCGTGAATATATATATATAGAAAGTGAAGTGGAGCTGTTTGAACTTTGAAATGAGGAGGTCAGAGTAAAACAAGGGGTGAGCCTCCAAACCCAGCGGTTTCAACTCCCAATCTTGGGGGCGGGAAGTGGCTTTTCCAGTCGCCATCACCACCCAAATATTAAGATAACCACATTTTTGAAACCATGTTCTTTTCTTTTTTTTCTTTTTTCTTGACGTCTCCTCTCTCTCTCTACAACCCCAGATATTTTCAAACCATCTCCTCATGGCCCCTGGTTTTTGCTCCCCATTTTTTCTCGCCATGTTATGTGTATATATACACACCCCATCTCCTCCTCTCCCCCCTTATAGCTACATTTACCCACCTCTTCACAGAGCTTGCCGCCACCGATTTCCAGTCTTGTCAAACCATCGTCTCATGACATGAAACCAGAATCTCAGCTGTTTTTTCTTTGGTGGGTTTGGTTTCTGTTCTAAACATTCCCTTGACCATCTTTTTAAATTCACGCACGCACACATATACATATATATTAACTGCAGCCTTCTTAATAGTGGTATGCAAAAAAAAAGGTACAGATTTTATACAAAGAAAGTATTTTAGGGGTGTTTTGTTGATGACCATTGAAGCTATGGGGGAGCAAAGAAGAGAACCAGCTGCTCACGTACACAAGGTTGGATACGCCAATAGGGCTATCAAGAAGAAGAGATGTAAAAGGACTAGAAGGGGCGCATCCACAGTTTCCATGGCGCTGCAGGATCTGTTCGTGTCGTGTAAACAAGTGTTTAAAGGTCCCGATTCTGCTCCTTTGCCTCAAGATATCAAGAGATTGTGCAACTTACTTGGTAGGTTGCTGAGTTTGTCTGTTTTTTTTGCAAGATTTCATTTTTTTCTTCTTTTTGAAATGCACTATACCACACTCTAACTAGTTAAGATTTGAGTGATCCCTAACAATCTAATATGATTTTGAGCCTGGAACTAGTCCTATATTAAAATGGTAAAATGGATTCATATATTTGTGGACATAGGACACGTTGTCCGTATTATATATTGGCTTAAATATTGAAGTTATGATCATAATGTCTTGCTTTAATATAACTTTTATTTCCAATTAAGAATTTCACTTTTAACTTGTAGATTTCTGCAAATGTATTTATAAATATCTTGTGTTCTCTCGGCCATTGGTTGATGGGTTTAGAGAATTGTCCAATGAGTATAAAGATCTGTGTGTTTTTCTAACATACCCTGATCAAGATGGGATCAAAAAGGAGATCAGCCTTTGTTGTCTAGTGCTATAGCCCCAACAAAAGAAAAATCATGCATTTTTTGGTGGTCAAAATGTTTTTTTTTTTTTTTCTGTAGTTGCTTTTTAAATACAAGTGAGGAACCCTGTTCTGTGAATTTTTCATGCCAAATATAGATCAATATCTGTTTGACTCGCATCATTCTTCCTTTCAAGTTTCAACATGATCGATCTACTGAAACGAAATTTGAAAAAAAAAGAGAAGAATATAGCAACTACAATCCTGGTTTAGGAGATGAAAGTAGAATTTGCATAATGATTAAAAAAGAAAACTTAGGCACAAATTTATCATAAAGAGTATAATTGACTCAACACTTGTAATAAATCCGTGCAGGACCATTGTTTGACCATCATCAACTCTTGACAATAAATCCCATTTATTTTCAAGGAATTGCATATGAAGAGCATCTTTGTTGTCTGTCTTTACATTTTTGGTAGGAATTATTATCTTAAACTGAACATTGAACATTTTTTCTTATATGATAGTATATTTTTCTTTCGTAGTTAAAAAGAAAAGGGCACTTCTAGATGACCTTGCTAGTTGGGTCTTTTCTGCATACAAGGCTGAATTTGATATCCATTTTCAAGGCCAAGACAAGTTTTAATCTACAGGATGCGTATGATTCTTTCCTTAATTCGAGACTTGGTACATTAAAACATGTATCCTATGGTTGTTGGGATTATCTTTCATAAATATTGTTCATATTCTAAGTAGGTGACAAAAATATGTTTCAAGGCTATAAACTAATACAACATGGATATTTATTTCTGGCCTACTAGGGCTAATGGGTTCTGCTGGAAGCATTTCTATATTAAGCAAGTAGATAGATAATATAATATTATCCTATCGCTACGCAAATATAAAACTTTCGTGGTCTATTAAAGTAATGGTGGAATTGTACTCGTTGTCCTTTCCTTGACGTGCCTTGTCTCATGCTGTAGATAACATGAAGCCTGAAGATGTTGGGCTAAGTAGCGAGCTGCAGTTCTTCAAAACTAAAGATGCAGTCAAAGAGACTACTAGGGTGACTTACACAACCATTTACAAGTGCGATGATTTCTCGGTAAGAGTAGTAGCTGCTGCTTGTTTGATTTTTATCATTTTCAGGTCATATGTTCTGGAATTTGCACATTGAACCATTCAAAGATCATATGATATGGCAGTCCACTCTGTTATAACGTTGATTGGATGATCATATAAATCTTCAGCAGGGTATTTTGAATAGCATTTTGAATAGTTGGTGCAAACAGGATTTTGCGCTTATAGTTGTTCGTGTAGTTCATGTAGAGTATGAGATTCTTGCACTCTTCAGTTGGAGCTTTAATTTTAAGAATATGAACATGGGGTTGGTCCTGCAGAACTATTTTTGTATAGAACCTAGAATAGTTTCAGGAAATGAGATTCTTGCAGTTTGAGCTTTAATTTTAAGAATCTGAACATGGGGTTGGTCCCTCAGACCTGTTTTTTGTACAGAACCTAGAACAGTTTTCAGGAAATAAAATTTATGTTTCAGCTTTTGATCAGTTTTCCTGTCATGTTTCTTTGTGCAGTTGTGTATTTTCTTTCTTCCCGCAACTGCCGTCATCCCACTCCATAACCATCCAGGAATGACAGTTTTTAGCAAACTTCTTTTAGGGACCATGCACATCAAATCATACGATTGGGTCGATCCTCCTAGAACAGATGGGACCTGACACTCCAACCCAATGTGAGCTTCTCTTTCTCCCTCCCATTCATACTTCTACTGTAACTTAATGAAGTCGCAGAACGAGCCCCATAACCAAAATGCATGCTTTTCCAGTGCGGTTGGCGAAATTAGAAGCGGACAGTGTTTTGACAGCTCCTTGCAACACTTCAGTTCTGTATCCAACAGCAGGTGGAAATATCCATCAATTCACTGCTATCACTCCTTGCGCAGTTCTTGATGTTCTTGGACCTCCCTATTCCAAAGAAGATGGCCGAGACTGCTCCTACTACAAAGATTTCCCGCACACTGCGCTGTCAAGTGAGTCATCCCCCACCATGCTTTCCTTCCTTCTCATGCTAACAATTTTGTTCAAATGACACTTGAATGACGATCCATCTTGAAATGAATACTTTTATTTTCAATCCGGGCTTTAAAGGGAAGTTAATCAATTCATCACATATTCACGTTTAGATGATACACATACAGATATGCATACCCAACATGTTTAGGAAAACATTGAAGTTTGAGATTTAAATGATACACATACAGATGGGAATTCATTGAGACTTTTAGGCATTAGACTTTCCGAGTCTGCCATTTTTAACAGGAACCTTGCTTGATGTGAAAGTCAACCGAGCTCATGTAAACACACAGTAGATGGTTTTGTGATTTGTTTTGTTAGCAGAGCTCTTGTTGAATTCCCTAACATCCTGTTTCTTGACTGCCATGGACATCCCTGAATTTACCTCCCAATTAATTAATTGCAGATGGAGAGATGGAGCTGAAAAGGGAAGAGGGTAAGCGTTATGCATGGCTGGAAGAGACGGAGGTGCCAGAGAATTCAAAGATGGATGGAATCGAGTATTTAGGTCCACAGGTTGATGAAAGCTGTTGCTAGCTTTCCTGCTTGATAGATGCCTTCACACAGAGCTCACTTTTCCTTTTCTTTTCATTTTTTCAAAAATCTTCCAACGCATGTTGATAGTGGAAGTCTACTCTACTTTCTTTCTTTCTTTTTTCCTTTTTTTAATCCTGTGGTGTATAGAAACCTCACATGATTTCGTGTTTTCTGTCTGCTGTGAAACCAGGGGCTTCAAGTTGCTAGAACTGCCACTGGTTTATGGAAGCTCTAGCATGTCTGAAGCCCGTAAGAATTCTTACCGGCTTTGAAGGGTGTCCGAAATATAGTGAAAAAGAAAAACGATAAAGAAAGAAACCTCTACTCTTTAACAGCTCATTGCTAACAGATCTATATTACTCATTGACACAGATTGCTTTTTAATTTTTTTTTATATTTTCATATGTTAATGTAAAAAATAATTTTTAAAAAATAAAAAAACACCAGTTTAATAAATTTTTGAATAAAAAATATTTTTAAAATTAATCTTTAATAGATATTTAATGTCTATAATTCCACTAACATGAGTAATTTGTTTTTTTTTGTTTTTAAAAAAAAATTGTTGTCTCAATCACAAGAAAGAAGATGAGATGTTCATTTTTTTTTGAAGTCAACCCTCTTAAAAAAAAGTCAAACTCCTTTTTTCTAATGGTTGTTTAGGTTATTTTACATTTGTTTGCAAGGTCTTTATTTTTTATAACTTTCTTTTTTTTTATTTTTATCTTAGAACTTGTTGAATTGACAAGGTCATATAAAAAACAATTTTTTATATGATTTAATTAAAAATCTAACTTTTATGAGGACTTAATTTTATAAGTAAGTTTCATGATTGACTCGCTAGATAAGTTTAATAAAATTATATAAAAAAAATCCAAACAACTTGGATATTCTTTTTTATGTTTATAAAAATTATAGTATGAAATAATTCTTTTTTTTTTATCCTCATTTTTATTCCCTAATTGCATTCTTCTACACACAAATTGACAATCAATCAAACTGACCAATCAAGAGTATAAAACACAAAAATGTCATGGTAAATCTAAATTTTTTTTGGGAGAAGTTTATTTTAGCCATTTCTACTTTCTTTTTTCTTCATTAATAAAAGTCCCTATAGCTTTTTTTTTAATTCTATTTTAATATAAAAATTTATTTTCCAACCCTTGAATATGAGGGAAAAGAGAGAAAATCATTGGATTCAGGTGAGAAGAGAGAAGTTATTGGTTGTAAAAGGTTGATTTTGATGCTAATAATTTCCATTTCAATAAAAAAGATGATTATTTCAAACCCTAATAGTTCTTGAAATAACAGATTTGAGATCAAGAAACAAGAATTTTACCTGGTTTAAATTTGTATTTTGGATTTTTGTGGATTTTCAATAATGATAAGTTGATTTTTTAATATTCTAATAGTGTTAATTAAATGTTTTTAAATGAATATTAGGTTTTATTAAAGAAAAAACAACTTGCTATATTTTTCTAGCTGCCACCAAATTTGGGTAGACAACAAGTTGATGCAAAAAAAAAAAAAAAAGCGGGATTTATTTAAAATAAAAGATTGGCGTGACTGAATCAATAATTGCCCATTTGTCTATATAGTTAAAGGGAGGACGAAATGCCTCATTTTTTTGAAAGTATTTTTTATTTAAATAAATATTAAAATAATATATTTTTTTTTAATTTTTAAAAATTATTTTTAATATTAATTTATAAAATAATTTAAAAATATTAAAAATAAGAATAAATATAAAAAATTTTCAATTTTTTATTGAAACGCTGTCTAGTTCAGCTGCCCGCTGTAGTTCAAATCTTGTTTGAACAATTTTCTTTCCTTTTTAAAGCTTTATTTGTTTATTATTATTTTTTCTTTATTTTTCTTCAATGTTCATTCCTTTTATTGTTCCACGTGGCCCACTTCTTTAAGTTCTTTCTTTTTTTCTTTAATGTATTATTAATTTATTTTCTCTCTCAAAACATACTTCTAGTTTTTCAAATTTGATTTATCGGATAGGGATTAGATAAAAATATTAAAGAGTTCTTCATGACTTTGACCACTATTTTCTTACATTCAAGTTTTTTTGGTTTGACTTATAGGAAAATGTGTGAAATAACCTAAATTTACTTCTAATGAGTTAATTATTGTGTTTAAAGAAGTGATTAATTAAAACATTTTGAGCTTTAATTATTGTGTTTAAAAAGTGATTAATTAAAACATTTTGAGCTCTATTTGACACTGCGTTTCAAAAATACTTTTAGTAACAAAAATGATAAAACCTAAACATTTGAGCCTTAATCCATAAACAGATACGTGACCGAACCTAACCGATACTTAATTTTGAGATTCTATTTAAGTTTACTTTCAAAACATGAAAATTAACAATATAAACTCTGACCCATAAATACTCGTAATATCAACACAAAAATCAGCCTAACATGATTTATCGAACTTACTCGAGTCAATTTATTTTATGAATAAATTAAATTTAGAATTGGTAAAATATTAAAAGTTTATTTAAACATATTCTCACTAAGTCAAGACTCAACACAGATTCAACCCAAACTATATTAAAAAAACAATATAGAAACTTTACGGGAAAACATTAAAGGACCTAGATTGGTTGGGGGGGTGGGGGTAATTGAGGATTGATGTAAAGTCTGGGGACTCAATTGATAAAAAAACAAAATGTTAGGGACCTTTCTGAGAGTTCATGAAAGGTTAGGGACTAATATGATGTTAACCCTATAAAAAACATGGGCGCGTGACGTTTCGAGACTCAAGTTCTAGAAGGGACGACCTCATCCAATATTGAAATATTCTTGCAGTGAGTTTTCAATAATGGAGAATGGGACCTCCTGAATTTTCTAGGGAAATAATTCAACCTATGAAAGTTACAGAAAAAAAAAAAGAAGAAGCAAGAGGAACACGCACCTTTCTCTTTTCTTTTTTTATCCGGGTTAGCTTTTTGTGTATCTCGATCAATTTCATGAATCTTGAAGTTAACAATCATGTAAATCTACGGTAATTATCATATTAGCAACCATAGAGCTCGAACTTGAGACCACAAGACGACCAAAACTTTTAAGGGGTATTTGAAATTGTGTTTCAAAAACTCTTTTGAAATTTTTTTGAACTTTAAATTAAACAAAAAATGATGTTTTTGGATATTTTTGATGTGCTGATATCAAAAATAATTTTTTTAAAATAAAAAAATATAATTTTGATGCATTTCTAAATAAAAAACACTTTCAAAATAAATCGACAACCATATTTCCCTAAACATGTAATTAGTCTTTAATGGATCATCTCCTAAATAATTACCTTTTTCTTTTCTTGCATGGAACTTTTCTTGCATTGCCATGATGAGGCTCTAAATTTCATGCTTTTGGCTTGTTTACATGTTTTTTTTCCACTTTCACAAGTAATTTATGAAATCATTTGGTTGTTTGAAAAGTACTTTTTTAAAAAATATATATTTTTAAGAAAATAAATTCTTAAAAAGTGAATTATTTTATGATATTTAGTGATGTTATGAAAAATGAGTTGAAAAATATTTTTATAGTATTTCATTACGCTATGAAAAATAAGTTAGAAAATAACTATTAATGCCTTCATTTATTTTTTATAATTTTATTAAAAGGAAAAAAAATCAAATTTAATAAATTACTTAAATATAACAAATAAAAAAATAATTAAAGATCAAATATGATAGATAAATTTTTTTTGAAGAAGAATGAAATTGAAAAAAAAAAAAGAATTTTATAAATTATTTTAAATAAAACAAATAACAATCAAAATTATTTTGAATTACTTATAGCTTTTAAAAAGTATATTCAGCTCAAAAGTAAAATATATTTTTTTTGCAAGAAACCAAGTTAATATATTTCAGAGAAAGTTAGAAAGGTATTTTTTTTTTTTTCTTGCGTTTGCACCGACTTATTTCTACAAAGCCTACACATAGTAATCAAACATCCATATATTATTTTTGCAGCATTTAAAAATGGGATTTCTAATAAATAAATAAAAAAATACATTGCTATTAAATACATTGCTATTTTCTAAAAGATGGAAGGGTTAGTCTATTTATATCTCTATGATCTATTTATCATTGCGTTTTAAAAATATTTTTGAAAAAAATTGAATTGAATTTTATTTTATTTTGTTGATATCAAAAATAATTTTTTAAAAATAAAAAAAATTATTTTAATATATTTTTAAACAAAAAATATTTTAAAAAATAAATAAGTATCTAGCAGTAATAGAAGTAACACATTAACCCTTTAATTTAACATGGCCAGAATAAATTTTCCAAAAATATTCTTCTTCTTCTATTCATTATGCTATTTAGTAGAGTGTCAATATTGTTCCGTTCCGTTAAAAAAACTGAGACAAAATGACGTCTTTCTCGTCTCGGTTTTAATTTCGTCTGTTCCGAAAATGCTGGCTAAATACCGGCCGGATGTCTCGGTACCGTTCCGGGTGTGCCGTTTTCGGCCTTAAAATCCTCCTTATTTTGATTAACTTGTGGTTGTGTTTCTAATTTTGAGATTATGTTTGTTAAATTATATATATATAAATGACACGCTGAAATACTCTGAAACAAGGTAGTCAAAATCGCGAGCCAACTCGCAAAATCGTACGATTTTGCGAGTTGACTCCGAAAACCTGGTTGAACCGGTAGAAAAACCGAACCCGGTCAAACTCGGTCAGAAAAATCGTTCAAAATCGTAGAAAAAATCGTTCAAAATCGTAGAAAAAATCATAGAATAATAATAATAATAATAAAAAATAATAATAATTAGCATAAAAAAATAGTTAGCATAAAAAAATATTTTTTAAAAAATCCTATTAATTTAAGATAATAAATAACATTAATTAATTTATATTTCACATCAACAAAATATTTATTTTTAGTTTGTTAATTTTTACCTAATGAAAATTCTATGGACATAATTGTTTTGTAATGTATTTTTTCAATTATTTTGAATCATGCATGAACCTTAACTAATGAAGTTTTATGGCCATAATTATGTTATATTATATTCATTAGGTACTTTATACGGGGGAGGAGGGGTTATAATAATAATAATAATAATAATAATAATAATAATAATAATAATAATAATAATAATAATAATAATAATAATAATAATAATTAGCATAAAAAATAATTTTAAAAAAATCCTATTAATTTAAGATAATAAATAACATTAATTAATTTCAAATACAACAACCATAAAAAAAATATACAATTACTTGAAAAACATAAAATAAATAGTTTAAATTTCAAATCTCAAATACTGTGGGTCTTTTAATTATATTTAAATTCATTTTTTAAATTTAAATATAATTAAAAATAATAATTTTTGTACGGACATTTTACGATCTTTCTACGATTTTACGATCCGATCTTACGATCCGATTTTTCAGAGCCCTTTCCGATCCGTATCAAAATCTCGATTTTGATTATCTTGCTCTGAAACTAAAACGTTTCATACCAATAAAAAAACTAAAATGATAATTAGAACGAAATTCACAATCTTGCTATTTAGGGCTTCAATTCCCAACATGTGGGGAATAGCTGCTGTTTTTTCTTGTCACTGACCTTTCCTTTTTCTGACAATGGAGACCATTTCCCATGTTCTCTAATTTTATATTTGTTTCCTAGCAAAAATTCTAAATAATGTTTGCTGGCTTGAGTCATCAACCCTAGAATTCAAATTTTCTCTTTTCATCTCTTCAGTAAAGCAAAAGGCTTACAGTGTCTGTGATAATTAAAATTAAAATGTTAGAAAAAGAGTGCTCTATTCGAATTTATCAAATAATTATTTTATCTAAAACTTTAATGCCAAAAAACCATCTTAATCCATAAATTTAAGGATACTCAAGAATTCATTTTAAATGTGTTTCTGAAAAAAAAATTGAATAAAAAAACATTTTGAAAAATAAACTTTAATATACTTCTAAACAAAGAAAAGATATAAAATATAATTTATATTATCATCTAGCATATATATCTATATATCTATATAATGTATATTAGAAGAAATCCAAGAGTAAAATCAAGGATAATGAAACAAAAGGAGTGTTTGACACTGTGTTTTAAAAATATTTTTCAAAAAATATATTTTTTTATTACTTCAAATTGATTTTTTTATGTTTTTAGATCATTTTGACGTGTTAATATTAAAATTAATTTTTAAAAATTAAAAAAAAATATTCTGATATATTTTATAATGAAAAAAATATTCTCGAACAAAGTTGAAGTGTCATTTCTCAGCTTTATATATATATATATATATATATAGAACACACACACAATTCAGAAAATCAATTAATAAGGACATGCACGATGCAGGCCTCAGTTTTCAGCCATGTGAATAAGAGGAATAATACAAGAAGAAATTAAAAAAAGAAAAGAATAAGTGGGTGGAGTGAGCTGCAAAAAGAAAGTGATGAAGCCTTGCTTGCTCCGACTACAGTGATGATAATAATCGACAAACACCATACATTTAAAATCAAAACTCGAAATGCCATGACTGTTAGCTGCAGAGAACTAGCAAGCATGGATCCAAAAGATACAGTGTCTACACATGTAGGCATTGTGGGCCCACAGCTCAAGGTGACAGGACCATGGAGAGCCGAAGCTTACCTGACCCAGCAAGTGAAAGCTTGCGTTCCAGTCTGTCTTGTTTTTTGTTTTTTGTTTTTTGCAAGGAATAATATGACAGAAGTGTCTGGAAAAAAATAATTAAATCAGTGGATGAATTGTTGCATGCAAGGAATAAAGGTTTCTCTTCTGCAGCAAGAATCTCTTTATCTTTATCTTTTTCATGGCCATCTCTTTAGGCTTCCAAAAGAAAGCACTGGCAATAAATAAATAGCTGCAGAATAATACACTTGAAAGAAAGATTGTTCGTGTTCTTTTATTGATCCTGAGAGTAAAAGAGAAGAAAAAAAAGAAATTGTGGCGTTAATTAGCAGGTATGTTATGGTTCCTACTAGTTTTCTCTGAGCCCGTGTCATTAGATTGCCTGTCAACTGTGAAATGCTAGTAAATGTGCGTAGTCTGAACTGGGTTTGAGGAATTTTTGAAGATTCATCTGTAGTTTTTTGAGGTTTTTTTTTTTAATCTTCACTTTAAAGTTATAATCATCCATTAGTCTGTTTTTTTTTCTTCTACAGGGCTCAAGAAAGATTTGTGGGTTTGGGTTTGATTCGACCTGTCATGTATTCTTGAAGATTTTTAGAGGGATGGAATGAGCAGTAGCTTCGTTTCCAGATCATTTTAAAAGCTTCTTCACTGCCAGCATGATCTCAAGTGAAACTGGTTTGAATATCCACTCTGAGCGGTAAGCTTTTCTATTGAAATTTGAACATGCATTGTTGATTAGATGCTTCATTTCTGTAAAGACTAAACAAATTTCTCTAACATTTGTCATTTGTTCTTGTTGTTTTCTAAGAGAAAGAGAAACTATCTATAAATTGCTTTATAATGAAAGGATAATTCTTGTCTTTTATATTTTCTATGATCTGCAGTAAATCGCAGCTGATGCTCGTTTCCTAGTTCTTGAGAGCTCTTCAACATCTTCTATGCTTTTCTCGTGTTTTTTTTTAGATTCGAGGAAAACCCATCCCCTCGGAAAACATACTTTGTGGGTCCAGGTCAGCGAGTAAAACCCCGGCTATCGATCTTACAAGAGGTGCATGCCCCCTTCTGATTCGAATTTCGAGACTTGCTGTGCAGATCTCCAACCCTTTACCATAACGCCACGCCTCTCGGGGACCTCGTGTTTATTCTTTATAAACGACAAATGGCTAAGGCATTCCAATATTCTGCAATCCTACTTTGCGTTGTTCTTGGGGTTTTAATTAGCGGTTCAGACCAATTACAATCCTCCCAGGGTGAAACCCTTTTAAGAATTCAGCGGATTTTGAACTATCCATCTGCTCTAAGCAGCTGGAATAGCACCACTGACTTCTGCAATACCGAGCCAGATGCTTCTGTAACTGTGGTATGCTATGAGAACAGCATAACACAGATGC
This sequence comes from Salix koriyanagi, assembly GCA_029228605.1. NCBI lineage: Eukaryota > Viridiplantae > Streptophyta > Magnoliopsida > Malpighiales > Salicaceae > Salix > Salix koriyanagi. The sequence goes on from CM055345.1 coordinate 4,770,340, forward strand.
ATATTATTGGCAACAGGGGAACTCCACTTTTGCCTAGAAACTTCTCAATTGATTCCTTTTTCACAACGCTTGTTGGTCTGCCAAACTTGAAAGTCTTGACACTGGTTTCTCTGGGTTTATGGGGTCCCTTGCCTGGTAAAATTTCACGTTTCTCTTCATTGGAAATACTTAATGTGAGTTCAAATTTCCTATATGATGCTGTTCCTCAAGAAAGTTTCATCTCTACGCTACCCTCCAATCACTGGTTCTTGACGATAATATGTTCGCTGGTGAGGTGCCATATTGGATCGGCTCACTTCCAGTTTTGTCTGTCTTGAGTCTCAAGAAGAACATGCTCAATGGTTCATTGCCGGATTCGTTGAGTAATTTGGATAATCTTAGAGTTCTAGAACTTTCGAACAACTACTTCAGAGGAGAAAGTTCCTGATCTTAGCAGGTTGACAAACCTTCAAGTTCTTGACTTGGAAGATAATGCTTTTGGACCGAAGTTTCCTCTGCTTGGGAACAAGTTGATCTCTCTTGTGTTGAGCAAGAACAAGTTCAGGGATGGCCTTCCAGCTGAAGTGACCTCCTACTATCAGCTTCAACGGCTAGATCTCTCAAACAATAAATTTGTGGGACCATTTCCACAATCATTACTGTCATTGCCTTCAGTAACTTACTTGAATGTTGCAGACAACAAGTTCACAGGAATGCTTTTCGAAAACCAGTCTTGCAGTGCTGACCTCGAGTTTGTGGATCTGTCCTCGAATCTAATGACTGGAAAGTTGCCAAATTGTCTTCTGCGAGACTCCAATAAAAAAGTCTTGTACGCTGCGAACTGTCTCGCAAGCGGTGATGAAAACCAGCATCCCATCACCTTCTGTCGGAATGAAGCTCTAGCTGTTGGGATTTTGCCCCAGAGAAAGAAAAGGAAAGCTTCTACAGAAACTATTGCATTCGGTGTAGCTGGAGGGATTGCTGGAGGGAATTGCCATTGTTGGTTTAATTTACCTTGCCGTCAGAAAGGTGCAAATCAAGGAAGACAATCGAGAGACCAAATACTAGAACAATTGCAGAGAGCGCATCAGCAGGGTACCCTTCAAAGCTACTCTCCGATGCAAGTAATGTTTCATCTATGCCTGTGCTTATGCTCTTTGTCTACTATATGTGGCTATAGATTTGCGTTGTTTTATAAAGTCATGCATGCATAGTAGCGAAATCTAAGAAAAATTCTGTCAGTAATAGGGAAATTTGAAGTATAACTGAGATGGAATGATGACTGCTCAAATAGTCTCAATTTAAGATTGAATCCCCAAATAAGTATATTCAAGTGAATCCCTTGTCAAATGTATGAAATTTAAGTGATGAGAATCTTCTTCTTCTTATATATATCTATATATATATATATATGAAGAATGCCTTAATCATCACTTGAATTGTTTGAGAATGTGGTTTATTGATCCAAAACTAGTTCACATAAGAAAGGACTTTTACATACAGTTTGCTGACATATTTTCAGGCAGCCCATCTAAAAGTGTTCTTGAAAGAAAGACAAGTTGGTGAGGCTCTAGCACGTTATAAAACATTGAAGGCATACGTAATAATTTAACTAATAAGAAGAGCAGAGAATCTTACAGTTCCTTTTACTTTTTTGTTTTCGGAAAAAAAAATGAAGGGTATGTTTCCCAAACAACGAAGCTGGGAGCACTTGGCCTTCCACCATATCGTACTTTTTCACTAGAAGAGATAGAGGAGGCCACAAACAATTTTGACACATCTGCTTTCATGGGTGAAGGATCTCAAGGCCAGGTAATGCAAATCCATTGTAACATATTCTTTGTATTTCACCCGAGCATGAGTTTCTTTAAATTCTTCAAGCACTCAGGGTCAGCAAAATTCTTTCAAGTTCATGCCAACGGAATTTCCTTGATCAACTGAGCATCACAATTCACAAACTGTTTTCTGAAAACGAATCCCTTACTTGTTTGGAAAGATGATCTGTTTTGTCTATAACAAGTTGTTTCTCGTGTTCTTATGTTTGGTTCGATACTAGGAACCTGACAGGAAATTGAATGCCAGAAAAAACCCCTTCCTAGCATGTGTGCTGTTTATTAATATAGAGAATAATATAAATCATATTCTGATGCCTCACCTAACAGCTTGAGTTTTTAGGTAAGATGGTTTCTTAACATGGTATTGGAGCTTTTATTGACCCAGTGGTCACGAGTTTGAATCTCACTACCTTCATTCTATTTGATAAAAATCAAGCACAAGATAGAGTGGGCATGTGTGCAAGTTTCAAGGCCTAAAAAGACTTTCACTTGAGAGTGTGTGTTAGAGAATAATATAAATCATATTATAGGGCCTTACCTAACAGCTTTGAGCTCTTTAGGTGAGATGGTTCCTTAACATTAACCATGAATAGATTTCCTAATATTCCTTGTTGTTTATTTTGTTGTTTCAGATGTATAGGGGCCAGCTTAAGGATGGATCCTTTGTTGCTATCAGATGCTTAAAACTGAAAAAAAGTCATAGTACCCAAAACCTTATGAACCATATAGAGTTGATTTCAAAACTAAGACATCGACATTTGGTTAGTGCTCTTGGACACTGCTTTGAGTTTTACTTGGATGATTCAAGTGTCAGCAGAATATTTCTGGTTTTTGAATATGTACCAAATGGCACGCTAAGAAGCTGGATCTCTGGTAAGTTTTAATCCATAATTTATCGAAAATTACTTTGTCAGGATGGAAAACATAATGGTAGTGCTGTGATTGCTTAGTATGCTTTTGATATGAGTTGACTTTTGATCAACCTCACGATTGTTATTGCGAGCAAATCATAAATCTTTTTTCACAACATAGTTCCAACTGGGTGTTATTTTGTTTCCTGCATCCTGCATTTTAGTAAGTGTATACTACTCTGTCTCTGTTGGATTTGATGACAACATCCATTTTTTTTAAAAATATATATATTTCAGGAGGACATGCCAGGCAAAATTTTCATTGGACACACCGTATAGCTGCTGCAATAGGTGTAGCAAAGGGCATCCAATTTTTGCATACAGGGATTGTGCCTGGTGTATATTTCAAATAATCTGAAGATAACAGATGTTTTATTGGATCAAAACCTTGTTGCAAAAATTAGCAGTTATAACCTACCCTTGTTAGCAGAAAACAAGGGAATGGTATTTTCTTTCCCCTTCATGAAGGCTGTTTTTCTTTTCCATTAAGCAACACTTAGAAGCTGATACCTAACAAACTTCATTGTTGCAGGTTGTCCATGGAACATCATCTGGTGCATCCAAAGATCTTAGCACCAGTGCAAGGTTAGATCTGACTACTGATATATTTTGAGGGCTAGGCTGGTTCAAAGCTGCTGAAATAGTTTGAGTTTATTATGTGGTCGCATAATTCGGGAAGTCAATATAGATAAAACACATGCATATTTATAATGGATGCAAAATTTCATTAATCTTCAAAAATTGGTATATCAGAAAGCTAAAGATCCCTAAGGGGTGTGACGTGATGACAAATGACTTGAGATTTGCATAGCAGGTCTCGAGTTCGAGTCAGAGCGTGCACCTATTGTAAGAGCCTGGGACAGCCGGGGTTTTACTCGCTCACCTGGGCTCACAAAATACGCTTTCCAGGAGGTGTAGTTTCTTCGAATCCAAAAAAAAGAAGCTAAAGACTTAGAGTCATCAGTCTCATGATGATTTTTTCTTTGAATGTTGTTATTAAACAGGATAAATCAAGACCCGAAGGTTGATGTTTATGACTTTGGATTAATATTGCTTGAAATCATTGTGGGGAGATCATTGACATCTATGAATGAAGTAGCTGCTCTAAAAGATCAGGTGACATTTTTCTTTGGTTCAATCTGCAGAAAAACATATTTCAATGATCCCCCCCTCATCATAAAAATGTGTTGATCCTAGTTTCAGGATTCCTGATTTCAAAATCCGTAGAATCCATATCTGTCCTTTTCTACTAGTAGATTTTCTTGCAGCTAAATATTTCTGTGCAAAACTTGTGCAGTTGCAAGCAAGCATTACAAAGTGATGATCCAGCTCGAAGTAGCATAGTTGATCCAGGTTTGCTCAGATCAAGCTCAGATCAATCCCTGAAGACAATGATGGAGATCTGCGTCAGGTGTTTGCTAAGGAACCCTGCTGATAGACCTTCCGTCGAGGATATTCTATGGAACTTGCAGTTTGCTGCTCAAGTTCAGGATTCATGGCGGGGAGACTCCCAGAGCAGTGAAGGATCCCCAGTCTCACCTACCAAACGACCGCGTTTAAACATTACCATTCATTAGCAGGAACATTCTGTTTTTTTTTCCAGTTTCTCTCAGAGTGTAAACTCTGTTCTTATTGTACTTTAAAGAACGAGCATTGCCTCTGATGCGAGAATTTTGTAGCGAAAATGCTGGTATGCATAATTGCATATGGCATATCTTTGAAGGTGTTCGGAAAAGAGATTAATATATAATATAACCACATTCACAACTCAAAGTACCAATTCTTTTCCTTCTTTTTTTTTATTTTCAAATTAAAAACACACTCAATCACAATAACTCAAGATATTTCCGTTTGAATATCTATAAGTTTGAACAAAGATTGTCTAAGCTACCTTCATCTCTCATTTTGTCTTTCTATACCATTCCGTTCTGGCTGAAACGTTTTGTGCCATTAAAAAAACAAAGACAAAACGGCGTCGTTTTTATCTCGGTTTTAATTCCAGCCCGTTCCGGAAATACCGGCTAAATTCCAGCTGTAACGTCTTGGTACTGTTCCGAGTGTGCTATTCCGGCCTTAAAATCCTCCTTATTTTGATTAACTTTGTTATTGTGTCTCTAATTTTGAGATTATATTTATTTGACTTTGTGTTTATATTGTATAATTTAAAGTTAATTTATCTTGAATTTTAATTATACTTGTTAAATTAATATTTTAAATATATATATATATATATATATGAACAGTACAACCCCAAAACGGTACGCTGAAATGCTTCAAAACCAAAATATTCCGTCAAATATGGTGTTATTATATTATAATAACGTTTTGTTTTATGGTGATATTTCATACAAGACTAGTAAATTAAAAAATTAAAAAACTTATTTGAGCGAGGAGGATTTTTTTTGTGATTTATATTATTAAAATGATGTTATTAGAGAGTAACTTTATCCCTTTGGAGTTCAGAGACATATCATCATACCTTAATATGACAAAATGCATTATTTTTCATTTCAAGTCCTTTTTTTTTTTATTATCATCCAAACTTACCATCCATCATAAAAAAAAAATAGTCTTTCATTTCTCCTAGAAAGAGAAAATGACTCTACTGCTTTTTTTCTTTAAAATTATTTTAATATACTAATATCAAAAATAATTTTTAAGAAAATAAAAATAAAAAATTTTATTTTAACACACCCCCAAACAAAAAATCATTTAAAAACTCCCAAAACGACACAATTCAAAGCATGCAGAGATAAGGGCGTTGAAAGGCATTGGGATACCAAAAAGCGTTGTAAATTTTTCACAGGATAAAAAGAGAGGAAGGACCCTTACAGAAAACATCCAGAAAATCAACAAGTTTCAGTTGAGGTGTCTACAAGACAAGAAATAAATCATCCAAAGAGAATCCTCTAAGAACGATGCACATCAAAGCATATTACAGAGCACAGCACTATCGATGAGTCCACCACACCACTCTAATTGTTTCCAGCATCATGAGATTATATAAACTATCAGTCAGCAGTCCAGCTCTGCTCCACTACTTCACGAACTCTGCGATTGTACTCCCGTTTAGTCTCACTGAACATGCGAGCAGCTTCAGAGTTTGCTGGGGAATTTGGGTTTGGATCACAGAGCAGAGACTGGGAAAAACACAGAATAATACTAACTCACTTGAGAAACTTTCAAAGAACATTTCTCTAAAGAGGCAATACTATTAATGAAGATCAGCATACTATCACATCAGTTCCAAATCAGCAACCTCTTGATTGCAGACATCAGATGCATATTGCACTTAACAATTCCACTCAGTAATAGAACCAGAGAAAATAAGAAACAAAGAGGCCTATTATCTATGCCTAAAATAAGGATATTATGGGCTAGAATAAACACTTAATTTTTTGTTGGTTGTGTTTACTACTGTATATTCAAAACAAGGTGGACGGTCCCAGGACTGAAAATATTGGACCATGCTCCTCAAACAGTGTCATAAAGGGAATTTCTAAATGAATAAAAAAAAGCCAATTGTCTTTCGAAAATAAAATAATCAGATGATCAACATTTCAGGATGATATGTTTGAAAAAAGAAACATTAAAAGATGCCAGACTTCTCTAGTGAAACTAGAAAAGATTTGAGGTGATATTATTTGATATGCCCAACTGAAATATCCACATGCTTAAGCTTACAAATCAGTGCACAGTACACAAAAATCCAAAGAGCAGCAAGCAAATAAAAATAAGTGAAGACATAAGTTAAAAACAAATATAGAAGGTTTGGGCACCTTATTTCTTTTTGAAGCCTTGGATATTTTTCTACCAAAACAATTACAAAACCACACCAGAGCAACATCGCTTCTAAGATGGACCTAAATCTTCATTTTCCAAGCTCTAGCCTAGCCCGTGCTCAAATCCATCACCACTTGACATAACTAGTATTGTGCTGTTTAGTTTTTGTTTGTAAATACTCTGGATTTTTTTTTAAAGTCAACAGTTCATGTCATTATGCTTGGATTCTGAATTGAGTCTGAGATAGGCAAGAACATGATCACTAAGAAGTTAGAAACAAGCCAATTGTAGGTGCACTACAGTACAAATCATCTTGTGTATGAGCCAGAAGCCAAATGATGCCGAATATAGGTGTACAACAGTACAATGATCTTGTATATGAGCCAGAAGCCAAATGATGCAAGTATGTACTGGTCAAAACCTGCCACTATTTAATTGCATTCAAAGTGAACAGATCTGAGAGTATATGTCTACTTTAAGTGAGACCAATGAAAAATCGACTCTACCATGATTCATAAGCAAAGACCAATGAAAGTCGACTCACTCATGATTCATAAGAAACATTCAACACATATCAAGATGAAACAGAGAAGTAAAAATTTATAAACAATATGAAGGTTATCTATACTAGCAAGGTAAAGGTCATTATCTGCTGAAAGTCCCCTTTATGAAGGTTCTTGGGAGACATGACCTTGACAGCCCACCCTTGTGGGGTTAGCTGCAATTAAGACTTGTGGATTGTGATTCGCAACCCTACCCTAAGACATACTATCTAGAGTTTGTCTAAGTTTTTTCAATGGATAGTTATTCAAAACATTGCTCGTGGATTCTCAATCTCAAAAGTGAACCACATGAATCAAGATTAGTTAAGACAAAACATGCAAGGCAACTAATGAATACAACATAACAATTTTTCATTACTAATATATATATATATAATATAAAAAACAAGCTGTAGAAATTCAAACCTGGATGGAGGTAAGTATAGCAGCAACATCATATATAGGACTCCACTGATTTTGTAAGATGTCCAAGCATATACTTCCATCTGCATAAACTGGTGATACCAATTGAAACAAAGTCAGACAGTCCAGACAATTGCCAATACTCCAAAAAGAAGACGACAATCTTTACGAAGAAAAGTCACATGCTAGTTGGTTCTGAAAGATCAAGAGAAAATTACAGTAAAAAAGAAACAATGCAAGGAACCAACACACTGATTTACTAATGCAAGTAAATATACAAGTAAAATATCAACATACTGTTTGGATGAAACATCCGTGAAACAAATCGGACTGTTGGAGGTTTATTCGGATAATCCTCTGTGAATTGAAGAGTCAACTTAAACGTCCCTGAAGAAGATTGAGAAGAAGTTAGACACCATAAAAGAATGATATAAGCAAAACAGTTTATGCCTTCAGGACAGCACCATAAGCTTTTAACAAACACTTCAAATTGCAAATACAATGCACACATGTGTGGCTGAACACACCCAGTTACTGAGGTATGTATATATCCAATGGTCAATAGAGCCCCACACCCCAGAGGTGATTAATTGTAATAAACACATGACTGTTTAACAAAAAAACATGAAATAAGACTTCAATTACAACCGAGTCCCACCTGCTTGATTATGCAATTACATTTAAATACTTGTTGATAAGCATGAAATCCAAATCTTTCTCCTTCCCCTTCATTCCATCACTCCACTTGCTAACCAACCAACCAGAAAAGATGGGTATTTCTCAGCTTCCATCCCCTAATTTTAATCTCCAAACTAGACGCAGTGAAAGATATTTACTTAAACTCCAAAATATATTTCTTTCCAATATTCCATATCTAAATATTTGAAGATTAGTAGTAATAGTCATAGCTTCCAGGGTGTGTGTCCCTGTTCAGTACATACCCCAACCTTAATCATGATCGAGACACTTAAAATTGCAGGACTTAAAGCTTCCCAATAATAAATAAAATAAACTTAATCAATTAACATAGAGCCATAATCAATTAACGTCCAATAACACAAAACACAAAAAGGGGTAATATAAAAAAGATTAAATATACTGAAGAAAAAGCAAGAATCAGAGTTACCCACCTCCGTCCCATGGAGTATCATCAGGCCTACGAATAAAAACAAACAAACAAACAAATTAATTAATAAGAAATCAAGAAAAGAACACGATTAAAGAAAAGAGCACGATTAAAGAAAAGAGTACCCAAAAATAACAGCGTTCCAAATCATGATATTGTTGTCTTGGGGGGCACCACTGATTCCAGCAGGTGGATCCTGCTGCAGCCTCTTGAAATCCCTCATCAACCTCTTCCTAGCTGGGGTTGACATCGTTCTGTTTCTTCTTCTGGCTTCTGTTTTCCTTTTCCTTTTCCTTTTCCTTTACCTTTCTTGACAGAGAGATCTGATGATTATAGTGATGAGAGTAAATCTATCAAAGAACAAAGATCCATGAGAGAGAGATAGAGGAGGAGGAGGAGGGTTTGGCTTCTTGGTTTCTTTTCTCTGTTTTTTTAGTGGGTTGGGGTGGGGTTTGCGTGTTTCTCAAAACAGGTCGTATTTCCTATATAAGACTTCTTTGTGAACACATTGTTTACAAAACACCCCCTAAACTTTAACCTTATTTTGCACACGTCCTTCATTTCACCTTTTCTTTTCAATTTTATCACATTACACTTTTTTTTTCTTCAATAATTAAATTATAATTATATTTGAAATAACATGAAAAGTAGAAAATTTAATTATAATTATATTTGAAATAACATGAAAAGTAGAAAATCTTGATAAAAATATAAATTTGATATTCAAATCTACATTATTTCACTCGAAAATTGAAATCTTTTAAATTGATAAGTCCTCATTTTATAGTTCTATCTACACCTATAATCTATAGATAAACCCTATCAATATATTTTTTGTTTGCAAATTTTTTAACCAATTTAAATAATTTTGTACTATTTGTAAGCTATATTAGGGGTTTTATTTTTATTTTAGACTTATCATCTAATATATGGTTTTATTTTTATATTAAAAGTTTTTCACTTCTAATTACTTAAATTATTCTAATTTGAACTAAATGGAAGAATATAAAATGGAAACAAACTAAAAAATTTGAACTGAATCGGAAAAAAAATATAGCATATTTTTATTTAATTTAAACTAATTCGGTTCAGTTTTGGTTTATCGATATTTTACTTATACCCCAAAAACAAAACTGCAATCTAATCAGTTTAATAAGAGCTTTTTCTTAGTTCAATATTTTCTTATTAATTTTAAATTTTCTGGTTTTTTCTTGGTTCATTTTTTTTTCTATTTATTGTTTTTTGTTTTCTCATAGGGTTTTCTTTCTCCTATCAAGTGGCACACTCGTAATTGTATATGAACCTTAAGAATTTGTAGTTCTATATATTTTGCATTTCGATGCTGTAGAAGATCAGATTCGCGTAGTGTTTAAGCCTGGAAACTTCTAGAATATTCTACAGGACCACGGGAAAATAGTGTGCATGCATGAAAATGATGGCCAGTCTAATTTCCCATGAATAGTTTTTATTTATTTTTGAATTATATTATAACATTAGCAAGCTTTTTTTTTTTTTTCTCTTACCATCCTTCATTATGCTTTTCTCCCTTACATCTTATTTGATGACTTTCCTATATATTTATATTTTTATTAATATAATTTAATTAAAAAAAATAGATTTCAAAAACCAAATTTATTAAAATCCAATTAGATTCATGACTTGCATGACTTTGGTAAGTGAATTAGAGTTGACTCAAGTCAATTTAAAGCACTGTCTCTTTATATTTAAATAAATAAAAGTTAAAATAATACAATTTTTTTAAAGAAAAAAATCAAATCGAGTTTTGACTAGGTTAAACGGGTCATGTTTTGACCCTTAATGTTCATCGGGTCGAAACTTCTACCCAATTTGATATGAAACATGGCCAGTCAAGGGGCATGTTTAGGGGGTCTTGTTTAGTTGACTAATAATATCAAATCATGTTTAAAGATATTTTTTAAAAAATTCTAACAATAACCTAAAATTCTAAATATTATTATTTTTAATATATTAACTTTACAATATATTTGCATTAAGATTATCAAAATATTATTATTTTTAATTAAAAATGTTTTTTATAATTATAATAAGATGTTTTCGGAAAAATAAATAATATGGAAAAAATGACAAAAAAAAGACCACACTACTAAGATAAAAAAAATAATAATGATTAAAGATATACCTTTTTATCTTTGTTTCAAATAGTACAATTTTCTATACCTTTTTATTTCTTTATTTTAAATTGTATAATTTGTTTTAAACTAATTAAATTATTATTTTTATATAGTAAAATAATTGTTTTTGAAGAGATCCCTACAGTATGAGATACAATATTATTATCGGTGTTTATCTCTGTTTATATATATATATATATATAGTTAGTATTAATAACTCTTTTAAATATTTATTTATTTATTTGCGCCTATGATTTTCTATTTTTTCTCCTATTAAATACATGTACTAAATTCTCAACATATATATATATATATATATATATGTTGACTAATCTTTTTGTACACATGATGCATTAAAATGGCTTTGTAAATTACCAACTTGGGTATCAATTATTGCACAAGATATCAAACACCCAGATAAGACTAAGATCTAAAATGAGATAGTGGGTGGTTCTTGAATTAAACACTAAAGGTGTGATGGGGACATGCATATCTAAGATATTGTGCAGTTATTTTTAAAAATATTTTTTATTCAAAAATATATTAAAATAATATTTTTATTATTTCTTAAAAATTATTTTAGACATCAGCACATTAAAATGATTTAAAAACATCATTTTTTTTTAAATTAAAGTAAAAAATAAATAAAAAATAAGAAGCACTTTTAAACACAATGTTAAACACCCAGTAGTCATTGTTTTATGTAATAATAATAATAATAATAATAATAATAATAATAATAATAATAATAATAATAATAATAATAATACATGACTTAATATTGTTAACGAAAGGTTTCTCACTACTTTCGTGTAAATAAAATGCCAGAAGTGTATATATATATATATATATAAGCTAAAAAAAGCGGTGATATTATTATATTGATAATGTATTTAAGGATGTTTGCCATTGCATTTCAAAAACGCTTTTGAAATATTTGAAAAAAAAAGTTTTTATTTTTTATTTTAAATTAATTTATTTTGATTTTTTAGATCATTTTCATGTGATGATGTCAGAAATTTTTTTTAAAAAATAAAAAAATATTATTTTAATACATTTTCTGAATAAAAAATATTTGTAAAAATAACCACAACCACACTCGCAAACAATCACTTAACTTATGAGAACAAAAATAGAAATCTTAAAAATCTGAAGGGAGTTAAGAAAATCAAATTAACAAGGGAACAATGAATCATCGGATCCATTAATTCTTCATAAAATATTACTCGGGAAGGATTCTTAGGTATAGAAGATAAGATAATTATATGCGTAACCATGCAAGTTGAGGTAAAATAAAATACAACTTGTACTCCGCCTTTGTATCTTTGTATCTTGTAGATGCCATACAATTTTATCTTAAAAAATTAAAATTAAAAATATATAAAATTAGTAGAATAAAAACTAATTTTAATAGCTAAATAAATAAACAAATAAAAGGTATTGAAGTGAAGAATGGTCAATGATAGGGGGCTCACATTCCATCTTAGCTTCTTTTTTTTTATTTTTTTAATGCATTTTCTTAGGATAAGTACGCATGTAAATGTTACTTCCAAATAAAAATATAAGGTCAACATGATATTATTGTATTTATATAAAAACTTTAATTTATTTTTAATTTGTAATTATATAGGATGATGGCTGGAAGAGAAGAAAAGGATAGTGATGAACAAGAGTTTAAGTTAATAATAAAGGTAACATATTTACCATAATTATTTTAAGATCTAATTGAGAACCAATTTTATAATTTTATAATTTTTTGAATCAATTATATAAATTTTAATATTCTTTATTTGAGTGCTTTGAGTTTTTTTTATCAAGTATTTTCTGAATAAACTCCGATAATTTCTACACAACTTTGTTGATGTGCACTTAGTTTTACTTTTACTAAAAGAGAAATTGCAATGTTGATGATCAATTTTTAGCTTTCCCAGTTTAGTATGTTTTATTTTTTTATTCTTGAAAAGCCATTTTTTTTCTATTGTTCCAATTAAATAATCCTATAACCATTTATATTGCATTTATTTTAATTATATCAATATTTTTTTTGTCATTTGTTGAGTTGGTGGCTTTGAATGGAAAAAATGAAGGGGTTATCTTGCCTTTCCAGAGGTGAGTGGTGGCTGGAATTGTTATCGGTGTTGCAAGTAAGAATTTGGATGATTGATAAAGTTGTTGAAGTTGTCAAAGATGATGTAGAAGAGAGGCTGAAGTGACTGCCGAAATTAAAGGGGGGAAATATGAGTTTTAACTGGTTTTTTTCTCAACTTTTGGCTTTAGATATTTTTTCTCTCTAGAACATTGGATGAAACCTCTATGTGTAAGAAGGTAATATAGTCTTTACTTGAAAACAATTTCAAACCTTGATTCAATCCAAAAGCATCTTAACAATTGACCTAAAATAGATACCTTGGGTTGTCATATTTGACACCCTCAAGATTGTCTGAGTTATGACATATGAGGTGTTATTGAGCCATATTTTGGTGTCAATTGGCCAAAATTAACCAAACTATAGTATAGATAAATATCAAGTCATAATTTTGATATATTATCTCTCAAGTTTGATGAAGTATAGAGGCATCAAATATATCTATAAGTAGGTCTCTGAGGCTGTCTTTATTAGGTGGATAAGAAAGAAGATAATGTATAGTAATTAGATGATGTATCATCTAGTTACCTGATTGAACTAGACGATGAGTTATCTGGTCCTTTTTTTTTTCTTTCTTACTCTCTAAAACGACATCATTTTGTACTAGTATTTCAATCAAGATTCAATCTGGTCCTTCAATGTTTAATTGCTTTAATTACACCACGTATTGACCCAAAACTTTCAATTATGTTTTTATTTTTCCCTCGATGAACTCCAATGGAAACCTTATAAATTACCAGCCTTTTTCATTTTGGTTCTTAGTTTTGGATTTATGCACTTTGACCCTCAATTGATCCTTTAAAATTTGATTTTCTTTCAATTTCACCCATGAATTTCGTCTAATTGAATCCCTACAATCAACGCCTTTTACAAAATAGTTATTGGTTGCGTGTTTATTCAATCTTGCCCTTATTTGACCTAAAAATATTAATTTCCTTGCAACTTTGCCCATAATTTCAACCAATTAACTTAAAAATAAAATAAAATTTGGTCTCCATAAATTTCAATATTCTTAAATAAGCCTAAATTACAATCCCAAACTTATTTGTTTTTTTCACAAATTAAGTCCTTACTAACATTAATTTGATCAATTTAAAGTATAATTAAGTCCTTGAATTTTGACTACAAATTATTTCTTAAACATAATTAAACTTTAATTTGACCCATTAAAAAATCAAATTTATCTATTAAAAATGTAATTATGTATTTGGACTTAATTTTTATGCAGATTTATCCAATAATCATATATTTTAGCCTTAAATATGCATTTCCTTCATTTTTTGGATAATAGAGGTACAGTCGAGCCTCTCAAAATTTGTCCAAAATTTTCAACTTGATTTTCCCACTACTTCACCTCCTTTTTATTTTATGTTTGTTATTTTTATTTTTTATTTCAACTAAATTTTATGAATAGCCCAAAAATAGGGTTATAATAGTGACATTGATGTTTAACAAATTCGTTCAAAAGATAATATAATGGATTTGCTCACTAAAGCATTATCAACTACAATATTTGAAGGATTGCAACACAATATTGGAATGCGACAACTTGAAAGGAGATACATATATGAAGAGTTAATATGCATTGCACTCTTTTTTTCTTAACCACAATTTTTTTTCCATTGGGGTTTCTTGGTAAGGTTTTTAATGAGAAAAATTTTAAATGCATAAGGTTATACAATAGACATTCAAGGGGAATTGTTATAAAACCAAATATATTGTGT
>CM055345.1:4785461-4917144 GCA_029228605.1 Salix koriyanagi
GTGGTATTCATTCGGTGTCGGCGACCCCGACACTCGACCTCCAGTCTTGACCAAAGAAATGGTGCAAGAAATGATTGTGAGTGCATTTTCTACACTTGGTCTTCAAGGTAATACATCCTCTTCAACTTCCTCTTGGGTATTGGATTCGGGAGCCACAAATCACATGACAAATTCATTGCGAGGATTGGTAAACTCAGAAAATATAGGAGATTGTCACAGGTTCAAACAGCCAATGTCAGTATTCTGCCAATTGTGGTTGTTGGTGATAAACCTCCATTGAAAGATATCTATGTTTCCCCTAGACTTGCTGTAAATCTGGGTTCTATAGGGCAGTTTGTTGACAATAACTGTAAAGTTAAGTTTTCTAACCAGGGTTGTATTGTGTAGGATCAAATGACGGGGCAAGTGATAGCGAGGGGGTCTAAGCATGGATGTCTATTTTTGTAGAAACTGGTTATTCCACGTACTTTGAATTCTCCTACGTTGTCTTTATTTTGTACTGCACTTAGTGTGTCTAAAGAAACATGGCATAGGCATCTTGGTCATCCAAACAATAAAGTTTTAGCACATTTGTTGAAATCTAGTTTATTGAATAAAACAGTGCAGTACTCTTCTCCTATTAGGTCTTTTGATTGCATTTCGTGTAAACTTGGCAAAAGTAAAATATTACCATTTCCTTCTGAGGGCAGTCGAGCCACAAAACCCTTTGACATAGTTCATAGTGATGTATGGGGAGCTAGTCCTATTGTGTCTCATGCTGGTTACAAATATTTTATAACCTTTATAGATGATTATAGCCGCTATACATGGGTTTATTTTCTGCGAAAGAAGTTAGAAGTGCTCTTCATGTTTCAACTCTTCCTAGAACTTGTCCATACTCAATTTAATGCTACTGTTAAAATTCTTAGGTCAGATTCCAGGGGGGAGTATATGTCAAATGATTTTCAATCTTTCTTACAAAACAAAGGCATAGTCTCACACAGATCATGTTCCTACACCCCTCAGCAAAATGGAGTGACAGAACGTAAGAATCGACATCTTTTGGACGTCATTAGAACATTACTTATTGAAACTTCTATTCCACCTAAGTTTTGGTAGAAGCTCTCACTACAGCCACATATCTAATCAATAGACTTCCTTCCTAAAAGATAGGTCTAGACATCATACTTTCGGATTCATCATTGCCACCCTAAATATGACAACCTTCACACTTTTAGGTGTGTATGTTTCATGCACCTTCCGTCCCCTCACAGAAACAAGCTCTCAGCTCAGTCTATAAAATGTGTTTTTCTTGGGTATATTGTGAATCATAAAGGATACTTATGTTTTGATCCTCAAACTCATAAGATTCATGTTTCTAGAAATGTTATTTTTTTAGAAAACCAATGTTTCTTTCCCTGGTCCTCCACTACCTCAAAATCACAAGTTGTGTTACCGACATTCACTGATTCTGACACAAGTGTTTCAAATGCTCAAACAAAAACTCCTACAACTATTTCTAGTGTTCCACCACCTAGGTTCTCAACTGACAAACCATTGCTGGTGTATAGCCGTAGACAAACACAAGCAAAGCCCCCTTCAACTACTGCCCTGCAACCTGATCTCCTGCATTCTTTAGATCCCAAGGTAATAGACTTATCTTCAGCTACTGTCATGACATCTAGTCCTATGTATTTTTCAGATTCTATGATATCTTCAGATTCTGAGGTACAAGATATGCCTTCTATACTGCCTACCTTAAGAAGATCTGTTAAGGTATCTATACCTCTTGATAGATATGGGTATAATCTCTCTAGAGGACAGACTACTCATTCAGCTCTATCTGCTACATTGCACTCTACTATTATACCCACTAACTATTCACAGACTGCTAATGTAAACACCCGAATAAAAAAAAAAAAAAAAAAAAAAAAAAAAAAAAGAGAACAAAACCGGTTCATGTTTATAAATGCAAAGAGGAGAGAGGGAGTGGGGATTTTTCATTATTCCCGTCATCTCCATCTCTTCCCATTTTCCCATCCATTCAAACTTTCTTTTCTCCTTTCCAAGCCAAACTTCCATTTCTCTTCCACCGAACCCTTTCTCTTCTCATTTCTTCCTAACCAAAACCTTCTCCTCTCATTTCTTCCCAACCGAAACCCTTTTCTTCCCATCTCTTTACAACCAAATCCTTTTCTCCTTCCATCTTCTTTGTCACTCCTCACAGCCGAAACTAAGTTAAATTATGGGAGAATATTTGATAATTGTGTGTGTCAAGTTGAGAATTTGAGAGAGAGGTGGATTCTGCCGAGAGGAAGAAGAAGAAAAGAAAAAAAAAAAAGGGAAAATTTTGAGATACAAAAGGTAAGAGTCATGAAATTCCCTTCATTTTCTTAAGGTAAAGTAAACTGAAATAAATTGATAGAACAAAGAAAATATATAAAAAACGAAATAAACAAATCATGAGAGGGGGGCTGTTTTGTTTAGGGGCTGACCGGTATTCAAAGTGTGTATTTTGTTGAGATTTTTGTTGATGAATTATGTATTGAAATTTTGGATATAAGGTATGATTTGGTTGGGATTTTATTGAATAATGTGTGCTGAAATTTCTGGTTTTTAATGTGTGTTTTGTTGAGATTTTGTTGATGGAGTATGTATTGAAATTATGGTTATAATGTATGATTTTGTCGGGATTTTGTTGAATAATGTGTGCTGAAATTTCTGGTTTTTAATGTGTATTTTGTTGAGATTTTTGTTGATGAATTATGTATCGAAATTATGGATATAATGTATGATTTTGTTGGGATTTTTTGTTGAATGATGTGTGCTGGAATTTCTGGTTTCATGTGTGTTTTGTTGATGGAGTATGTATTGAAATTATGGTTATAATGTATGATTTTGGTTGGGATTTTATTGAATGATGTGTGCTGAAATTTATGGTTATAATGGTGTTTTGTTGAGATTTTATTGATGGATTATAGGTTGGAATTATGGTTACAAGGTATGATTTCGTTGAGACTTTGTTGAGGGATTTGTGATGAAAATAGATGTGTGATTTTGTTGAGAATTTTATACAATGCTTCGGCTAAAAGTTGTTGAAATAAATGTGGTAAAGAATAAGAAATTGGAAATAGAAATATATTGATTTTGGACATTGATGTCGCAGGCGGTGCAGTCGGGATTGAGCCATCGTCCAGACCAGAACAGCCCAGGAGTAGACCAGGTAGGTGAATTACGCCTCTTTTGTATACGGCACCTAAAAAGTATTTTAAGATTTCATATTATTTAGATGCGTTAGAGTTATTATTAGATGGTTTAATGTTTAAATGTGGAACAAATGATTGATTAGCTTCGGCTAATGGCATCCGAAAGGATGGCCGGACAAATGATTGATTAGCTTCGGCTAATGGCATCCGAAAGGATGGTCGGACAAATGATTGATTAGCTTCGGCTAATGGCATCCGAAGGGATGGCCGGAACAAATGATCGATTAGCTTCGGCTAATGGCATCCGAAGGGATGGCCGGAACAAATGATTGATTAGCTTCGGCTAATGGCATCCGAAAGGATGGCCGGAACAAAGGAACAGATAAGTGAATTGCTATGTACACGTAGAAAATTATAACTTGTCAGTGTTTCTTTTAACGATTATGTCATTTAGTCAAAGTTATTAGTGCTATCATTAAGTAATCGCATTTCTTAAATGTCTGTACTGCTGCAGGGACATCACAGCCACGAGGGGTCTAGGGAATCTAATATAAGAGGATCCACTTTTGCAAAGAACCATATGGATGCATTCTAATTTAAGATGTGTTTAGGATAAATTAATGTAATGAATGCAAAATTTTCATTTGCCCCTTTTTGTGAAGATTTGTAAATTCCACTAGTAGGTTATGAATGTAAACATATATTCCTACATGTTTATTTCTAATATAAGACTTAAATTGTGAAATCGTAATTAATATGTGTTCGTGCGAATTTCATCTCGTTAATGGAAATGGTTATGGAATGGATGATATTTTACTGATGTGAATTAATATGGAACATTGAGTAATGTTAAAAATTCATCCGGGTTTTTACAGTTGGTATCAGAGCCCCTGGTATTGATCCTGAGGATTTATGATGATTACATTACTCTGGTGAATTTCAGGATGGTACGCACCCGGCAAGGAACACGAACTGAGCCGCCCTCTTTTAAAAGAAGAGGCGGGAACCAAAGTGCTCAGGGTTGGCAAAACGAAGATCCTTTGGATGATACGGCATCTCATGCTCCAATGATATTACCTGAAATTTTGCGAAGGGAAACTGGGGTTACCGAAGAAGACGAGAGACCTAATGAGATAAGGGAGGTACCTCCAGTTGCAACAGAGAGGCAAGAAAGATCAGAAACACAACCATCAGCTATTCCAACTGGTGTGTCCTCACAATCAGTAGACCCGGGACTTCTTGCACAAATAGTTAAAGCAGTGATGGAAGGCATGGTAGGTGCAGCAACACGAACAATTTCTACCACGCAGATTCCACAAGTAGCCCCTATACTTAGCATTGCCACGGATAATGTGGTGCCATTGGTACGTCTAGTCAAAAGTATGAGGGAAATGGGCTGTGAACCATTTTCAGGGGAGCATGATGCAGAAATAGCCGGGAGATGGATTCGAAAGGTAGAGAAGACCATGACTCAAATAAGCATACCTGAGGGTTTGATGGTAAATTGTGCTGCTCAGCTACTGTCTAATAGGGCCATGACCTGGTGGGAAACGGTTCAGATGAGCCGTACAGCTGAGACATTGGTATGGAGTGACTTCAAAACAGAATTTGAAAGTCAGTTTTATTCTAGATACCATCGTAAGGTAAAAGAACAAGAGTTCTTGGCTTTAAAGCAGGGGGATATGTCGGTGTTGGAATATGAACGGAGGTTTCATGATCTATCATTATTCGCCCCACATTATGTGCCGACAGAGGAGCATATGATTGAAAAGCTGAGAGATGGATTGCGACAGGATCTGAGACAAGGATTAATTGCCCTACGGTTTAAAACAGTCAGAGAATTAATTGAAGCTGCTCAAGCTTTGGAGGCTTGCATTGGAGAGAGTCATGGGGGACATCAGGGTATAAGCAAAAGGAGAGAGGGGGATTTTTACAGCAGTAGACCACCATTTCCGAAAAAAGGGAAAAGCGGAGAGCATGATCAGTACAGAAAAAAAGGGAATTTGATATTTCCGTCTCCCCGACAATCAAGTGGGAGGATGATGATCGGACAATCGCATGCAAAGGAAAACATTTCAACAGGAACGGGTGACCGCAAGGGGGTAGATTACCCATTTTGTATAAAATGTGGACAAAAACATCCTGGGGACTGCTCAGTTTCCCCCGGGCGATGCTTTGTGTGCAAAGGTGAAGGACATAGGTGGAGGAATTGTCAGTATCTAAGTCAAGGGTGTCATTACTGTGGTGAAAGAGGACATTTCAAGAGAGACTGCCCGAAAAGGGACACCGAACAAGTACAAAGTTATAGACAGCCTGGTCAGAGCTCCCAACAGTTAGTCACGGTGAACAGGCCAGTGAGATCTTCTCAATCAGGAGCAACCCCCAGTCGAGGAAGAATGAGAGTACAGAATGATAGGACCCCGGGAAGGGTCTTTCATCTGACACAGGAGGAGGTCAGGGCTGCATCGGATGTGGTGGCAGGTACTCTACAATTAAATGAATTTAATGTGCATGTGTTGTTTGATCCTGGTGCCACCCACTCTTTCATTAATGAAAAGATTATCACTAAATTGGGAAAGGAAGTAGAAATGGTAGAGAGGGGATTTTTAATTGGAACTCCTATGGGGAACATGGTTGAAACTAATGTTGTATATTTGAATGTGGGGATTAGTCCCTGTCTGGGTGCGAAACAGAAGTAGATTTGATTCCTTTGGGACTACATGATTTTGATTTAATTCTAGGCATGAATTGGTTAAATAAATACAAGGCTCTAATGGATTGTTTTGCGAAAACTGTTACTTTCCATACCCCAAATGGAGAGAGAAAGATTTTTGAAGGAGAGAGGGTGTTCAAACCAGCTGTCTTAATATCGATGGTAACAGCCCAAAAACTATTGAGAAAAGGGTGTATAGGGTACCTCGCTTATATTTTAAACTCCAATGACGAAGTGCCACAATTGAAAGATATTAATGTAGTGAGGGAATTTCCGGATGTGTTTCCCGAGGAGTTACCAGGATTACCCCCAGAGCGGGAGATAGAGGTGTCCATAGACACTTTTCCTGGAGTCCCACCCATATCGCAGCAACCTTACAGGATGGCCCCAACAGAGCTGAATGAGTTAAAGACCCAACTGCAAGAATTGTTAGACAAGGGGTTCATACGGCCCAGTAATTCTCCATGGGGAGCGCCGGTCCTATTTGTGAGAAAGAAAGATGGAACTCATAGACTCTGTATTGATTATCGACAGTTGAACAGAATAACAACGAAGAACAAGTATCCGTTACCTCGGATCGATGATTTGTTTGATCAATTAAAGGGAGCAAGGGTGTTTTCAAAAATAGATATGAGATCAGGGTATTACCAGATGAAGGTAAAAGGGGATGATGTAGCAAAGACTGCATTTAGAACTCGTTATGGACACTATGAATTTTTAGTGTTACCGTTTGGATTGACGAACGCTCCAGCTTTTTTCATGGACTTGATGAATCGGGTTTTCCAACCCTGTCTTGATAAGTTTGTAGTAGTATTCATTGATGACATACTGGTATACTCGAAGTCTTTCAAGGAGCACGAAGGACACTTGAGGCAAATCTTGCAAACCTTGAGAGAGCATCAATTATATGCGAAATTAAGTAAATGTGAATTTTGGCTGAAGAGAGTGACGTTTCTAGGACATGTCATTTCGGCGAAAGGTGTTTTTGTAGATCCTCAAAAAGTTGAAGCAGTCTTGAGATGGGAAAGACCGACTTCAGTTACCGAAATACGTAGCTTTCTGGGACTTGCAGGATACTATCGGAGGTTCATCGAAGGCTTTTCTTTGATTGCGACACCTTTGACTCAGCTGACTCGGAAGAATAAGCAATGGGTATGGTCGGAAGAGTGTGAAAGGAGTTTCCAGGAATTGAAAAGCAGGCTCACTACCGCTCCAGTGTTAACCCTTCCCTCAGGGACAGAAGGTTTCGTTGTTTATAGTGATGCTTCGGGAAAAGGTTTGGGGTGTGTCCTGATGCAACATGGAAAGGTGATTGCCTACGCATCAAGACAGTTAAAGACTCATGAGGTGAATTATCCGGTGCACGATCTAGAATTGGCTGCTGTGGTGTTTGCTTTAAAGATATGGAGACATTATTTGTATGGGTCTCGAACTCAAATTTTCACCGATCATAAGAGCCTGAAGTACCTAATGTCGCAAAAAGAGTTGAATATGCGACAGAGAAGGTGGGTAGAGCTCATTAAGGATTATGATTGCACCATAGAATATCATCCGAGAAAGGCAAACGTGGTGGCAGACGCCCTCAGTCGAAAAAATAAAGCCACCCTAGAAGGGGCAACGGTAGGGGAGGAGCGGCAGTGGCGGGAATTGAAAAAGATGGGTGCAAATTTAGACGTTAATATCGGAGGTGGATTGGTAGCTCAACTTTTTGGTGCGACCCAGACGTATCGGGAGCAAATACTACAAGCTCAATTCCGGGGATGAAGTTGGATCCAAGATTAGGAGGAATGTGGAAGCGGGTGAGGAAATGAAATTTAGAATAGCGAATGATGGGTCCTTGATGATGGGGCAAAGATTGTACGTATCTAATGACGGAACAATCAAGCGGATGGTTCTACAAGAAGCTCATGAGTCCAAATTCTCCATACATCCTGGGAGCATTAAGATGTATCGAGACCTGAAACTTCTCTATTGGTGGCCGAACATGAAAAGAGAAATAGCTGAGTATGTGTCAAAGTGCGGGATATGTCAACAAGTCAAGGTTGAACACCAAAGGCCTGCGGGACCACTACAACCATTACAAATTCCAGAGTGGAAATGGGAGATGATAACAATGGATTTTGTGTCGGGATTTCCTAAGAGGAGAAAAGGAAATGACGCAATATGGGTCGTAGTAGATCGGTTGACGAAATCCGCACTATTCTTACCTATAAAAATGACTGACTCAGTGGACAAGCTTGCCAAGATCTACATAAGTGAAGTGGTATGACTCCATGGGATTCCGGTGTCCATTGTATCGGATCGGGATCCTCGATTCACCTCTCGACTTTGGCCCAGTATACAACAAGATCTGGGGACCAGATTGGATATGAGCACTGTGTTTTGTTAGAGTATACGTATAGTATAAATATATAAGTATGTGGAACCACAGCTGTACCTATAAATAGGGACTGGTACTCACGTGATGGGTGTGAGAAAATATACAGAGCATATTACATTTTCAAAATTTGCTTTCCGCGCCTTTTTTTCTTTCTTCTCTCCCTTGCACACATCAGTGCAAGATCATCAAATTCATCTGTTTGATTCTATTTCATAGTTAGGATTAATCATCCTCACATGTTATCAGAGCTCACATGATCCAATTTTCATCTTATTATCAAAATCAGTGTATTCAAAATCACTGTTCAAATTCGATTGCATATTCAAAATCACTGTTCAAATTCGATTGAAATTTTTTTTTTTTTCTGGTTGACTATTACAGCGACCCAATCTTCAAATTTATCTTGCATACATACCATCACAACAAAAATGGTGACGGCTGCACAGTTACAAATTCTTCAATCCCCTATTACTTCGCTTATTTCCTCAATTTCTTCTTCCGTCAGTGTCAAACTCGACGATTCAAATTACTTGAATTGGCACTTTCAACTTCAACTATTACTGGAGAGCAATGGTATATTTGGCTTTGCTGATGGTTCCCACCCGTGTCCTGCGTCTACATCTGATATTGGTACATCTTCTGCACTCTCTTCCTCTGCTGTTATTGAAAGTGATGAACTGAAAATATGGAAAATACATGATCGAGCTGTTATGCAGCTCATTACTGCTACATTGTCCCCGGTAGCATTGTCTTGTGCGATTGGAAGTACTAGTTCCAGGGATCTATGGCAAAGATTGAAAGAGCGAGTTTTCTCTGTCTCGAGGACTAGTATTTTTCGGTTGAAATCTAATCTTCAAAATATTAGAAAAGGCACGAGATAATATAAGTCAATATCTCTTGCGGATTAAAGAAGCTAGGGATTATTTGGCTGCAGCTGGTGTTTATTTTGTTGATGAGGATATAGTAATTTTGGCTCTAAATGGCTTGCCTGCTGAGTATAACACGTTTAGATGTGTTGTTAGAGGAAGAGAGAGTGTCATTAGTTTGAAGGAGTTTCGTTCTCAATTGTTGGCTGAGGAACTCATAGTTGAGAATAACACATCGGTGCCTTCTTCCTTTCTTACTGCTATGCATACGGTTGCAAGACCTCAGTCCACTGCTACACATATGTTTCGACCCCCTCGTGACCAGAATGTATATGCATCCTATGATAATAATAGCTACAGGCCTTTCAACAGGAACAGAGGTCGGGTTAGGCCTCAATTCAGTCAAAGGTCTTATTCACAGAGAGGTCAGTTTCAGTCTAAACCTCATGATTTATCATTCATGAACTCTGGAGTGTCACGACATGTTTCCACTGGTTCTTTTTCACCATCTTTGTCTGGTAGTGTTGTGTGTCAATTGTGCCATATTGAAGGTCACACAGCACCATCCTGTGGTATTAGGGGGTTTGAAAGGCCAAAATGTACAATCTGTGGCAAACCTAATCATGCTACCTGGTACTGTTATTATAATGAAGCTGGACCAAACTTTGTTGGCTCTTCCAGTAATTCTCCTGCTCCTCAGCCACAGCATGCTCTTCACACTATGTATCAGCCATTTGCACAGCCCCATCCTCAGTCCCCTGCGACTCACATGACTGCTTCTCCTCCAGTTTGGATCGCTGATACAGGGGCAACAAATCACATGACTGCTGATTTGTCAAACCTTTCACTTAGCTCTCCTTATCCTGCAGAGGATACTGTCCAAACAACAAATGGTGAAGGTTTGTCGGTTTCTCACGTTGGTTCAGCTATCATTCCTACATATGCTAAGCCACTGCATTTGAAGTCTGTTTTATGTGTGCCTAAACTGACACAGAACTTGTTGTCTGTACATCGGGTTTGCTTGGATAACAATTGCTATCTAATTTTTGATGCTTTCTGTTTTTGGATTCAGGACAAGCTCACAGGCAGGATAATGTACAAGGGGCAGTGCAGTGATGGCCTCTACCCTTTGTCTTCAGCTGTTTCACGGTCTCTTTCAAATTTTCAGTTCAAAGCCTTTCTTGGTCAGTTGGTCCTATCCTCCACTTGGCATAATAGGCTAGGTCACCCCTCCAATAAAGTAGTCAATCTTATGTTACAGAAAGCCAATATTACTTGTTCTACAGACAAAAGTTCTGATGTTTGTGTTAGTTGTCTTGAGGGTAAATTTTGTAAACTTCCTTTTCCCTCCCGTGTAAGTTCAGCTACATCAACATTTAATACAATTCATAGTGATCTTTGGGGTCCTTCCCCTCATATATCTGTTGATGGTTATCGATATTATGTCACATTTGTTGATGAATTTACTCGGTTTTGTTGGTTGTTTCCACTTGTTAATAAGAGTGATGTGTTTTTCATATTCACTTCTTTTTACAACTATGTTTGCACTCAATTCTCTAAGACAATTCAAATCTTTCAAAGTGATGGGGGGGGTGAATTTGTTAATAAACCCTTTCAAAAGTTTCTTGCCGACAAGGGTATTATTCATCACAAGTCTTGTCCTTACACTCCTGAGCAAAATGGGTTGGCTGAACGTAAACATAGACATTTAATTGAATCTACCATCACTTTACTTCAGCATGCTCAATTAGTGCCTTCTTTTTGGTCTTATGCAGTTAACACTGCTTCTTACTTGATAAACCGAATGCCCTCTGAGGTCTTGCTTAATAAGTCTCCTTTTGAATTGTTATTTGGTCATAGTCCTCCTATTTCTCATTTACGCATATTTGGGTGTGCTTGCTTTCCATTGCTCAGACCCTATGTGCAACATAAACTACAACCAAAGACTTCTATGTGTGTGTTTCTCGGCTATGCCTCTCAATACAAGGGATATATTTGCTATCATGTGTCAACCAAACATGTATACATATCTAGGCATGTGTTGTTTCTTGAACATGTATTCCCTTATAAAGACTTAGCTTCCAAAATCCATGCTTCCCCTTCTTCTTCAATTTCCACACCTCAGTTTGTCATGCCTGTTGTTACAACTCAAAATACTGTCAGCTTACCCTCCTCTCCTACTGTGTCTTCCTCTACTGAAACTTCTTCCCATATCCCACCAGTAGTGCCAACTACTCCTGCCTCTTCAACATTATCCCCTATATCTGTGGCCCCTGGATTCACCAATAGAGGTATGTTCACTGACTCCTCAAGACCTGTTAATGATTTTCGGCCTGAGGTCATTCCAGTGGTGTTGCAGATTCCTCCAATGAATTTGCATCCTATGCAAACAAGGTCCAAAAGTGGTATTGTGAAAAAGAAGACATGTTTTCATACTGCTATGCATACAGCTCAGTCTGACTTGTCTGTGGTTGAACCTCCCAATTACAAGCTTGCATTACAGCATCCACTTTGGTTCAATGCCATGAAAGAAGAGCTTGCTGCCCTTAATACTCAGGGGACATGGACACTGGTTCCTTTGCCAGTTGACAGGAATGTGGTAGGCTGCAAATGGATCTTTAAGATTAAGAAGGATGCTAATGGGGTCAGTGTTCGGCATAAAGCTAGATTGGTAGCCCAGGGTTTCAGTCAAGAAGCAGGTCTTGATTATGGAGAGACTTTCAGTCCAGTAGTAAAGCCAACTACCATCAGACTTATTCTTTCCCTTGCATCTCAATTTGGGTGGACATTGAGGCAGTTGGATGTTAAGAATGCCTTTCTTCATGGCATTCTTAACGAAGAGGTATACATGGCACAGCCTCCCGGGTTTGCAGACTCTCAGAATCCTCAGCTTGTGTGCAGACTTCACAAATCGTTATATGGTCTCAAACAGGCTCCGAGAGCTTGGAATGACAGGTTTACTGCATTTTTACCTTCTACGGGGGTTTCGAGTGCACTTATTACGATCCTTGTTTGTTTGCTAAATATCTTGCTGATGGTATTATAATCCTCTTGGTCTATGTGGACGACATTATCATTGCTGGGAGTAACACTGGTGAGCTGCAAAGCATTATACAATCTTTATCTTCTGAGTTTGATATTAAAGACTTGGGTGACATTCACTATTTTTTGGGGGTTCAGATTACTCGTAATCAGGATGGGTTATTCTTATCTCAATCTCAATATGTTAGAGATCTTTTGCTCAAAACTGAAATGCTTGATTCCAAACCTTGTGAGACACCTTGTCTGCCATATCAGAGGATGTGTAAAGATGATGGGCAGCCTTTTGACAATCCCACTCTATATCGCAGCATTGTTGGTGCATTGCAATACTTGACTTTCACTCGTCCAGATATTGCATTTTCAGTTCACCAAGTTTGTCAATTTATGCAGAGCCCCATGGTGATTCATTACACTGCTAGATCAAAGCGTATTTTTGAGGTACTTGAAGAGTGCTTGTTACTCATGGCATTACCTATCGGTGTGGCTCTTTGGATGTTAAAGCATTTAGTGATGCTGATTGGGCGGGTGACCCTAATGACAGAAGATCAACCACTGGAATAGTGGTATTCATTGGCTCAAATCCAATCTCCTGGTCTTCTAAGAAACAGCAAACTGTGTCTCGTTCTTCTACAGAGGCCGAGTATCGTGCCTTGTCCTCCACAGCAGCTGAGCTTGATTGGATCAAGCAACTGCTAGTGTTTCTTCACATTTCGATTGATCGCCACCGGTCATGATACGTGACAATCTCTCTGCAATTTCATTGGCCTTCAATCCTGTTCAACACCAGAGGACAAAGCATATTGAAATTGACATCCATTTTGTGCGTGAAAGGGTGGCTGATAAACATCTGACTATTCAATTTGTGTCTTCCAAAGAGCAGTTTGCTGACATACTAACGAAGGGTTTAAGTGCTCCTCTGTTTAGAATGCATTGTAACAATCTCATGCTTGGCTTACCAAGGCATGGGATTGAGGGGGGATGTTAGAGTATACGTATAGTATAAATATATGAGTATGTGGAACCACAGCTGTACCTATAAATAGGGACTGGTACTCACGTGATGGGTGTGAGAAAATATACAGAGCATATTACATTTTCAAAATTTGCTTTCCGCGCCTTTTTTTCTTTCTTCTCTCCCTTGCAAACATCAGTGCAAGATCATCAAATTCATCTGTTTGATTCTATTTCATAGTTAGGATTAATCATCCTCACATGTTTCACCCCCAAACGGATGGTCAATCAGAAAGGGTCATCCAGGTCTTGGAAGACTTGTTACGAGCCTGTGTACTAGAATTTGGGGGAAACTGGGAAGAACACCTGGCATTGATAGAATTCACTTATAACAATAGTTACCAAGCCACAATAGGGATGGCCCCTTATGAAGCCTTGTACGGTAGGAGGTGCAGAACACCTCTGTGCTGGGAAGAAATTGGAGATCGGAAATTATATGGGGCAGAGTTAGTCCAAGTAACCACGGAAAAAGTGAGAATTATCCGGGATCACATCAAAGTCGCACAGGATAGACAGAAGAAGTATGCGGATGTAAGGAGGAGACCCCTTGAGTTCTGTACGGGGGATCAAGTGTACTTAAAGGTAGCCCCATGGAGAAACATGTTGCGGTTTGGATTGAAGGGAAAATTAACCCCTCGATTCATCGGACCTTTCAAAATCCTACAGCGGGTGGGACCAGTAGCATACAAAGTGGACCTGCCTCCCCAGTTGGCTAAGGTCCATGATGTGTTTCATATTTCCCTATTAAGAAAGGCTGATGTGGATCCCGCCAGAATTCTACCCCAGATCCCGGTTGAGGTCAATGAAAACTTAACACTGGAAATGAAACCCGCAAATAGAGGGTGAAAAGGAGTTGCGAAACAAAAAGATCCCTATTGTCAGAATTTTATGGCGAAATGCTCAAATAGAGGAGGAAACTTGGGAGAGGGAGGACGAGATGAGGAAAAAATACCCAGAATTATTTGACATACCAGGTATGAAATGTAAAATCCTTTAAATTTCGAGGACGAAATTTATATTTTAGAGGGGGAGAATGTAAACACCCGAATAAAAAAAAAAAAAAAAAAAGAGAACAAAACCGGTTCATGTTTATAAATGCAAAGAGGAGAGAGGGAGTGGGGATTTTTCATTATTCCCGTCATCTCCATCTCTTCCCATTTTCCCATCCATTCAAACTTTCTTTTCTCCTTTCCAAGCCAAATTTCCATTTCTCTTCCACCGAACCCTTTCTCTTCTCATTTCTTCCTAACCAAAACCTTCTCCTCTCATTTCTTCCCAACCGAAACCCTTTTCTTCCCATCTCTTTACAACCAAATCCTTTTCTCCTTCCATCTTCTTTGTCACTCCTCACAGCCGAAACTAAGTTAAATTAAGGGAGAATATTTGATAAATGTGTGTGTCAAGTTGAGAATTTGAGAGAGAGGTGGATTCTGCCGAGAGGAAGAAGAAGAAAAGAAAAAAAAAAAGGGAAAATTTTGAGATACAAAAGGTAAGAGTCATGAAATTCCCTTCATTTTCTTAAGGTAAAGTAAACTGAAATAAATTGATAGAACAAAGAAAATATATAAAAAACGAAATAAACAAATCATGAGAGGGGGGCTGTTTTGTTTAGGGGGTTGACCGGTATTCAAAGTGTGTATTTTGTTGAGATTTTTGTTGATGAATTATGTATTGAAATTTTGGATATAAGGTATGATTTGGTTGGGATTTTATTGAATAATGTGTGCTGAAATTTCTGGTTTTTAATGTGTATTTTGTTGAGATTTTTGTTGATGAATTATGTATCGAAATTATGGATATAATGTATGATTTTGTTGGGATTTTTGTTGAATGATGTGTGCTGGAATTTCTGGTTTCATGTGTGTTTTGTTGAGATTTTGTTGATGGAGTATGTATTGAAATTATGGTTATAATGTATGATTTTGTCGGGATTTTGTTGAATAATGTGTGCTGAAATTTCTGGTTTTAATGTGTATTTTGTTGAGATTTTTGTTGATGAATTATGTATCGAAATTATGGATATAATGTATGATTTTGTTGGGATTTTTTGTTGAATGATGTGTGCTGGAATTTCTGGTTTCATGTGTGTTTTGTTGATGGAGTATGTATTGAAATTATGGTTATAATGTATGATTTTGGTTGGGATTTTATTGAATGATGTGTGCTGAAATTTATGGTTATAATGGTGTTTTGTTGAGATTTTATTGATGGATTATAGGTTGGAATTATGGTTACAAGGTATGATTTCGTTGAGACTTTGTTGAGGGATTTGTGATGAAAATAGATGTGTGATTTTGTTGAGAATTTTATACAATGCTTCGGCTAAAAGTTGTTGAAATAAATGTGGTAAAGAATAAGAAATTGGAAATAGAAATATATTGATTTTGGACATTGATGTCGCAGGCGGTGCAGTCGGGATTGAGCCATCGTCCAGACCAGAACAGCCCAGGAGTAGACCAGGTAGGTGAATTACGCCTCTTTTGTATACGGCACCTAAAAAGTATTTTAAGATTTCATATTATTTAGATGCGTTAGAGTTATTATTAGATGGTTTAATGTTTAAATGTGGAACAAATGATTGATTAGCTTCGGCTAATGGCATCCGAAAGGATGGCCGGACAAATGATTGATTAGCTTCGGCTAATGGCATCCGAAAGGATGGCCGGACAAATGATTGATTAGCTTCGGCTAATGGCATCCGAAGGGATGGCCAGAACAAATGATTGATCAAATGATTGATTAGCTTCGGCTAATGGCATCCGAAGGGATGGCCGGAACAAATGATTGATTAGCTTCGGCTAATGGCATTCGAAAGGATGGCCGGAACAAATGATTGATTAGCTTCGGCTAATGGCATCCGAAAGGATGGCCGGAACAAAGGAACAGATAAGTGAATTGCTATGTACACGTAGAAAATTATAACTTGTCAGTGTTTCTTTTAACGGTTATGTCATTTAGTCAAAGTTATTAGTGCTATCATTAAGTAATCGCATTTCTTAAATGTACGTATCTTTGCGAGGGACATCACAGCCACGAGGGGTCTAGGGAATCTAATATAAGAGGACCCACTTTTGCAAAGAACCATATGGATGCATTCTAATTTAAGATGTGTTTAGGATAAATTAATGTAATGAATGAAAAATTTTCATTTGCCCCTTTTTGTGAAGATTTGTAAATTCCACTAGTAGGTTATGAATGTAAACATATATTCCTACATGTTTATTTCTAATATAAGACTTAAATTGTGAAATCGTAATTAATATGTGTTCGTGTGAATTTCATCTCGTTAATGGAAATGGTTATGGAATGGATGATATTTTACTGATGTGAATTAATATGGAACATTGAGTAATGTTAAAAAAAAAAAAAAAAATCATCCGGGTTTTTACAGCTAAAGAAGCTTGCTAGCAGCAAGCCATGGAAGAAGAACTACAGGCACTCAAAGATAATAATACTTGGGAGGTGGTTGAATGCCCTCCGGGTGTGACTCCACTTGGTTGTCTGTGGGTGTACTCGGTGAAGGTCAAGGGCTGATGGGAGTTTAGATCAACATAAAGGCTGACTGGTAGCTCTTGGCAATCATCAGCAATATGGTGTCAATTATGAGGAAACCTTTGTTCCCGTGGCAAAGATGACTATAATAAGAACCATCTTGGCAATTGCAGCGTCATAGAAATGGTGTTTACACCAATTGGATGTGAAGAATGCTTTTCTTCACGGAGACCTAAATGAAGACATTTTCATGCGACCTCTTACCGGTTTGTTTTCTACACCTACCTTTACTATGTGTAAATTGAGGAAGTCATTATATGGGCTTAAACAAGCCTCTCGTGCATGGTATGCAAAATTTGCCTCTACGCTACTTGATTTTGGGTTTAATAAGAGTAAATATGATGCGTCATTGTTCTTACACACTACTGCTACTGGAGCTATATTTGTCCTAGTGTATGTTGATGATATAGTTATCATCGGAACAGACTTGAGTCTCATTCAGCACCTAAAGCAGTATCTACAGAAGTCTTTTAATATGAAGGATCTTGGCATTCTTGCATATTTCCTTGGCTTGGAAATTCAGACTAGTGCACATGGCATTTTTATGTCCCAACATAAATATGCCATGGATTTGGTGGCTGCAGCCGGTCTACAAGACTTGCCACCATTCGATACACCTATGGAGATCAATGTTAAGCTTAGAAAGGATGAGGGAGAGCTACTACCGGATCCAACAATCTACAAAACCTTGTGGGGAGTTTGATTTATCTTATAAATACTAGGCCTGATATTTCCTATGCGGTTCAACAAGTTAGTCAATTCATGGCCTCTCCTAGGCACCTTCATTTGGCAGCAGTTAAATGGATTATTCGGTATGTGAATGGGTCACTTCAACAAGGGTTATGCTATCCTGCTGACACCTCCCCTATATTACAGGCCTATAGTGATGCAGACTATGTGGGGTGCTTAGACACAAGGCGATCTACTACTGGTTGGTGTATGTTTCTTGGTCCTGCTCTCATTTCATGGAAGAGCAAGAAACAAGATCGGGTGTCTAAATCTTCTACTGAATCAGAATACAGAGCTATGTCTCAAGCCTGTTCAGAAATATTCTGGATACAAGGACTGCTGGCTGAACTGGGGTTTCGGCAGGACACTCTTACTCCTCTTCATGGGGATAATACTAGTGCTATACATCTTTCAGCAAATCCTATTTTTCATGAGCGAACCAAGCACATTGAAGTGGACTGTCACTTCATTCATGCTGCATTTGAAGACAAAGTTATTTCTCTTCCTCGTGTGCCTAGCACTGTCCAATTGGCAGACATTTTTACTACGACAATCACTAGACAACGACATCAGCTTCTTGTAGGCAAATTGATATTGTTGGACCAACCACCATCAATTTGAGGGGGGATGTCAAGGAAGGAAAGTTACAGTTACAACATACAATTAATAGGAGATTATGAAAGATCTTAATTAGTTACGATTACTTACGATTCTGACGAGGCAATTAATAAAAGATTATGAAAGATCTTAATATATATTAAAGCAGTAAATAGGAAAGATTCTATTTTCATAAAACAGCTCCCTAGATGTATAGAATATGCTGTAATCAATGAGTTGTAGGTTATATATATATATATGAAAGAACAAACAAAGGAGAAGGTATTCAAACCATTTTTCTTAATATATATATATATATAACTACAAAGTTATATGAAATGAGAGTGTTGTCTTTCCATTTCTTCAATTTTTATTATTTTTGTTTATTATATTTACTCTTTATTAAGTATATTATATATTTCTAAATATATGATTTCATAAAAAAATATTTTTTTACTTGAATATTATTTTTTATACTGAATTTTTTTTTCTCTGACGACTTGTGCTAAGAATAAATCTAGTTGACATCTACAAGCGTAAAGTAAAAGTTTTAGGCAATGCGTTTCAAAAGTGCTTTTGAAAAAAAATTGAATTTTTTTATTTTTTATTTTAAATTAAACTTTTTTGGTGTTTTTAGATAATTTTCATGTGCTGATATCAAAAATAATTTAAAAAAAAATATATCATTTTAATGCATTTCTGAATAATTTTTTTTTGTAAAGTAACTCCAACCACTCAACGAAGCTCACACGCAAACAACAAAAACACCAAAACATTGCGTATTAGAATATAAAACGAGTCATAAGTGAATTGAAGCTCACTCTTGCTTTTAAAAAAAAAAATCCTTAATAATAAAACATTTGCATAAATAATAGTGAGAGAGAGCAGCAGCAACAACAATGGGCTCCTTTGCTCCTTCTTTTCTCTTTGATATTTGTTTCCTTTGTGTTCCTCTAACATGCCACTCTTAAGGGTAACCAACCTTCTTACTTAATTTTTGACACCAATCCCCTTGTGTTCCTCTAACATGCCACTCTTAAGGGTAACCAACCTTCTTACTTAATTTTTGACACCAATCCCCTCCTTTTTGTTTTGCTCGCTTCTTAATTGATTGTCATGATCTGTTATGATATTTGGAAATTAAACAATATGTCGCTGCCGGGTCCTTCTCCTTTTATTTTTCAAGCTCTTGGAGATGAGGCTGCTGACATTTTAAATCCATGTAGTAATGGGATTTAATGTTTTTATTTTTTACTGCAAGATGTTTGTAGTATAGTGAGGAAGAATGGGTTATTTATGAGGTTTTATCTAATATCAATTTTTATTTATGGGGCTTTGTTAGAAATCACTACAGGAAGGCACGCTTGGTGTTATTATTTGGTGGGTTTGATGTTTAAATCAGATGGTGTACGTAAAAATATTGCCTTTAATAAAGAAACGGTGTTGTATTGTGGCTGAATAGGTGTCTTTTTTCCATGCCATTTGACTTTTAGAATGCTTAAAGGGACTTGACATTTCTTAATATCATAGACTTAGGAAGAAATTTTTTGTTGGGGTGGTGTTCTTTTGCATTTTTGGTCTTTATTGGTAGTTCTAGCATGCTTTGTGCTGTTTGGATAAAAAAAAAATTATATGATTGAAAGCAAAAAAATAAAATAAAAATTGAAGTCTTAAACCTTCTCTTGTACTTCAAGTGATTTTTTTGCCTTTGAATGATTGATACTCAACAATGCTTTCTACAATTACAGTTCTTGACCTAGAGAATCAAGCTTTGGATGTAACCCCATCTCGTTTGCATGTGTTTAGCCATGATGTTTCTATAAATATTTTCTTTCATGAACGAGTTAAATTTTTTGGTCACTCGAGATGGAAACTCACTAGTTATGCTAGTTCAATTCGAGTTACTTTGGCCCCATCTACAGCAATTCCAGAGAGATTGCATAGCAAAATTCAGGTTTGTTTTCACCAGTAAATGAATTTCTCGACTCTTTTAATTCCTCTCTTCTTTCTCAATTTGATATACTTCCTATTGCAATGTGAAAAATGTATGTCTCATCCATGGAGCACTTGCAAGAATGCTTCCCTTGGACGATGCTAGTGTGAAAAGGATGATTGGAGGGCGTTTAGAAGGGGATGTGGAGAACTGTCATGTCTCCTTATGAGGAGAGATATGTAGATGTAAAGTCCATTGGTGATACTTCTAGATCTGTCTTAATCGCTGTTTATGAAGGTTTGATTCCCCTTGTTCCCTATCATGCTCATTTTTTTACACTGTATTGAAATTTTCGTCATTGATTTTGATTAATTGACATTTCCATAGATTTATAGCAATGATGCTTCATTTGTCTACCAGCTGGATTTGTTTTACTATTGCTGGCATCAATTGTCAACAATTGGGTTCCCTTTTATTATAACACTTTAATGGATATTGGGGTTTTTCTGGTCATTATAATTCTTCTTTTTTCAGGTACATAAGTTTGGTTTTGTTGTTTTCAGATCTTATCTTCCTCCCCCTTTCTCCAATGTTGTTGTTATTTTTGCTAATGCCAGTATCATCAAATTGGTTTAAAATGTGTAACCTAAAACTAGTTTTCAAGAAAAATTCCTAAGCATTGATGTTATTTACCTGATATTTTAGTTAAGGTTCCAAATATGCCACTTTGTCCTTTTATTGAGTTGTGGATAAATAGCGATACATATGGAACCCGTCTATGTCCCAAACAAAACATATAAATGTTGACTAATCTAACTAACATTGAATTTAGTAAAATTAAATGGCTGAATAATTGAAAAATGAGATTATTTAGGGATACACATTTAATGTTAAGATTAAGCATTGAATTTCTGGAAGTAGATGTATAATAAAAAAAGTATTTGTGGTTGTTCAGAAAAAATGAAATATTTTCTTCACAGAATGGGTTGGTCGAAACTAGAGAAAAGTTACAATGTCGTATGGGTTGATCATTTAGGGATACACATTTTGTCTTAGTCAGAACTAGAAAAAACTTACCATCCTAGTGTTGTTGTTCTACCTAACATGCACCAAGCCAAATAGGGCCTTCACACCTAGAGCTTATAATGAAGGGGATTGCCATGATATTTTGTTTGCTAAGCCAAATGCTTTTAATGACTCGAGCGATATGTAATTGTATTGGCACGCATGGTGTAGTATGCAGCCTCCTTGTAACAAAATGGATATTTAGTGGTATTCTCGTGAATTTTCATAATGGGATTCCCTAGACTATTCTTCAACTGAATACATTTGTTATTTCATTTCACTTATTTGTGGGTGTTTGTTGTCAACATATAGTGTCCTGCTAAAACAATTGTTTTGGAGTTCTGAAGTTCCATTGGATTTGATGCTAAAACTAATATGTTGTCAAGAGGTGAACACTGTAGAGTTTGATTATCACTCAAGATTCAAGAAGGTGCTAGTTTGGTTGGTTTCAGTTTTTATGCCTCAATCTATTCATTGAAAAAAAGTTGGAAGTTTTGACACAGAAGTTCCCCCCCTCCCTCCTTTTCTTTTGGTAATTAAAACAACATTTAATAATAGTGTTTAGGAATATTATTTTCAAATAGCATCACTCTATAACATTGATGTTGGTTTTTTAATGATATATTTTGGTCATATCACCAGTGTACCTGAACATTAATATGCTTTTAATATTTTCAAGTTACAATTCAATGCTTGCAATTTTGTGATTCCATATTTAATCTTAGTTTTTCAGCTCAACATTTTATAGATACACTTATTATGTTTTCCTTTGCTGTAATGATTCAGGGAATGAAGTTGTTGCCAACTAGAAGGAAAAACATTTTCTATCTTTCCATGTATGGATCAGTGGTGAGTCTGCTCTTACCTTAGCTGTAAGTTCCAATATGTTCTATCATTTCTTCACACTTGCTCCCTTTCTTAAATAATTTTCTTTTATTTGTAATTCATAACTATCTCTCTATCCATTTCTGGTGCAGCTTGGAGCTAACACTTTTGTTTTACATCAAATTTCAATGTTGGTGAATTTGATTCTTGTCAATATTGGGCTAAGTAAAGAGATGCAAAATCCAGCAAGCCTTTCTTTTGTAGAGTATTATAGCTTACTTGCAATTATAGATTCAAGATGAAATGTTCTAGAGTCATTCCTACAATGAACACCATCTCATCATGCAAACACTCCCATATTGATATTGCATTAAATATTTAGAGGCATTTAGTTTTATATTTTTCGTTTCTTTGGGTAAATAATGCCAACAACTTCAATTTCTAATATTTTCTGTTGGAATATTCATAGAATTATTCACAAGCTATTGTGACTGTTCTAAAAGCAAGTCCAATTCTGCAGGTATCATAAGAGTCATATTAAAAAATCTGTCCGTTTAACTTTTTATTTCACTGTACAGCACTCCAATGGAACAACTATTTTAATAGCTAAAATGGTTGTTCCATGGTTGAATTGCTATTTGTAACAACCCAAAACATAAAAGCAAAAGCACATTTTATTATTGTTGAAACACTATTCGGAGTAATTAAATCACTCTGAACCTGTTGTTTCGCCAAAGATGAACACGAGCCATTTTTTTCTTCAAGGGATTTATAGATCCAAGAGTCAAGAAGAAAAACACAGATTTAAGAGTCATGAGCCGACAATATGGGTTTTGGTAATTTCTTGTTGGGTGCAAAATCAGTTTTGCTTCCTTCCTAACATCAATGGTGATAAAATGAACAAAGATTTGTTCCTGTTTTTGGAACGAAGCTCTTTCTCACCACTTCTTGCAAGAGAGGGATCTACGAGAAAGAGAAATGAGTCAGAGAGGAATCTACGGGAAAGCCTCTTTCTCACCACTGCTTCTTGCAAGAGAGGGATCTACAGGAAAGAGAAATGAGTAACATTTAAGAAGACCTTACTACCTATTCATAGGTATCATTTAAGAAGAATGATAATTGCTTATCTGTGACTTGCTTCTATTGTATGATATTCCCTAAGTTACTACTATTATGGCACAAAAAATCTTATATAGGATGAAGTAATGCCTCGACGGACTTTGATTGATGTTTGACCCTTTTGATCATGTTAGAAAATTATATTAGGTCCTGGGTTTGTGTACTTGTGTTGGTTAAAGATGTTTTTTTGTCACCGTGTTCTGCTTTGTGCTGAACTCCATTGTGGTCAGTTGGCCTTAGTTTCAACCCTGTAAGACAATTCTTTGATCTTTCCAATACTTATGCCATATTTTCCTATGACAATGGGATAAGATGAGTCTGTGAGCTTGCATATATCCTTTTTGCACATCAGAATCCATGTAATATAGACTCTAATTTATTCAAAGAGCCATCATCATGAACTACCTTAAGCATTGTGCACACTATCATTCTATTACAATCGTCTTGTGTTTACTAGCTTATCTTTTTTCTTCTTATCTCATTTATCTTATGATGCAAGTAGAGTAAAATATCTTATAGTTATTTGAAGGACAAGTTTTGTTTGACAGTAGATTTAAATGATGACTAATGTGTGACCTTTCATTTTCTTGCTTCCCTCTTCTTTCTCAGAATAGTCGACACTCCTTTAGCATTGGTTGCTTTGTTTTTTTCTTGTGCAATCTGCTTTCTTATTTTAAAGTGGTGGTATCGAATGTAAGTCCTATAATTTTTCTGTCTTGTTTTGAAGTTGATGCATTTCGCTAAAAAGCTGGTAAATTTTGTATCAAATAAGTATTTGGAATCTAAAACAAACTAATTACCTTGTGAAACAATGTTTAGTATATTATCTAACTTGTGCATCATAATGGTCTTAAGAAAAAGTTATTTGGATGGGTGGTTTTCATGCTCCATGTTCATGAAGTTTAAAAAACAGATGTTGAATTTGGTCAATGTCACCATGACAATCTATAGTACAACGTTGATTTTTTTTTGAAAAAAATGGTGAAGTTGGACACATTTCAGATGGTATAAACAAGGTTGTATTATTCCCTATTTGTAAAGTGATTGTGAAAAACTTGTTTGTTTGTATGTATTCTAAATACTTTACTTCGTGTATTAGCATTTAACTTCAGAACTCAGCTGTGATTTTATGTAGGGATCAATTAGATTCTGGGGGTGCTCGTACATGGCTCCAACTCACAACACAAGTGGCAAGATATAAACATGCTGAATTCCTTAAGAGGTCAAGAAAAATAAGCCCTTAGAGGAAGACGGACAACAATCCAAAAAGCTCTTCTACCTGGACCAACTCTTGTGTTAAAGGTGGGTAGTTAAAAGTGAGAACCACCATAGTCTCGTGATTTTGGTGCACAAATTTGTCACACCGTGAATATGAGCCAATTGATTAGAATCTTCCTGCTTATTTTGTCTTTGTTCTACAATTTCATTTTAGTCATAAGCTCTTATACTAAATATAAAACTATCTATGTGTTAAGAATTCATATAAAACAATCCCATTTCATTCACAAAAAAATGTGAAAGAATTCTAAAAATAATTTTGACAATACAAGGCAGACCCAAAGCATTTAAATTTATATACATTTATCCTAAATGCTATGATCGATCTATCTTTATATCTAAACTTTGGTCTTGAGTTTAGACCAAAATCTTTAAATAAAGGACCAAATGGGCTTAAGAAAAAATTGATTCAATAAATAAGTGTCCAAATACTTGAGTCTAATTCATTTTTTTATTATCTTATTTAGAATACACTTAATGATGATTAGATTTTGATATAATTAGCGATTAACACAAACCAATTTGATTTCTACAATTACATCCACTACTTTTTTCCAGTTCTTAAAATTAAAGAGTTAATTGTACACTCCATAAACTCAACAACCAAAATATTTTAAGAGTTAAATAAATATTGAAGACTGCAAAGGATAAAATGGAAAAAAATATTTATTATTTTTAGATGGTTTAGTCAAACAATCACAAAATATAGGAATCCAAAAATAATTTGACATTTATGTATTTTGGGTTTGTGTTACTATGCATCACTGAGTTTTTTTAGCGTACTTTCTTATTTTTACTTTCATTTTTTTTTTTTTGCTTTGAAATTATATTGCTGCAATAAACCAACTTTTCGGCTATGAAACTATCAATTTCATAGTTCATATCTCATGTATGTGCTATTTGTTGCATTAACATTTTTCATTATTATAACATATATTAAAAGATATTAGTGTTTTACTATAGATTGTGAGTGCATTCATTGTGGATAGTAATAGTGTTTTTGGGTCAATTCGGTTTTTGGGTTTGTTTGGTTTCGGGTGTCCAGGTCACCAGTTTTATTGATTTTTTTAATCATTTTTGCACAGTAAAATAATAATTTGACCCTTCAATAAGACAAAAGTCAAGAGTTTCCATGGGGATGTCACAGTAATTTCATATTTCTAGGTGACGGATCATTCTACTTTTTTTTATATTTTTTGTATAGTGAAATAACCATTCTACCGCCTAATAGACAAAATTGATGGTTGCTGAAGGGGGATGCCATGGTAATTGCACATTACATTGCACAGTAAAATAACTATTTTACTTTCAAATAGGACAAAAAACCAGGTTTGCCTGTAGGGGCATTTCAGATATTTCATATTTTTTAAAATGTCTAAATATTAGCCTACCCTTAATAAGACAAAATAGAAGAGTTTGTTGAAGGTTTGTTTCGGTAATTTACCATTTTATTATTACTATTTTCCTATAGCATTATAGCCGCGTTTGTCTCACGCGCCGATGTTTATTTTCGTGATGATCTAGCCGAGCGGCGCATGAGGCATGTTCTGGTGTTGGAAAATGACCATTCGACATCTTAGTGGCTTTGCCGCTATGTCCTCTTCCCCATGGTCCGTCGCGTGGCGGCACACGGTGGTCGGATGGGGGTTGGTTGAACTTTTTTCTTCTCTTTTCTCTCTCTTACACGCTAAACTACATGACAGCCCCCCGATTTTATGGTTGTTTCATTCCAGTTCCTAAACTTTTAATTGTGTTGGATGGTCCTTATTTCTGTTATGTAAGTTTTGATTTGTTTCAACTGGATCCTTCAATTTAAATTGATTATATATTTGTTTCAATTTGTCCTTATTCTTATAATTTCCATATTGGTTTTAGATCTCTTGATATTTTTGGTACATAAGTTTTGATTTTTTATTTATTTTGTCCTTTAATTGAAATTGATAATATATTTGGTTTTCATTTCAGCCCTTATACTTTTAATTTTTATTTTAATTCCTCTATTTGTTTTATATCTCTAAAATAGTTTATATTTTTGTCCATATATATATATATATATATGCTCTTAGCTTTAGTTTTTAATTTTTATTATTTTCTTATATGCTGAGATGATATTTTTTTGAAAAATTTAATTCTTGAATTTTAGTTTATGTTTATTATCATTTGAAAATTGATATTTCCTTTCCTTTTCCTTTGTTCTTTCTTTTTGTTTTTTTATTAGTTTTTTCACGTCAAATGATTTTTTTCAGCTAATAATTTTCTATTTTTTTGTTTGCTCTTTTATGAAAGTTTTTAGGTTTTTTTATTATTTGATTTATTTTCCCCCCATCATTAACCGAATAATAATAATAATAATAATAATAATAATAATAATTGTTGCTACCCAATTTTTGACTCTTTATTTCTTATGTTTCAAAAAAAAAAAAAGTATTTCGAAAAAAACAGATTTTGGGTTCAAGGGCGAAATCGGGCAATTTGGAGTTTAATGGCCGATTGAGGGTTAAATCGCGAAAATCAGGAGCCAAGGACCAGTTTAGAAAGTCACGCAAAGCCAAGGTTAAGATTGAATTTTGATGGGATTTAATTGCATAAAAAGTTTAAATCCAATTGGGTGCATCTTTAGAATTTTTAAAGGACCAAATCATATTTTTACCTTCTTTTGATTTTTTTGAAATCTGCATA
Organism: Salix koriyanagi; assembly: GCA_029228605.1. Classification (NCBI taxonomy): domain Eukaryota; kingdom Viridiplantae; phylum Streptophyta; class Magnoliopsida; order Malpighiales; family Salicaceae; genus Salix; species Salix koriyanagi. The sequence continues at coordinate 4,812,436 of CM055345.1, forward strand.
AAAAAGGAAGCATGCACTGTTCCGGCATGCATTTTCATTGATTTTTTAGGCGCATTGATTGACAGGTCAATCGAAATTTCCTTCCTTTTTCTCAATTTGATTTTCTTCCCAATTCACAGTGATCTCGACAGATCATTCCAAATTTTGCTTCCTTTTTCAATTTGATCTTTCTCCGCCGCAGCAAGACCAATCAAGTCAACCGTGATTTCCTTCCCAAATTTGTTTCCAGCGTGATCTCTTTTCTTCGATTTGCTTGGCTGTTTTGATACTGCATTTAAAACGTGATCACTGCAACATTGGGGTCTTCTCGGCTATAAATAGAGGCCTGCACGGAGAAAGAAGGGGGACTTACGTGAAAAATTCATCTTGAGGTCGCAGCAAACCGAGAGAGAGGAGCATTTTTTTCGTTTTACTCTGCCTTTCTCTCACTAAAACAGAGGCACCTCTGTCGTTTTTTTTCTCTCTGGTCACAAGCTTCAGCACCCAGATTCCGGCCAAGCATCACCACCATAAGCCACCCATATCCCCGGAAACCCAGCCTTCATCTCAGGAAAAGGAAGAGGTGACGACAGCCGAAGCCGAAGCAGCAGCAGCCCCTGCAACGTGACAGCCAGTTTCCGACGACTATTCCGGCCACCTCAGGCCACCATCTCCAACGCCACAACGTCCAGAAGAATCACCACGAACTCCTCTACACAACTGCAGTAACAGGTAAGCCATTCGTTGTACTTGAAAAATCCTCATATTCACTGTTCATCTTCTTCGTCTGCATGAGTGGGGAGTGAATTCATTCACTCCCCGCCGGGTTGGGTCGGGCCGAGCTTTGTGCCCGGCCCAGCCCAGAAGAAAGCAGGGCTTCCAGCCCTAATGGGCTGGAAGCCCAGCCCTTTTATGGTTTTAAACCAGCCCGAAAGGATTCATGGGCCGAAGCCCAGCTTGGAAATAAATTGATAAGCCCAGCCCAGTAGATAGACCCAGCCCGTTTCCCTTAAACGGGTCAAAGGCCCAATCCCATGTGACGGGCTGGCATTCCAGCCCAGCTCACCAGGGCCGGGCTGGTAGCCCAGCTCATCAGGGCCGGGCTGGTAGCCCAGCTCACCAGGGCCGGGTTGGCAGCCCAGCCCTACAGGCAGGCTGGCAGCCCAGCCTCATAGGCTGTGGCAGCCCAGCCCACCTCTATATATATATATATATATATATATATATATATGTTAAAATATAAAAAAATACAAATTTTTTCAAAAAATATTTTTATAAAAGAAATGTGTTGTTTTCTTGCATAAGGCCAATACACTAGCATATTTTAAAAATTGTTTTTTCTTTAAAAAATATATATTATCTTGGGTTTTGAAGAGAAAATGGAGTTTTAGCATGGATTTCACAAAGAAAAACTCATTTCTTGCATTTTGAGATTTTACAACAAGTTTGGTATTGGCCAATATTCAAAAAAATATAAAAATCTTATTTTTTTTTTGAGTTTATTATTCACTGTTGGTATTTGGGTAAATAAATCCTAAAGGGGTTAATACCCAAAATATTCGATGGGAATGATATCTTTATTATTCACTGTTGGTATTTGGGTAAATAAATCCTAAAGGGGTTAATACCCAAAATATTCGATGGGAATGATATGCTGTTATTCACTGTTGGTATTTGGGTAAATAAATCCTAAGGGGTTAATATCCAAAATATTCGATGGGAATGATATGCTGTTATTCACTGTTGGTATTTGGGTAAATAAATCCTAAGGGGTTAATATTCAAAATATTCGACGGGAATGATATGCTATTATTCACTGTCGGTATTTGGGTAAATAAATCCTAAGGGATTAATATCCAAAATATTCGGCGGAATAATATCCCATTTGCCATTTATTTCACATATTGTTTTGACAGATCAAGTCATAAGCAAACCAAAACGTCAAGCAGCTTACCTTAGGTAGGGCGTACTAGGGGTGCTAAAACCTTCCCTTTACGCAACCAGTCCCTTACCCTAGAATCTCTGAAAGACCAGTTTTAGGTTTCCTAGTAACCATTAATACTAGGTGGCGACTCCCCTTTTCGAATAGAGAAACCCCCTGACATTTAATCCCCCGCTCACGGGGACGAGTCGCCACGATGCCGCATTACAATAAATTTTTTGGGGTGCGACAGAATGGCGACTCCGCTGGGGATTTGGGCTAAGCTTGACTGTTTTATTTGTTTATGATATGTTTTTATTTTATTTATTCATTTATTTTATTGTTGCTATGGTTTATTTATATATTTGTTTATAAACTTTATCATGCATCTTTACATCCTGTCATCATGCATCACTTTTTTATTATTTTGAGAGCACACACTAAACTTTAAGTTAAGTGGGGGACTAGCAGCTTACCTATGACTTGAGTCAAGGTTGAAGTTTGTGTAAACCCCAACTCTTTGCTGAGTGTTTAGGCGGGTGGTGATTGGTATACGTGCCATATCATTATCTGCTGAACCCCCATATCACCTTTACGAGGGTGATCACTGGGACAGCAAGAGACCCTCTTTAGAGACCAAGTAGTAAACCTACCTTATGTCTCACGTAAATGAACTAGAACCTATCGTTAGGATGTATGCTCCATAATATCTTTTACATAAAATGGAAAAACCTAAAAAAGCATTTTTGCTTTTACAGGTCTTGTGAACGAAATGGCCACAATCACTAAACTTTCCGTCATGGAGTATGGGAAAAGTTCTGAATTGTCACAATTGATCGAAGGAGACCGCCTTAAGAGGCGATGCTATGAGGCTATTACCACTCAAGAATCTGGATTGCGTTATAAATGAGGGTGAACAAGTTAACGACTCATTTTTCGAGAATGTGGATAAGGACGCATTTTTCAGGAAATATGGGCGCTTGATGGAGATTGCGAAGGTAGACGTTTTAAGCCCAGCGGTGCGAGCTCTAGTTCATTTCTGGGACCCTGACTACCGTTGTTTTTCTTTTAGGAGCATAGATCTATGTCCTACTATGGAGGAATACGGGATGCTGACTGAGTTTCCGAATGACCTATACAGAATTTATTTCCCTTTGAGATCTGATAAGGTCATTCTGAGCTCATCAAAGCTGCTCAAGATCCCCAACTTAGAGAGGGCTTTGGAAAAGAATGTTGCTGGTCTGAGATGGAAGATGCTGGAGTTGGAACTAGAACAGAAGACCGGATCAGAGAAAGAAAGGTTGATTGCATTAGGCATATTTGGCCTTGTGTTATTCCCAAGCCGGACGGGTATAGTAAGCTTAGAAGCCGCTGCTGCTTATGTGGAGTATGAGAATACACAAATCAACCCCGTGGCCTCTGTTTTGGCTGAAACCATCTTGACACTTAATCACTGTCGAAAGGCCGGGAAAGGGGCAGTGAGATGTTGCACGCAGCTGCTATAGATCTGGATGGTTAGTCATATCAAGACAAAAAAACCTGTCTTTAATAATTTCTGGTGGTTCAACCAGAAACCATTGAGGATAGTGAAGGAAGAAGAATGGGGGGATCTAGACAACCAAGGTTGGGTAGAAAAACTAAGAGCTATACCTAGTGGTGGTTTGAAATGGAAGGCCCCTTGGGCCAAAGCGGTGAATGTTCTAATGAGTTGCGGACAAAGGTGTTGGGTTCCGTTGATAGGGATTACCGGTTATGTGAGTTATGCTCCTGCTCTCGTGGTAAGACAGCATGGGGGCATGCAATTCGTTCCAAGGACCAAAGGAATTGCTAAATTTTTTGGTTTGTTTAAAGATCCTGTTGCACAAGAAGTCGTGAGAGCCATCAAACAAGACTGGAAGCATCTAGTTTTGTTAGAAATAAAAGGTTTGGGAGATCCCAGTGCAAGTGAAGGGTATGCAAAATGGAGAGACTTAGTTGCCTCAGCCGCGACCAATGAAGAAGTAAAGTCTCCACAAACTGAAGAAAAGTCTGTTAAGAGGAAAAGAGTTGACAGTGAAGGAGAATTGAGGAGACAAATTGAAAAGCTTCAGATGGAATTGAACAAGACCCGAAGAGACAAATTGATGATGGAAGAAATGGTGTTGGAAGGTGATAAAAGGAGAGCATTTTTAGATGAGCAATTACAGTCTAGAGATGCAAGAATAACCAAGCTCGAGCTGAAGATGGCTGAGGAGGAGAATGCTAGGTTGGGAGTTGAGAGAGAATTAACGGAGATGAATCTGAAGTGGATGCAAAGTTGCTCTGAACTCGGTGCATTGAAGACTGAACATAATGAATGCCAAGATAGCATAGAATATTACCGGGAGAAATTTGCGAGAAGTTCGGTGTGAGGTGATGGATAGAATTGAAAAGTATGAAGATTTGTATAAGAAGTATGTAATGTCGGAAAGTCGTTCGACGGGGTCCGAGAAAGATGAAGCCATTGAAGCAAAGTTAGCAGTCAAGGGAGAGGAGATAAGAACTCTGAGGACGAAGCTCAATAAAGAGAAAGAAAAGGTGAAGCATCTGGATGAGAGACTAGCATTGATAGAAAAACACAAGGATCAAATCGATGCTAATAATACTTCATTGAACATAACCAACATGTTGCTTATTGAAAAAATATCCAAGATGGATGAACAAATGGATGGAGCTGCTGCGCACGCTTAGGTTGTTAGAACCAATGCGAGAAATGTAGGGAGAGACATCATCCGTTATCAGCGAAGTCTAGCTGAGACTGATGCTTTCTTGGAGACAATCGAGAACCGCGGATCCGCTTTCCTACCCTTGGCTAAAGATGTGGCAGAAGAAGGATTTTAATTTGCTTTTCCTCTTTATGTTTTCGAAAATGTAGCAAACTTATCCATTCAATAAAAAGGGCGTTGACCCATCTCTTATGCAAATCCTGTCTCTTGGTGAATATGACTCAAGCATCGACCCGAAAAGCAGTACTCCTAGCGGCAATGTGACAAGAAACCCATATTCTATGAAGTGTTTAGCCATTAATTGTTCACAAGAGAAATCCATTTGCATTACATATACATTCATACAAGCACATTCATCATACCATATACATTTTACATTCTCTTATACATTCATGCAAACAGCTCAACTACGAAACATAGGTCCCCCTGCGAAAGTCCACAACACTCGTTTAAGAAGAAGAATGGAAAATGAAGAAAGGGCCGAGCCAGAATCTCCATACCAAAAAGAGCTCGAAGCTGTCCGAAACGATGTGGCATGTTTAGCCAGCATGCTCGAGAAGGCATTAAGAACAAGAGATGGAGAGGGAACGTCAGCTCAGACGGAGGAAGCACCACCGGCAGTTCAAAGCCCGGGGGCACCTCACATTTTAAGGACAAGCTCACCGAAGAAGCGGCCCGAATCCACTCGGCCCATCCGGATCCCTATTACATTGGATTTGACGGATGAGGAACCACAAGATGCTAGATTCTCCGACCACGCGAGGATATGACAAGTGGTCGACACTAGAAAGAAAGGATAAGAGCGAGTTGAAGGGAATGATCTATCGACCCGATTAGAGCGGCAGAAGCATGCTTGGTGCCTAACATCGTGATACCGCGGAAGTTCGGGGTTCAGAATTTATCAAGTATCTTGGGATAGAATGCCCAAAAAACTCATCTTCGTTCCTACTATAACAAGATGGCGGAGGTCATACACGATGATAAATTGTTGATATATTTCTTTCGGGGACAACTTGACGGGGGTCGGCCCTTAGGCTGGTATATGAGGTTGGATAACATCGGGGATTAGAAAGTGGGCGGACTTGGCGGATGCTTTCTTAAAGCGATACAAGTTTAATATGGAGATTGCTCCTGATAGGACCAGCTTGATGACCATGGAGAAAGGAGCTCAAGAGTCCGTAAGGACTTATGCTCAAAGATGGCGGGACCAAGCTGTCAATGTACAACCTCCGTTAATAGAGACAGAAATGGTGACTCTATTTGCCAATACATTTAAGGCCCTGTACTACGAGCACCTGATGGGAAGCTTCGCTCGGCATTTTTATGATGCGGTACGAATCGCTGAGAGGATTGAACAAGGAATCCGGAGCGGAAGAATTATGGAACCCGTAGAGAAGAGGGGTTTTGTTGGGAAAAGAAAAGAAATTGAGGTGAATAATCTGGAGGACAGGTACAAGGGGAAAGATAAAAGTTACAAAAGCTACCAAACACCTGCACCCCAAACTGCCAGCATCAACTTTTCCAAACCTACCACCCCAAACCAGCCTTTTTACCCAAAATTCCCCGCACATAACCAAAATAATTTCCAAAGGAGAGATTATCAACAGCCGGAAGAACAACTACCACCTTTGCCCATGACTTTAAAAGAGTTATATGCGCAGTTGCTAAACATCGGACATATTGCTCCCCTACCACTACCCCCTTTGAAGCCACCTTTCCCTGCCTGGCACAACCCAAATTTGACTTGTGAATACCATGCTGGTAATGTGGGTCATAGCATCAAGACCTGTGTAGCGTTTAAGAGGAAGGTATTGCAATTGATCAGGATCGGATGGATCACCATTGAAGATCCTCCCAATGTGAACCTGAATCCTTTGCCCAAGCATGCTGCAGGAAGTAGTGGGGTAAATGCAGTAGAAACTGATAGCAAAGTAAGGGCTCTCAAGGTGACTATGACCAGATTATACAATATGTTGGTGCAATCTGGACATTTGATGAGATCAACCAAGCATGACATGGGCGAAAATGACTTTTGCCCATTCCATAATGAAAAAGGGCATCACATTGATGAGTGTACCGAATTCCATCAAAAGGTCACGAGGATGTTGACTTTGGGGGAGCTAAGGATAGAGAGTATGGGAAGTAGTGGAGAGGTAGCAGGAATAGAGAAATGTAGAATCCAATCAACAGCTAGTGGGCTATCGAGGTTGGTTTTGTATAAGCCCTCATATGCAAAGGAGGTAGACTATAAGGCAACACCTAGAAATTATGTTGTCACCTCAAATGGAGAAGCTCCTTTCTTTCAAGGTGAAATAGGTGGTTTGACCCGAAGCGGTCGTTGTTTCACGCCTGAGGAGTTGGCAAATCAACGAAAGGCTAAGGGTAAAGAGGTAATGGGCTTTGAAAAAGAGTTGGAGGTAAACAAACCTGTGACAGAGGAAGAGACGAACGAGTTCTTGAAGTTGATGAAGCATAGTGAGTATTGTGTGGTGGACCAGTTAAAAAAGACCCCTGCCAAGATCTCCATTATGTCTTTAATACTTAGTTCCGAGCCGCATCGTAATGCCTTACAAAAGGTACTAAATGAGGCTTATGTGCCTCAAGATATTGAACAAAAGACTATGGAGCATCTGGTAGGGAGAATTCATGCTTCAAATTTCTTATATTTCACCGAGGATGAACTCGACGCTGAAGGAACAGGACACAACAAGCCTCTGTATATCACAGTCCGATGTAAGGATTGTCTAATCGGCAAAGTTCTTATTGATAATGGCTCAGCCCTAAATGTGTTGCCAAGACATATGCTGGAAGAGATGCCAGTAGATCCCTCTCACATGCAGCCAAGTGGGATTACGGCTAGAGCATATGATGGTGCACCGAGGCAAGTTTTGGGGTCGATCGAAGTTGAACTCGCCATAGGTCCCCACGTCTTTTTGGTAACCCTTCAGGTGATGGACATTCACCCTTCCTATAGCATGTTATTAGGAAGACCATGGATACATGCTGCAGGAGCGGTTACTTCCTCAGTGCATCAATGTTTGAAGTACATTGCCAATGGTGTCCTTGTCACCATTAAGGCCGAAGAAACAATATCGATGATAAAGAATGTGGCGGTCCCTTTCATTGAAGCTGAAGATTTTGTGGATGGAAACCTGCATGCGTTCGAAGTTGTGAATACTGAGTGGGTGCCTGAGAATACTATAAGAAGAAAACCAGGGATCTCAGAGGCCACTAAAATGGCCGCTAAAAGCCTTTTAAAGCACAAGATTCCTACCCGATTTGGCACAAAAAAGAGGAAGGTCGAGTGGATTGGGATAACGAAGTTGAAGGTCGCAGAGCAAAGGTTTGGTCTGAGATATAAACCTAGAAAGGAGGATTACCAACGGGCTGCTGTGGCAAGAAGAGAGAAAAGAATGGCGAGGATAGAAGGAAGGAAGCCTGAAGAAGAAAATTTAGTCATTCCTCCTATCAGAGTCTCATTCCCGAAGGCAGCATATGTCATACAACCTGATCTAGGACATGAAAGCTCTCTTCAGAAGTTGTCATCTATGAGCATAAATATTGTGGAAGAGGAGGAAGTCAAGGGCATTATCAAGAAGACTCAGTCAGAAAAAAAGGATGAAGAGCTACCACAGTTAACCATCTATGCTCTGGAGGAAGCTACGACCTCTGCTTGTATTCGGAAGCTAGCCAAGGGAGAGAAGTTCAGAATTGGGTGACCCAAGAAGCTCCATTGGTTTTCAGAATGTAATGAGCAAATGTTTGTTTTGTTAGTTTTGTTTTGTTTTAAGGCCCAATAGGCCAGTCGAATTTTATCTTTGTTTTTGTTGTGAACCGAATTTTTTTTATATAAGATCATGCATTTTTAGTTCATCTCTCTTTTTTATTTCTATTTTTGTTTTGTGCATTTACACTCATTTTCCGCTTTCAGGAACCCTGAAAGCGGAACTTCCACAACACCACTTGCACTTTACACTGAGAATGAATGGCCGAATTTTAAAGAACACGTAATAGCTGTAGAAGAGGAAGAAGGGGATGAAAATAGCATTAGGGAGTTCACGAAATTAATAGAACAACACGAACAGGTCTGGAAGCCCGCTAAGGAGGAACTTGAAACCATAAACATGGAGTGCTTGAAGAAAGCCGAGAGAGAGCTCAAGATAGGAACTTTGGTCACACGGGAAGGAAAGAGAAGACTTGATTGCATTTGCTCGAGATTATGTGGATGTTTTTGCTTGGTCTTATGAGGATATGCCTGGTTTAGATATGAATATCGTAGTACATAGGGTACCTTTGGAAGAAGGTTGCAGACCGATTAAGCAAAAGCTAAGAAGAACGCATCCAGAAGTTTTGATCAAAGTAAAGACGGAAATTGAAAAGCAATGGAACGCTGGTTTCCTAGAGGTGGTCAAGTATCCGCAGTGGGTGTCCAACATAGTAGTGGTACCCAAAAAGGAGGGCAAAATTCGAGTCTGTGTGGACTTTAGGGATTTAAATCGTGCTAGCCCTAAAGATAATTTTCCTCTACCACATATAGACATGTTAGTCGATAATGCAGCTCGTAGCTCCATATATTCCTTTATGGATGGTTTCTCAGGCTATAATCAGATAAAAATGGCGCAAGAAGATAAGGAGAAGACGACATTTGTTACACCATGGGGGACGTTCTGCTACAAAGTCATGCCATTTGGGTTAAAGAATGCTGGTGCCACTTACCAAAGGGCTATGGTGACTTTATTTCACGATATGATGCACAAGGAGATTGAAGTATACGTGGATGATATGATCGCTAAATCCGGAGAAGGAGAGAATCATGTCCAAGTATTGAGGAAATTATTTGAAAGGTTAAGGAAATATAAGTTGAGGCTTAACCCTGCAAAGTGTTCGTTTGGGGTGAAATCTGGGAAGTTGTTAGGATTCGTGGTGAGTGACAAAGGAATAGAAGTGGATCCTAAAAAAGTAAAGGCTATTCAAGCCATGCCCGACTCAGAAGACCGAAAGAGAAGTAAGAGGGTTTTTAGGAAGGTTAAATTACATTGCTCGATTCATATCCCAATTAACCACAACTCTGTGACCCAATCTTTCGTTTGTTAAGAAAGAAGAATCACGGGATTTGGAGCGCGGAATGTGAAGAGGCTTTTGAGAAAATTAAGCAGTACTTGCTAAAACCACCTCTACTAGTCCCTCCTATACCAAAAAGGCCGTTGATATTATACTTAACAGTGACGGGAACAGCGATGGGATGTGTGCTTGGACAACAAGATGACCGGGAGGAAGGAAAGGACCATTTACTACCTAAGTAAGAAGTTCATGGAGTGTGAGTCTAGGTATACTATGATTGAGAAGTTGTGTTGCGCGCTAGCATGGGCTGCAAAAAGGTTGCGACAGTATATGTTGTACCATACCACATGGCTAATTTCCAAATTAGACCCGTTGAAGTACATCTGTGAAAAGCCCTACTTATCCAGCCGAATTGCCAGGTGGCAAGTTCTGCTATCCGAGTATGACATAGTGTATATGACAAGGAAAGCTATAAAAGGGAGTGTCATCGCTGATCACCTGGCAGACCATGCTATGGAGGATTATGAGCCGTTAGATTTTGATTTTCCTGATGAGGATGTGTTTTCAGTTGAGGAAGGAAAACTAGGATGGTGGACTATGTACTTTGATGGTCTTTGTGAATGTATGTAGTAACGGAGCTAGGGGCGGTAATAATATCTCGACAAGAAGCAATAGCCCAGTTTCAACTAAATTGCAATTCGGGTGCACTAATAACACAGCTGAGTATGAGGCATGTATTCTTGGTTTAGAGACTGCGTTGGAGTTGAACGTAAAGAAGATAGATGTTTATGGGGATTCGATGCTAATTATTTGTCGAGGTAAAGGGGAATGGCAAACCAAAGAAGAAAAGCTAGTACCCTACCAAGAATACTGTCTAAACTAGTTGAAGAATTTGAGGAGATAGAGTTCACACATCTAGGAAGGGAAGGAAATCGGTTTGCGGACGCCTTGGCTACACTAGCTTCTATGGCTAGAATAGACTTCGGGCAAAACTTGCAGCCAATACACATTGACATCGAGAATAACCCGGCTCATTGTTGCTCGGTTGAAGGGAAAATAGATGGAAACCCTTGGTACTACGATATCAAGAACTTCATCCAAAAATCGAGGCTTATCCCATGGGGGGCATCCAACATCGAAAAAGAAGACTTTGAGGAGAATGGCAATGGATTTTTATCTTGATGGAGAAGTTTTTGTATAAGAGGTCATCGACGGGACTTTGCTAAGATGCCTAGATGGGGTTGAAGCCGAGAAGCGCGTTGCGAGAAGTCCATGAAGGGATGCTGCTCAACCCATGCTAGTGGACATATGATGGCTAGGAAGATACAAAGAGTTGGTTACTTACGGATGACATTAGAGAAGGATTGCATTGACTATGTTCGCAAGTGTCATAAGTGTCGGATCTACGGTGACAAAATGAATGCCCCCTCAGACCCCCTCTATTTAACTTGTTATCTCCATGGCCTTTTGCGATGTGGGGAATCGATGTGATTGGACCTATCAACCCTAAAGCCAGCAATGGTCATAGGTTCATTCTCGTGGCAATCGATTACTTTACAAAATGGGTAGAGGCCGGGTCATTTGCTCATGTAACACAAAAGGTGGTAAAGAAGTTTGTTGAGAGAGATTTGATATGCCGGTACGGGCCACCAGAAAAGATTATAACTGATAATGCACAGAACTTCAATGGGAAGTTGATAACAGAACTCTATGCTAAATGGAAGATCAAGCATTCAAATTCCTCTCCTTATAGGCCAAAGATGAATGGTGCTGTAGAAGCTGCTAACAAGAACGTCAAGAAGATTGTTCAGAAAATGGTAGTCACCTATAAGGATTGGCATGAAATGTTGCCGTTTGCCCTTCATGCATATCGTACCGCAGTTCGGACCTCAACAGGAGCCACTCCGTACATGTTGGTGTATGGAATGGAGGCAGTAATGCCTTTAGAGGTAGAAATCCCATCATTAAGAGTATTGATAGACTCTGAACTAGATGAAGCAGAATGGGCAAAGGTCAGATATGAACAGTTGAATTTGATCAGCGAAAAGAGGTTAGCTGCAATCTGTCATCATCAGTTATACCAAAGAAGGATGGCCAGATCATATGATAAGAAAGTCCGACCTCGAAAATTCCAAGAAGGCGATTTGGTTTTGAAGAAGATATTGTTTGTACCAGGGCAAGATCAGAGTAAATGGGCCCCGAACTATGAAGGCCCTTATGTGGTGAAGAAGTCGTTCTCGGGAGGAGCTTTGCTATTATCTAGAATGGATGGAGAAGATCTAGTCAGGCCTGTGAATTCCGACTCTGTAAAGAAATATTATGCCTGATATTTTGTAACCTTCCTCAATAAGATAAAATTCGGCCATGAATTCTCGTTACAAGAAATTTTTTCAAAGCACATGATTTTATAATATTTATTTATGTTTTATCATATACTTTATTTTTTGACATATTTTGTGCACCACACCAGGGGCAAAAAGAGAAAAATCATAAAAATGTGATTTTGCATTGAAAGTGTCAATTTGCATAAACAAAACCATGATTTGAATATATCTTTAAAGTATATATATCGGTTTGAGTTTTTAGACATCGTTAAAGATATTATAAAAAGGAAATTTCAATGGAGCTAGAAAGGGCCCTATGTGGAACAAAAGTCTCTTCACCCAGCGCGAAAGTATAGCACGAGAAACATATCCTATGAAGGAAGACCACAACAGACAGGGGGGACCTATGTTTCTATAGAGGTAACAAAAACATGCATATTATTGTCATAACACTAACCTGACAGGAAAGGTGGCGAAAGCTGATGTGATTTCGAGTTTTGGAAAATATAGAGAAGCAGAATCTCAGGTCAGCAAAATCACGGAAGATGAATTGAAGATCGATGATGAATTAAAGATCGCTGTTGCTCGAGATGGGTCGGTCACCCAGAAAATGAGACCATGCTAGCCGGGTCGGTCACCCAAAAAAATGAGACCACGGGTCGATCACCCATCAAATGAGGCCATGCTAACCGGGTCGGTCACCCAGAAAAATGAGACCACGGGTCGGTCACCCATCAACTGAGGCCATGCTAACCGGGTCGGTCACCCATCGAATGAGGCCATACTAACCGGGTCGGTCACCCATCAAATGAGGCCATGCTACACGGGTCGGTCACCCATCGAATAAGGCCATACTAACCGGGTCGGTCACCCATCAAATGAGGCCATGCTACACGGGTCGATCACCCATCAAATGAGGCCATACTAACCGGGTCGGTCACCCATCAAATGAGGCCATGCTAACCGGGTCGGTCACCCATCGAATGAGGCCATGCTAACCGGGTCGGTCACCCATCGAATGAGGCCATACTAACCGGGTCAGTCACCCATCAAATGAGGCCATGCTAACAGGGTCGGTCACCCAGAAAAATGAGACCTTGCTAACCGCTAACCGGGTCGGTCACCCAAAAAAATGAGACCCTTCATATCTAGCTTGGGTAGGTCACCCAGAAAAGCGAGACCCATATCCTTCATTCTGTTTTTCTTTACAACGCTTACTATTTTAAGTCTTTTACAAGACTTTAGTCGTAAGCATTGTAAAGAGGGGGCATCTGTTGCTACCCAATTTTTGACTCTTTATTTTTTATGTTTCAAAAAAAAAAAGTATTTCGAAAAAAACAGATTTTGGGTTCAAGGGTGAAATCGGGCAATTTGGAGTTTAATGGCCGATTGAGGGTTAAATCGCGAAAATCAGGAGCTAAGGACCAGTTTAGAAAGTCACGCAAAGCCAAGGTTAAGATTGAATTTTGATGGGATTTAATTGCATAAAAAGTTTAAATCCAATTGGGTGCATCTTTAGAATTTTTAAAGGACCAAATCATATTTTTACCTTCTTTTTGATTTTTTTTGAAATCGCATAAAAAGGAAGCATGCATCTGTTCCGGCATGCATTTTCATTGATTTTTTAGGCGCATTGATTGACAGATCAATCGAAATTTCCTTCCTTTTTCTCAATTTGATTTTCTTCCCAATTCACAGTGATCTCGGCAGATCATTCCAAATTTTGCTTCCTTTTTCAATTTGATTTTTCTCCGCCGCAGCAAGACCAATCAAGTCAACCGTGATTTCCTTCCCAAATTTGTTTCCAGCGTGATCTCTTTTCTTCGATTTGCTTGGCTGTTTTGATACTGCATTTAAAACGTGATCACTGCAACATTGGGGTCTTCTCGGCTATAAATAGAGGCCTGCACGGAAAAAGAAGGGGGACTTACGTGAAAAATTCATCTTGAGGTCGCAGCAAACCGAGAGAGAGGAGCATTTTTTTCGTTTTACTCTGCCTTTCTCTCTCTAAAACAGAGGCACCTCTGTCGTTTTTTTTCTCTCTGGTCACAAGCTTCAGCACCCAGATTCCGGCCAAGCATCACCACCATAAGCCACCCATATCCCCGGAAACCCAGCCTTCATCTCGGGGAAAAGGAAGAGGTGACGGCAGCTAGAGCTGACGGCGGCCTACAGCGTGATAGCCGGTTTCCGACGACTATTCCGGCCACCTCGGGCCACCATCTCCAACGCCACAACGTCCCGGGAAGAATCACCACGAACTCCTCTACACAACTGCAGTAACAGGTAAGCCATTCGTTGTACTCGAAAAATCCTCATATTCACTGTTCATCTTTTTCGTCTGCATGAGTGGGGAGTGATTTCATTCACTCCCCGCCGGGTCGGGTCGGGCCGAGCTTTGTGCCCGGCCCAGCCCGAGAAAGCGGGGCTTCCCGGCCCTAATGGGGCTGGAAGCCCAGCCCTTTTATGGTTTTAAACCAGCCCGAAAGGATTCATGGGTCGAAGCCTAGCTTGGAAATAAATTGATAAGCCCAACCCAGTAGATAGACCCGACCCGTTTCCCTTAAACGGGTCGAAGGCCCAATCCCATGTGACGGGCTGGCGTTCCAGCCCAGCTCACCAGGGCCGGGCTGGTAGCCCAGCTCATAGGCGGGCTGGTAGCCCGACCCTTACGAGGCGGTGGCGACCCTGACCTCATAGAGTCGTGGCAGCCCTGACCCACCTCTATATATATATATATATATATATATATATATATATATATATATATATATATGTTAAAATATAAAAAAATACAAATTTTTTCAAAAAATATTTTTATAAAAAAAAATGTGTTGTTTTCTTGCATAAGGCCAATACACTAGCATATTTTAAAAATTGTTTTTTCTTTAAAAAATATATATTATCTTGGGTTTTGAAGAGAAAATGGAGTTTTAGCATGGATTTCACAAAGAAAAAATCATTTCTTGCATTTTGAGATTTTACAACAAGTTTGGTATTGGCCAATATTCAAAAAAATATAAAAATCTTATTTTTTTTTTGGAGTTTATTATTCACTATTGGTATTTGGGTAAATAAATCCTAAAGGGGTTAATACCCAAAATATTCGACGGGAATGATATGCTGTTATTCACTGTTGGTATTTGGGTAAATAAATCCTAAGGGGTTAATACCCAAAATATTCGACGAGAATGATATGCTGTTATTCACTGTTGGTATTTGGGTAAATAAATCCTAAGGGGTTAATATCCAAAATATTCGATGGGAATGATATGCTGTTATTCACTGTTGGTATTTGGGTAAATAAATCCTAAGGGGTTAATATCCAAAATATTCGACGGGAATGATATGCTATTATTCACTGTCGGTATTTGGATAAATAAATCCTAAGGGATTAATATCCAAAATATTCGGCGGAATAATATCCCATTTGCCATTTATTTCACATATTGTTTTGACAGATCAAGTCATAAGCAAACCAAAACGTCAAGCAGCTTACCTTAAGTAGGGCGTACTAGGGGTGCTAAAACCTTCTCTTTACGCAACCAGTCCCTTACCCTAGAATCTCTGAAAGACCAGTTTTAGGTTTCCTAGTAACCATTAATACTAGGTGGCGACTCCCCTTTTCGAATAGAGAAACCCCCTGACATTTAATCCCCCGCTCACGGGGACGAGTCGCCACGATGCCGCATTACAATAAATTTTTTGGGGTGCGACAATAATAATAATAATAATAATAATAATAATAATAATAACAACAACAATAATAATTTTAGTTTTTTTTGTTTGCTTCCTATTTTATTAATGTTTTTTAGTTTTATTTTTCTCAGGGTAATTTTAGTTTTTTTGCTTGCTTCATCAATCTTGCAAGGTCATTATATTTTTGATTGTTCTGATATTCTAATATAATATATAATTATGAAAAAAGCCTCCATGTAAAATTTCATCTTAATCTAATGGTCAAATTAAGAGATATGATTGATATTGTAAAATTATTCATTGATTTTTTTAAAAAAAAAAAAAACATTATTTGGCCGAAACATCATAGGTGAAATGATTCTGATGCGTTTTGGCCAAAATTTAGCCGATCCGGAATGAACTGAAATTTAACTTGAGATAAAAACAATGTCATTTTATCTTTTTTTTTAACTGGTATAAAATATTTCGGCCAAAACAAAATAAAATTAACATCCTTGATTTAAACAGTATAGAAGGTGGCTCTAACTTAGGAAATGTAGTAGTTTGCTGCACCAACAAGCCGAATGACATTATTTTCTAGGGTTAGCTAGATGTAATCTCATATGGACGAGGTTATTTGCCCGCGCGCTACGCTAGACTTTTTTTTATGTAGAAAACTAATTGATTTTTTATGTGTTGTAATTAATTATTGTAATATTTAAATAATAAAATTTTAATAGATCAAATCTACTAGAAATGAGTTTTTTCCTCACTTAAAAGGAACATTGTAATCAAAATGCAGGGGAAGTGGTCCGTATATTTTGATTTGTAGATAACTTGGGTAAATTTTTCTACCTATTTTGTTTGTAAGTTGTATTTTTTCCCAAGTAATATCAGATCAGAAATATTAAACATTTTTTTTACAAAAACAATCTCAAATCCAACAATCAAATATTTCTAAGAAATAAGCTTAAACAAAAGAGGACAAAATTAGAATTATATATTTTTTTTATTTTATATGTTTTATTCCTCATGTTATTGTATTAAAAATATTTAAGAACACCTATATTATCTGTTTGTTCTTCCAAAAATCCAAGGTCATTTTTTTTTTGTCTATATATATATTTTCAGGTGCTAATATTAAATAAATATTAAAGTATATAATTAGTCTCATATATTTATCAGAAAAAAAACCTAAATAAATGACAAAATAAAAATAAAAATAGGTAGATAAAAAAAATTGACCTGAAAGATAAATAACAATAATCTAAAAAACAACAAAAAGAAAAAATAATAAATATCATTTTTCAAATGAACATCAACACAAATTAAAATTTTAATATTTGAAAAATATTCTAGAATAATTTAATTTATAAGATTTATGACTCATATTATTATATTAAAATTATTTTAGAACAATGATAGTATTTTTTTTCCCAAAAAATCTATATATATATCAAACTTAAAATGATCATTAACACAAATTAAAATGTAAAAAAAAATTAATAACAGTGGAAATAATAAAAATTGGCGAGACCATATTTATTGTAAGAAAAAAACTCCATAATTTTTTTTATTTTATAAGATTTATTACTCATATTATTATATTAAAAATATTTAAGATCAATGATAGTAAAATTAAATAAATATCAAAAAATATAATTAGTCTGACATATTTAATAGAAAACAAAACTAATAAATAATCATTATCATTATTTTGAATGTCTTATCAATAATAATATGAAATTATGTGACTTGAAGGGGAAAAAAGATAAATCATAATAATTATTAATTTTTAAATGATTACCAGCACAAAAATTTGAACATTAAATAAAAAACTTAATAACATCAGAAATGAAGAAAATTTGAAAATAGAAACTAATAGCATGTATATATAAATATGGATAGAAATATATAAAAAAAATAAAGGAATTAAAAGTATAAGTGATAAAATTAAAAACAAACATATATAATAAATATAATTTGAAGGGTAAAATTGAAATACATCAAAACATGGATACTAATGAAATTAAATAATTTGAAACAAAACCAAAAATTAAAAGAATTATGACCGAAATGAAACTGAAATTTATACTTAATTTGCATGGAAGGATAACATTGAAATAAATCGAAACTTTGATACTGAAAATAATATGGATTCCAGACCAATTTCCAAAATTCAAAGTATGAGGACCGAAATGAAACTAATATATAATTTTTTTTTGAACCGGATATATGTTAGAAGATGGAAAAATATACATGGGGGAGGTCGAGTAGGCCAGCGAGAACAAAAAGAGGATCAGACTCCTCACAAGAACATCTAAACGGCACACCTAGCCTGGAGCCAAGGAGCCCAAAGAAAGAAAGCCTAATGCCTATGGCCAAATGAGAAAAAAAAAAAAAACAAGCCCATAGTTGGGCTAACAAAGAAAAACAGAAAGCCCCATCACAGGCTCCATCCCAAGATATCACGCCTTGCCACAACTCCAGTCCTTCTCCTAGGACCTTTGCCCTGTAGCTATTGTTCTAATATTCCAGATATTACTGATGGCCTCCGTGATCCCGTGACGATATCTGCATTAGAGAGCAGATCCCTCATCTGCTGATTGACTTCCTCTCTGAGGGTTTGCGCTGATTTGACATGGTTTTGGAAAATCCTGCTATTGCGCTCCTGCCATAAATGATAAACCGAAGAAGCCAAAAGAAGAGGCCCAATCATGTCCTCCATGTTCCTTGAACGATGAAATCTGGCAGATGTCCAGTCCAGAAGACTTGTCCACAGTAAGGAAGGCCAGTGATTACAAGCCCTTCTTGTGATCGTTTGCCAAACCTGGGCTGAGTACCTGCAATGGAAAAAAAGATGGTCATGGGATTCTGCCTCACTGCTGCATAGCTTGCATGTCCGCTCCTCCACTGTGTTATGCATTCTATCCATGGTTCGTAGTCGTCCCTTAGCCGCCAGCCATAGGATAAAAGAGTGTCTGGGGACGTGGAGAGGGTGCCATAAAATGTGATGCATCTTAGATGTTGGCTGCTGATTCTTTAGCTTTTCCCATGCTAATGAAATCGTGAACTGCCCTGAGCCGTTTGCGTGCCAGATAGCAGTATCCCTCTCCGTGATCTGAGGCTGAAAACAAACACTGCTCCACATCTCCTCTAGCTGACTGTGACCCACCGGGAAATTCCACCTGTCCCCAACCAAGATATCTGCAACCTTCGCCCTCCATCCCAACGACGTGGAAGCTAAAATTCTATAGGAGAACATGTCTATTGGTCTTTTACCAGTTGGAAGCTAGTAATCGTACCATAAGGAAGTATCCTGACCATTGCCCACCTGAGCACCTATGGCTCCTCTGCACCACTCCCTAGCCTGAAGAATTTTCCTCCATGTCCATGTAGAGATGGAAGGAACTGGAATCTGCCAAAGAGAACAACCCTTGATGAGATACTTATGCACCCAAGCAACCCACAAAGAATCTTTATCAGTGAGAAGGGTCTAGATGTGTTTAATCATCGCTGCTTTATTCTAGGTTCCTAACCTTTTAATACCTAGCCCCCCTTCTGTTTTGGGGAGGCAGATATCCTTCCAAGCTAACTTGGCTCCCTTTGGAGATAGAGACACCCCCTTCCACAGAAAGGCTGAAAGAATGCTCTCAATTTTGGAAATAGTGGTTGCAAGGAGAATAAACTTTGAAGACCAATAAACTTGCACTGTAAAGAGAACTGATTGAATTAGTTGTAGCCGACCGGTGTACGAGAGGGTAGAAGTCGTCCATAATCTAATTCTGGCCTTGACACGATCTACTAGCATCAAACAATTTGCATTTGTGAGCTTCGTAGTGATCAAGGGGACTCCTAGATAAGTGGGAGCTGAGGTGGATTTTAGGATACCCAGGAGATCTGCAATCTGATCCTACACTGCCTCCTCCACCCCCATGACAAAGACTGAACTTTTCCTGTGATTGACATTGAGACCTGAGAGAGTAGTGAACTTATCCAGGGCATCCTTCAAGATTTTAACCGAAATGGTGTCTGCATGACTGAAAATAATAAGGTCATCCGCAAAGCATTGGTGCGTGATTCTTTGGTCCTTACAATGCCAATGGTGCCTGAATCCTATCTCTTGAGAGGCTTGTTGAAGAATACCATTTGGCCCCTCCATCGCCAGAACAAACAGATAAGGAGATAGGGGGTCCCTTTGCCGGAGCCCCCTAGAGGCACCAAGGAGAGGTAATGCACACCTTTATCCACCCAATAACCATCAGATGAATGTCTATGCTGCTCATAACCTGTAATATAAAGTTAACTCTGATCGTGTCAAAGGCTTTCCAGAGATTAACCTTAATTGCACAGCGGGGAGGGCCTTCCTTCCGGTGGAAGTTGTGCATTAGTTCATGCATAAGAAATATGGCTTCACTGATATTCCTACCCGGCAAGAAAGCCGATTGCGCTCGACTGATGACCCCTGCCAGGCTTCTTTTTAGTCTCTTAGCTAGGATTTTAGCAATGCACTTATAAACCACCGTGCAACAAGAGATAGGACGATAGTCACCTAGATTATCAGGGTTTGCCACTTTCGGAATTAGAGTGATCCTCGTTGCAGAGATGCATTTCAGCAAAGAAGAGGTTATGAAGAAATGGAGAACTGCTGTTATGAAGTCGTTTCCCACTATGACCCAACTCTCCTTGAAGAAACAACTGTTAAACCCATCAGGGCCTGGGGCTTTGTCATCCGGGATAGAAAACAAAGCTTCTTTAATCTCCTCTCTAGTAACGGGGCCTACCATATCATCTCTTTGTTCCCATGAGATAGCCTTAGCATAGAGGGCATCTGTGATGGGGCTTAAAGTAGGATAGGGTTGGGACAACAAGTCTTAAAAATAGTCCACTGCTAGGTTACCCATCTCCATTGAATCCTTGGTAATTTCCTTTGAAGGACTTTGAAGGTTGTGGATCATGTTTCTGGATCTCCGATGCGTCAAGGATCTATGGAAGAAGTTAGTATTTTTATCCCCAAGAGTAAGCCATTGTATCCTCAAGTGTTGCTGATAAAATGATTCCTCATCTGCACTCAACTTGATATAGATGTGGCATTGCTCTCTCTCCTGTCTATGAGCTTCCTTGTCATTAGGGCGCATATCCATGACTTTTTGAGCCTGCTGCCAAGCCTCCTTTACTTAACGGACTCTAGGATACTGAAAATGTTCAAGTTATTTTTGTTGACCCATTGCTGGACCATTTTCTTCTTGTTAGGGCTATTGAGGCCCCGAATGTTCCATGCTCCTATGGTTGTAACCATTTATTCTGATTTTAGCAGGCAAAACCTAGACTTTAGAGGCCCCTAGCCTCCCTCGCCCCCCCCCCCTTCTTCTTTCTTATCACTGGAGGAGACCAAGCAATTATTTCATCACGTGAGGTGGTTTGGCAGTCCTCCTACCTGGAGGTCGTCGCTTCACCCTCAACTTCAACATCTTCATCATCTATCCTTGGTTGCTTCAGTTTACTGAACTGGGTTATTATACAACTATCCTGCCACTTTGATCCCTCATGGCTGTGTTGCTCCCCTTTCCCTCCTGTGAAACCAATTGCACCCCTGTTTTGGCCTCCCAGTGAGTTGTGTCCTGGGCATAGGTATCTTGCTGAGTGGTGGTTGGAAGAGGAGGTCGTTTGTCTCTCCCCAAAATATTGGGTCCATCTCCCATATTGCGATGACCTTCATCTTCTTTGGGCTTGCCTTGGGTTGGCTCTACTCTCTTCTGAACATAGCTATGTCCAAAGCTTCCACACCTTTCACATCGTGATGGTTTCCACTCATACTCCACTTTAACCCTTAGTGGCTCCTCCGATAGAGGGCTTTCCATGTCAAAGTTGTGGACAAATGGTAGTCTTGCATCTAGCTCAACACATAGCCGACCATAATCCAACCTTTTGCAGGTAATCGTGTGTTCATCACAGGAGAGAGGCTTCCCGACCATGTTGGCCGCTAAGCTCAGACCTTGTTTGGTCCACAAAGGGATAGGCAACCCCCTCAGGCGTATTCACACAGGGAGCTTGGAAACCTTGCTTCTGTCAAACTGGAAATTCGACGTCCATTTTTGAAGGATAATAGTTTTACCCCCAAACATCCATGGACCTTGCTCTATAACCTCCGAGACTACCTCTTCCTCAGTGAAATGAAAGATGATAAAGCCATCGACTAAGGTGAGAACTTGTTCCAGGCCATAGGAACCCCATACCTTCTTAGCTATATGGTTAACCGCGTGGTAAGGCATCTTGCATCCCGTGAAGAAGCCTATCATGCAACGGGACCATTGTTCCATATCATTCATTAGCATTTCAGTCGGTATCTTGAGGCAGCTCCCTACTGGTTTTTGGGTAACAGACTCTAGTATGTATCTTGTTGAGGAGTCCGTTACCCTGACCCTATCTGCCCAAGTGGCTGGTTGGTGGGGAATCCCTTCGCTTTCTGTCGACTTGTCTGTCTGCTTATCAGCATGCCCTTGGATCGTCTTTGCGTGTCCTTTGTAGCTGGCCTCGGGATTGTTGTCAGCGAATCCCTTTGTTTTGGTGTTCTTTGTTGTTTGGTGGTTTGTGCCCAGTGGGTCTTTTGAGGAATTAGTATTTGGTTTGTTGGACTGCATTGTTAGGGGATCGATTTTGGGAACTGGAATGATGGGAAAAGATGAAAGACAGGTGTTGAAGGAAGGGGAAGGGCTGGCGATTGCTGGGGTTTGGCCGGATACTGGCGGCGCCGGGTTAAGGTTTAGGGTTTTTGAGAGCCATTTCTAGAGAGCTGCTGTCAATTTCTTTTTTCTCTTCATACATAATCATATGCAATATAATTAATTTCAATTGAAGAACGAAATTGAAACAAATCAAAACCTATATAATAATAATAAGGACCAACAAAACACAATTCCAAGTGTAGGGACTGAAGTGAACTTTAAGAAAAAACAGTTGCGCTGACGTCAGATTATGCAGGTAGGAGAGAGAAAGTGGGTGAAAATTTTCAAACGACCATTACAACATCTAAGGCCACCGTATACCTACACGCGCCGCACCAGCGGTAAGAGGGCATTGATTAAAATCATTCTAGACGCCAGTTAAGTATTTTTGGACGTCGTAATACGCCGCACATGCCGATAGAAGAACGCGTGAGCATTGAAAATGAACAGTGCATCCCGCGATGCGCCAACAGTAAATCAACGAAAAATGAATTAAAAAATGGTTAATTACCTGAAAACCCATAACGGTCAGAACATGATTTTGTCATTTTGTAGGGCTAAAATGGTTATTTATATTTGCAAATAAAGATTAAATATTGACTAAACCGTGTAGTTGGACCGGGTCGGACCGGACCGAAAATATGTAATTACCGTGGAACCCCTGAACCCCGTCGCATATTTTTGTCTTTTTCGAGGGACAATTTCGTTAATGCACATCGCAAAAAGACAAAAAACGCAGACCAACCAAACCGAGCCAAACCGAAACGAACCAAAAATTAAGCATAACATTAACCGTGAATAGTATTTATTGAGAGGGTGAACAGTGGTATCAACTCTTGAGCAGATTTAGCTTGTAAGATAATATGCAAGATTACTTTTGCAAGTAAAAAATTATAGTTGTTCACAAAAGGGAAAAAACTATTGATGGTTCTTGATTGCTTTTCAAAAATATTTTTTAAAAAAAATATTTTTAGTTTTAAATTAATATTTTTAATTTTTAATTATTATTTTGATATGCTATTGTCGAAAATATTTTTTTAAAAATAAATAAATATTTTAATATATTTATGAACAAAAAAATACTTTGATAAACAGTCTCAACTACACTTACAAAAATACCCTTAAGCTTACTTTACGGTATCAAGGAAACAAAACTCTAATACTATATTAAGGAAACATCTCACCTTAAAGCTTAAACTATTAGGTGAGGTCCCGGAATATGATTTATATTATTTTGTAACACACCCTCTCAAGTGAAAAAAATTTGGGCTTAAAACTTGCACTCGAGTCTACACTACTTTGTACTTAAATTTATGAAATAAAATGAGGGTAGTGAAATTCAAACTTGTGATCGTTGAATCAACAAGACTCTGATAACATATCAAGAAACCACCGCACCTAAAAATTTAAGTTGTAGTTACTTTTTTAAAGTAACTATTTAAAACTGTAGTTGTGGTTATTTTTTAAAGTATTTTTTTTGTTCAGAAATATATTAAAATTATATATTTTTTAATTTTTTTTAATTATTTTTTATATTATTTCATGAAAATAATCTAAAATCCCTATTTTTTTATTTAAACTAAAAAAAAATAAAAATAAAAAATATTATTTTTTAAATTCTTTTAAAACGCAGTCACAAACATCGTGTTAAATGGGCTGTTTGGGAGTGTGGTTGCGGTAGCTTTTCAAAGTGCTTATCGTGCCGAAATACATCAAAATGATGTTTTTTTAAAAAAAAAATTATTTTTGAAATCAGCATATCAAAATGATTTAAAATACATAAAAATATATTCATTTAAACTAAAAAAAATCAAATTTTAGTCAAAAACCGGTGAGATCGAAAATATATACATATTTTCAAAGTGCTTATCGTGCCGAAATACATCAAAATGATATTTTTTTATTTTTTAAAAATCATTTTTAAAATCAGCACATCAAAATAATCTAAAACTCATAAAAATATATTCATTTAAACTAAAAAAAAATCAAATTTTGATCAAAAACCGGTGAGATCACAAATGTGGTGAGAGGTGCTTCTACTCCAATCCCCATACCACAAAAAGAAAGAAAAAGTTGATTCCACCATCGATGGATGTTTTTGGCCCTGGACCTTGTGGTCCATGGTGATAATTAGTTTTAATTATAAAGTAGAATTCTTTTTAACTATAATTTCTTTTATTTAAATTTAAAAGCAACAGCTACAATTATCTCCAAAATATAAATCATAAAAAAGAAAAATAATTCTCTTTTTAAGTATCAAATTTAAGCCTGTTTGTTTTTTATTTTGTGTTTTATAATTGTTTTTGAAAGATTTTTTTTGTTTTACATTAATTTTTATATGTTTTTAAATATGATATATATTTTTAAAAATCAATTAATGTATTTTTAAATAAAAACAATTAGAATTACAATATCAATTAATAAAATGGTTGTTTTGATGAATATTAAAAATAAATTTTAAAAATACTATTTCAAATCCTTTTAAAAAAAAAATCCTTTTAAAAGAAAGGACCCCACCACCCACCATCGTCATGGCCGGCAGGCCCCACCCTCTATATAGAATTAAACTCTTCCTCTTTTCTCTTTACCTCACCCCTTTCTTCTTTAAAAATCGAAAAAAAACTTCCCCTCAATTTCCCAGCACCCACCACACTCTCTTCGCCTTTCTCAATGCCACCCGCCACCTCGTCACCACCGCCATGCACATCGCCGACCTCTTCGCTCTCCATAACAGAAACAGTAAACGGCTCCCACAAATTCACAATTCAAGGCTATTCATTAGCCAAAGGAATTGGCGTGGGGAAGCACATAGCTAGCGAGACTTTCACTGTTGGTGGTTATCAATGGGCAATTTATTTCTACCCAGATGGAAAAAACCCTGAAGACCATTCCGCTTATGTCTCTGTTTTCATCGCTCTTGCTAGCGAAGGCACCGATGTTCGTGCCCTTTTCGAGCTCACCTTGATTGATCAGAGTGGTAAAGGCAAGCATAAAGTTCATAGTCACTTTGATCGCTCCCTCGAGAGTGGACCCTATACCCTCAAGTATCGCGGCAGCATGTGGTATAATAAAATTCTGGGTTTTCTTTTTACTTTTTTAAATTTTAGTTTTTTAATTAGGCAACAGAAGAACTTGAGATCTTGAGTAGAATCAATCGCATGATAAAGTAGTGATTAAATTTAAATTACAGTTTGTTTGCGGGCTGGTTGATGTGATTTATGAGTTGTGCTAATTTGCACGAATGCAGTGTCCGAGCAATCTAATTCTGGCCCCACTTGAGTCTTGCAGATGAGACGCTGCCAATTAAGTTTTTGTTGGTTTTTTCACGGTCTTCCTTTGTGTGGTTTACTTTGTGGGATTAAAGCTTTTCCGCTATTTGGAACTCTTCTATACTATTAAGAGGATATTTTTTTTTTATAATTATTATTGAAATGGAATAATATTAGAGTAGCCTTTGGTGATAAATAGGCATTTTCTGTATTTTCAATTTTACTGTAGAGAACATCTGAAGTCTGAAGTGATCTATGTGCTTTTTTACCTTTTATTTTGTTGGAATTGGTTATTAGCGTATGGAATGGTTACTAGTTCCTATTGTTAAACGTGTGCCCTTTCCCCCCCCCAGGGGTTACAAGCGATTCTTCAGACGAGCAATGCTTGAGACGTCTGATTTTCTGAAAGATGATTGCTTGAAAATTCACTGCACTGTTGGTGTTGTGGTTTCTGCAATTGATTGCTCGAGATTGCACTCTATAAAGGTCCCTGAATCAGATATTGGAGATCATTTTGGTATGTTATTGGAGAATGAAGATTGTTCTGATATCATTTTCAATGTGCAAGGGCAAAGGTTTCATGCTCACAAGTTGGTATTGGTTGCTCGGTCTCCTGTATTTGAAAGTGAACTTCTAGATGCAATGGAGGAAGATAAAAGTGAAATAGTTATTTCAGATATAGAACCTAAGGTGTTCAAGGTATCATTTCTTGGAGTGTTCTTCTTTACCTTCATACGATGAATTATTTGTTTGAAGCATGCATTATTATAGAGTCCGGAGGCACTCAATTTACTCCAAGTATTGATATTTATGGTGCAGCCATGGAAAATATTGAGTTTCGTTAAACTATTCAATTAATCACCCACCTGTAATGCATAGAATTGAGTTTTTTACTTTAAGATACATCCATTAACTCAAGTTTTATTTTTATTTTTGGGTGACAAAGGATGATAATTTTATAACTATCAGAATAGGAGAACAAGGCATCCTTTGAAATAACAGTGTACCAAAACAAACGAGCTTCTCAGTCCTGATGTTTATCAGCTAGGAAGTTTTGCAAGTCTCTGCAGCAGAAAAACAAAAAGGAGCTAAATCATCAGTTTTACCCCTTGAAGCTCCAAAAAAACCATTTGATTTGATCTCAAAAAGTGCTGACTGCTTAATGGAGCTGAGGATCAGAAATTACAAGAGAAGATTCTAAATTGACTCTCCCTCTCATAGATGTTTTTGAAGACATTTATGAGACTTATATAGGATTGTAAGGAAATGAATCGTGAAAAATGTATGAAGAACATTATTTTCATTCACATTGTAAGGCCCATGTCTCAAATACAAGCAGATATGAAATTAAAGCTGTGGAATGAATTTTGGCACTTGTAAAATCATGAAATATTTGGATAACAAATTAAAGGGACTATTCTTGGTAAATATATGAGTGGCCTACAATAGAGGGAAAGAGAAAATGTTCGGCCTTGTTTTTTAATATCTTCTTGCATGTCTATTGCTCAGGCTTTGCTACATTTCATATACAAAGATGATCTAATTGAAGATGAGGAACTATCTGCATTTAGTTCAACTTCTGTGATATCTGTGTTTGACACATTAACTGCAAAATTGTTGGAGGCCGCAGACCGATATGACCTACCCAGACTCAGACTTATGTGTGAGGCTGTACTCTGCGAGGATATAGCTGTGAGTTCCGTTGCCAAGATTCTTGCCCTGGCTGATCGATACCATGCTATGGATTTGAAGTCTGTGTGCTTAAAATTTGCTGCTGAAAATCTTGTAGGTATGTTCTTGTTTGATTCTCATTTTCAAGATTTCTATATAGAACAGTTTTGACATTGCGTTACACAAACTGCAAAAAATGATGTTTTCTTATAACATTTATATTCATATGATTAACTGACTGGCCATACTTGAGATATTCATTGAATAAACTCAGTTGTATATAGTCAAACTATCATTTGAATGATCTTAGGAACATTTATATGTTTGTGGCCCTAAGAAGCAGTTCTTTAGTGAGTAGCATCTGATGTTTTTTGAGTTATTCGTTCTGTTATTGTATTGTCTCTTGCACCAACTATTAGGATGGGTTTTGTGGCTTATAGACTATAGTTTTCAGATCCCTCTTTCTTATGCAAGAAAGAGTTGAAGAAGAGAAGGAATGAGGGTTGCAAATTCTGCAACTTTGCAGATTTTATTCAATTCATCAAAACTTTAACATTTAGAAAAAATAATATATAAATATTAAAACCTTAGCTAGAACAAGCAACTGGGCTTGTAACCCACTAATTAAAATATCCAACAGTAAATAAATTAAGCATAATAAATAAACCTAAATAAAATCCAATAGGACAAGGGTTCAGTTATCTTTCATTATCATAGATCATACAAATATGTGAATCATATCTCAAGTTTGATGTTCTCATCAACTCTCCCTAGGTTGGAAGAACTTGAACTCATCGAGTATAATTCAAGGCGGCTCCAATAATGTTTTCAGAGATCATGATCAAGCTATTGTGATGTCTCTGTGGTAATCCCAGTGCAATCTGAATTTGGTTGCCTAGCTCATATAATGGGATTTGTTAAACTTCCTTGGTAAAAACAACTTGAGCATTTAAAGTAAAATTAATGTTTCTTTTGTGCCAATGATAAAGATAAAGAGGCAGATATATCAAAAGGAGCATCTGGTAATGTTGTGTTTTATATATAATGAGTTTTTTCATGTCAAACGTAGAGCTAATGTCAAAGCTTAATAATGTAACTATTTGATTTAATCATTTGCAATACTTTAAATGTTTCACATTACTCACTTTCAATTTGTGACTCATTTCCAAAGGACACGGTTCAAGTTAAATCTATATTATGAAATAATCTCTAACATTGAGTGCATCATGATTCTTATGTAAATTAGTTTGAAATTTGTATTGTCCATTACTTACTAGAATATGTTTAATGATCTCGACATGCAAAAGATAGTTAAATTTGACATTTTAGAGTTATATGACTGGGAGTGTGGAATGGAATACACTTTTTTTTGTAATCCTGAATGGATATAAATTGGATATAACTCGGTGAATCAGGCTCATCATTCTTCTTACCATGATAAGAAGAATTAAGGATTTAGGGAGCTCAACAAAGTGCTCGAGACTGAGCAAATATTGGATATCAAACATAGAGGATGTAAAACATAAGGGACCAAGCATTAAGGAGCTTAGAAAGTTGTTCAAATCTATGACTTGCTAGATGTCAAGCATAAGGGGTGAAGAATCAGGAAGCTCGAAAGGCTGCTTAAAATTTATGACAAGTTAGGTGTCAAGGAATTAAGGAACTCAGAATGACAACTATCTTGAAACTCTTCTGCCATGCACTTACTTCCTTAGAAAACTCTATTAAGTGTGCTTAGAAACTTCCACAACTAAAGGACACACAACTAACTCATCTCTTTTCAAACTGTTTTAGACCTATTATGTTAGTCATATTTACCTCCTTAGGTAGTTTCACTATAAAGTATTTTGAAATTTCTTTTACAACTAAACCAGACACAATAGGTTGTTCCCTAACCAAATTTTCAAACTCATTATTTTAAGTCCTTGTTCTTTCACATTCTTCTTTGTCTTGTTCTTATTGTTAGGTCTTGTTAGTAATTCAATGAGTTTGATCTTTCTACCTTTAAAAGTGAAAGGACATGAATTTGATACTAGAAACAGTGACGTCAAAAACATATATCTATGGCCTTGCCAAAATAACATGTCCTGTATCAAGTGGGGTCACACCACATTAAATTTCATTATGATAATTTAGGAATTTGATAGGGAACAAAAATCTCTCATTGACTACTTTGGAGTTATATTATTAACCTATGTCACGTTATATGACTTAGGATGGGGAACAAGCTGTAGGCCTAAGCGAGCTACAATATTTAAAGACACTATATTGATACAACTTTCATTACTAATGTTAATCTTGCAACCCTTATCCCCACACTTGATATAGGTGTGAAAGATAGTAGTCCTTTTCAAATCTTTAGTTCTCTCAGGTTGGGTGAAGGCATTTGAACTACACTCAATCTAGTTGTCTCAAATTCGATGATGTTTTGTTCATGATTGGCTCTAAAGATATTACTCAATTTCAAATCTATGATAGTTGTAAACTTAAAGTTGGGTGTTAGATGACTATTCACAAATGCATGCAACACTGACTTAGAAATAAAATTGAGATCATATAAAGATTAATGCAAGTAAAATCACAACACAAAAATAAAACTATTTTTTTTAATGTGGAGATTAATCAAGAACATAAAACACTGAAATTTTTTATGCATCCAATGTGTTAGACCTTTAATTTTAAATGATTAATCAAATGCAATGTCACAAGCTAGAACTCACAAATAACAAAAAAGACTAAATGCTAGATTATCAATAATAAAAGAGGATGATAAGCAAAAGGTGATTTTTATTTATTTATTTAATTTTATAGGCACAAAAATAATATCAATGGCAATCTTAAATGACAAGTGTAAAACTGGAAAGTAAACTCCAACGAATCAAAAGTAGAGAAATTTACCGATCAAATTGCTAAATATTAATATGCTGAATAATGATATAAGCGATTGTTGATGTGGTTTCCCTTGCTATCCCTTGCTGATGTAGTTGTGCATGATGATTTATATTTTTTGGTGCTATCATGTAAGTTTTCCTTTTCTTTTTCTTTCTTTAAATGCCGAATTATTTTTATTGGAGTGTATGGTCTGGCAAATAAGTCACATGCAACCTTGCAAATTATAACCAAGTTTAGGTTGCTGGCATGAGTAATAATACAGCTTAAGTGCAAATGACATATGGTGAATTAATTCTTCCATACTATCCTCCTTCCACCACTAGCAACACACACCATGCTTGCAAATTCGCACACCAACACACATACTTGCATTGAGAGTTGCATAAAATATTTGAAGGCAACTAATTTGTTTTGCTACACTTAATTTCCTCCCTCTCAACCCTACCCATATAATATAGACATGAAAAAAAAAAGATCCTTAAAATTTCATAGTTAATATTTTCTTATTTTTAGTAAATTACTGTTGAGGGAAATTCAGTATTCATTTTCCTTGCCGTGTTTCATTAAAGAAATTAATTTAGATTTGTAATGGTCATGATTGCCTTATTTATGGCCTTTATATGGGTCATGAAAAAATCATTGCAAGCTGTTAGAAAACATGAAATTGATCAAATGAAGAATTATCTCACCAAGCTATTTGAACATGTTCTTGCTTTCTTCTCTTTCCTTTTTACAAATAATCTTTTGATTGCCTAATGGATGTCAATTCATGCCATGTTTTATTAAACAAATTCTCAGTACCCCTTTCATTATTGCAACCTTCTTTTATACATCAGACCAGAAGCTATTCTCAAATGATTTGGATCTCAGTTGCTCTCAAGGCTATTTATTTTTTGAGTAGCATTACCACATCCTCAACAAGGTTTAAAGTATTGAAAGGATAATGCTACACTTCACGATTAGAATGTGATAAGTTATACATGAATAAACACAATGGCAAGAGTTGTTATTCTATTCAACTTTGAAGTTATTTATTTCATGTCTATTCCTGCAAAATTTGCCAGGTTCTATTCATTATATTTATCTTTTCCTGAAATTATTCTACAAATTTTCATGTTTGTATGGCTTTATGAGTATCATTGCTTATCACCATATATTATTACTTTTTAGCTAGGATCTAGTGAAGTATTTGAGAAGGACAAGGAGTTGGAAGGTACAACCCTCGAGTCCACAACTCTTGAAATTAAATAGGGGTGCTTCTTGAATCCGTTTGAAGCTATGCTTATGAAACCCATGCGAATAAAGAAAATTTTGCAACACATTTTCATTTATTCAATGGCCACTGTATTTGTAGGCACGCCAAAATGTATAAGAATTGAAATAAGAAAGGAAATCCTGGCATAGAACTCCTGACCAAGTTAACAACAACAACAATAATAAAAACCTGTTCATTGCAAATACTAGGATAGGAAACTTCTTAGATAATAAATAAATTACATGATTTACAAAATTTAGAATAATTTAGAAATGTGTGTTTCTGCTGTATGCATCCATTATCTTTCTTTGTGAACATTTATTAAAAAAAGAAAAAAAAAAGTTTTAACATTATCAACATTGCATAAGTTTATCTATATCTATTTCTTTCACACTCAACTATTTATTTGCATGCCCTTAGGTGCCCCTAAGAAAACCCCTTGCTTCATCACTATCTTTCCCATTTCTTTTCATCCCAAAGAAAACTACCAAATGATAGTCTAGTTAGTTGATGTAGTAAAATAGAAATAAACTGGTTTATTTTGTTATTTTCTGATATTTTTTTCTTGTAAAGCCTTTATTCTATGTTTAATAAGAAAAAATATAATCTAAACTTGTGTAGGGAAATGCCTAAATTTATTTCATTTACAACTTGAAACTGCATAGCCGATGGAATTCAACCAGCAGTTGCCTGGCTAGGAGTTAGATACTGTATCGATTGGTGCTTATTCATTTGTGCAAGGTCATTTAAAAATTTCTATGTAGTTTTACCGGTTTGTTTCTGTTTTATTTAATTACTCTCCAGCTATTTGCTTGAAATGGAAGAAAAAAGATTCTTAAAAGCAAAAAAAATAATAACACAAGCTCAATGGTCCAACGTTGACATGCTTGATCTGAAGTCAGGGACTTGTTTATACCAGCCTTTTAAATTTTTAGTAGATTCCAACTTCCATCACAAAGTTGGTTGGCCATTTTCCAAATGCCACTGGTAGAGCTGTTTTTGACTGTTTTGTATTGCATCTCTCTCCACTGAAAAGCTCTTGTCTGTAGTATGGTATGACAGTGAGTTTGTATAACCGTGCTATAGTCTTAGTGAGCTCACATAAAGTTGTGTTTATCATTTTTATGTTTTGTCCTTTCAATTGCTTTAAAAAGCCATTTACAGAAGTATAGTTGAGTGAAGGGTCATGTACATTTATTCACTTGAGGTGAAAAGACTTCAAAGAAGTTGTCTTTCTTTCTGTATTTGAACTCCTTCCCGTATTTCGCTTTGCTGACGAAGAGCATAAAAATGCTTTTTTTTGCCAACCTTGCTTTCTGTACATGTATATTATCTTGTGTTTTGGCGACCAGTCAGCCACCACAAATGACTTATATTTTCACTGCTGATGTTACTCATGTGTTTCAGCGATTGCCCAGGTATAATAAATGAGGGCAAATATAATGCAATTTCTTCTCCTTTTATCTAATTATAAAGCCTGGGATATGAATGGGCGATGATGTAATTATAGAACTGATACCGGCACATTTTCTTTACATATGGATTGTTTTGTGCTGGAGGTCCCAAGGCTATGTTACTTGGAAAGGGACTGGAGTTTGAGATTTTATTATATATAAGCTTTTCTCAGGGTTTAATTATTTGTTTGTTTTGCTTGCTCTGATTGTATCATTTGATGCAGCTGTTGTGCAGTCTGATGGTTTTGAGTATCTCAAAGAGAACTGTCCACTGCTGCAATCTGAGCTCCTAAAAACTGTGGCCGGATGCGAGGAGGACGTCAGCGGAGATGGAAAGAGCCGAAGCGTTTGGGGGCAGCTCTCAGATGGAGGAGGTGATACAAATGATAGGAGTGTCAGGCAACCATGGGAAAGTGGAGGTGAAAGGAGCCAAAACTTGTGGGCTCAACCTGAAAATGGGAATGGAAGGAATCCTCCTAGGCAAGAAGATTGACCTGAAACTAACCGGGATTTGTATTTTGACGACGGCGGGAAGGGATACGTAACTAACCGGGAATGAGGTCGGAGGGAGACAAGGAAAACACAGTGGAAACATCATCTCCGTGATAGAATTGTGTATCCTCCTTTGGTGTTGCCAATATAGCAGAAGACATTTTCGTAAGAACTTGTAATTTATCCGAAGAACTTGTGATTTGTCTACAGAAAAGGAGATTCTCTTATATTCTTCAACCTCTGAAATTCATTCAAAACTGAAATAATGGTACAACAACAATATATAATATATTTATTTAGAATATTTGTAGAAATCGATCCAAAAGTTTACTGCAAAAACTTGTCAAAATATTTTATGATCAGCACCAATTTTTCTAGTCATTGTGCGCACAATTGAGGCATCATTAGCAAACCATCTTGCCTTGTTAAAAGCCCACCATGTTCCTAGTCCTCCTTGATGACGTTCACTTATGTGTGATGCGTGTTAATTTCGAGTAAATAACCATTTTTTCACTATTTTTTCTTATTTTTTTTCTTTTCTTCATATATATATTGTCCATGGTGTTTGTTTTGTGAGACAGTTATATTGCCTCTCTTTAAAAATCAGTACCATTTTTTTGTTCGCTTTCCAAAAGCAAATCCAAAAAGAACTGACGAGGATACACGCAAGTAAATCCAAATTCTTCAATATATATATATATATATATATATATATATATATATATATATATTACAGTTTCTTCTCTCTTTCGATCCGCCGAATCTCAGTTTTGGATGTGGTTTGAAATTCAGGGCAGATTCAACGCACCCAAGAATCCAACCGCCCCTGCATCCCTTCTTCATTCTCCACGCCTTCTTTTATTATCATATCTCAAAAAGGGAAGAAGAAGAAGAAGAAGAAGAGGAAACAATAAAGGTGGAGAGCCTTATATCAGTTTGTTTATGGATGTGGCTGACATGCAAAACAATGGGAATGAGGGATTCAGCTTCAGGAGCTGTGTTTTTAGGAGAAAACAAGTGGATTCTCTTCTTGTCAGCAGACATAGCGGTGGCCAAACCCACCAGTTAGCTAAGATTCTCTCTGTTGTTGACATCATTGCTATTGGTTCGTTACTAACTCCATTAATTCTCCATTTTTCCATCTGGGTTCTGTTTTTCTCATGGTTTAAGTTTTTTCTTTCCATCCTATTTTGGCTTCGTGGGCATCTTTGCTTTTCCTTGAAATGATGTTTCTTTTTTTGTGTTTGTTCTCGTTTGCTTTGAAAGTCTCAAGGTTTTTGTCTTGTGTCTGCTTTTGTTATCGGTGCTGCTTGTTTTTCTGTTTGTAATGAAGCTAGCTGTCAGCTGTTTTCGTTAAATTTTAAGGTTTTGTTTAATAAATACCTGTGTACTATTTAATGCTGGTTATATTTTATATCCTGGAAAATCTGACATGCGAATCCTTTTTGTTGTTCAGTTCAGTCATAAATTTACTCCCTTATTAATTACCGGAAGTTAATGGGGATGTTGGGCTGCTGGGGGAGGATTGTATTTCCTTTCAAATCTATCCAGTTTAGCAGGGGAGGATTTTATGCATGTTGATATTAATATTGGTTCTATTTTTTTAATTTTTTTTAATCAGGAGTAGGAGCAACGATAGGAGCTGGAGTATATATTCTTGTCGGAACGGTTGCTAGAGAGCAGACAGGACCGGCTCTTACTGTTTCTTTCTTCATTGCTGGAATTGCGGCTGCTCTCTCAGCTTTTTGTTATGCTGAACTTGTTTGTCGGTGCCCATCGGCGGGGAGTGCCTACCATTACACATACATTTGCATAGGAGAAGGGTATTTGCAACTTGTTGGATAATTTTAAGCTTTCCATAGTAGTAACTCTTAAGATGACATTGAGAAAACAATTTGAGGTTTCAATTCCTGTCTCAAAATATACAGATCATACAACTTGATACATCCTGGAAATTATAAAAATGACGTGATTAAGAATTGTTATAAATGCATCTTGATGGTTGAGTTTGGTGGTTAAGTTACTGCTTTTGATTAGAAGATTGACTTGCAAAAGGACATAATCAGCAAGCTCAGTAAATGGAAGATTAAGTAAATCCATATCTATATGTTTTGCTATGCTCTTTTCAGGACTTGAACATATTGTCTTGCAGTGCAGCATGGTTGGTTGGTTGGGCATTGATTCTTGAATATACAATTGGAGGTTCAGCTATTGCTCGTGGCCTAACCCCAAATCTGGTGCTGTAGATCTTCTCTATGTGAAGCTCTCTCATCCATTTATGCATGTCTTAATTTGTGCTATAAATTCCTATTTAAACCCCAGTGTCTAATAGAGTTATTTTTTTATGGTTTTTTGGCATTTTCTTGGGACCTGTGCGTGATTTTGTTCATGCATGTGCAACGTTCACAAAATTAAACAAACACTAGTAATTTGTCATGATTCATAAATTTTAAAGATGTAAGGCTGCTAACACTCTATATAGTGTTAATGGCACTCCCTTTCTCTCTTCAAAACAATGGAGTGCCATTAAAGAACTAATAGGCCCGCTCATTTTATAGCTATTCATATTGTTGCTCTCGAAGATCGAATCACTTAATAAGCAGTCTTATTTTGTCTACACATCGTATAGAATGAATACTAATATGCCTGTGTTTATCCTTTAAGAGCAACAAAATGAAGTTAGATTTGGCCAATGGTTAGAGGCATGTATGCTTCCACCCAACCCCTGACCTCACCCTAGTCTTAGACCATTGATAAAAATTGATACAAGAAAGTTCCCCAGATCTGAATGGCCATAGGCTTAGGTATCCAAATGGTGGTGTAATGCTTCACAGTTTGAAGATTAAATATTGGTTCTTCATGGCATGAGCTTTAGATTGGCTCGATAATGCTCACTGAATGTTATTGTATCTTGACCGGTAACACATACAACATTATTTTCTACCTTTTTTTTTTCTGGACATAACTTTATCATTTTTGAGATGAATGATTTTAATTATCATTAAGGTTTAGCCTCTTTTTTTTTTTTTAACTTACAAGCTAATCAGGTGACTTAGTTTCCTTGGATGCTGTACATCATAATATATTTATTTCATTTATCTTGGTTCAAACCACTTATCTCTTTGTTTTTTCAGGCCTTATTTTTTGGAGGCCAGGATAACCTGCCTTCTTACTTGGCCCGCCACTCCATCCCAAGGCTTGGCATTGTGGTAGACCCATGTGCGGCAGTTTTGATTCTTGTTGTCACTTTGCTCTTGTGCATTGGAATCAAGGAGGTAAGTTTTGTTTCTTTTCAAATACTAGCAAGTTTATGTTTTTTTGTGTTGGCATGCATCTGTTTTTTAATCTGTTATAGTAAATATCTTGCAGAGTTCATTTGCACAGACTGTTGTTACAACATTGAATGTTTTTGGGATGCTTTTCATCATAATAGCTGGTGGATATTTAGCATTCAAGACTGAATGGATTGGATATGACCTTCCTAGCGGGTGAGTAGTGTATATTCTGTATACTTAGGCTCATTATATCTACCCCAGTGGTCTAGTTCATCTTCTTTTGTTTTTCCTCTGGTTTGATAGGTATTTTCCATTTGGAGTAAATGGGATGCTTGCAGGATCCGCCGTGGTGTTCTTTTCATTCATTGGTTTTGATGTTGTTGCTAGCACTGCTGAGGAGGTAATTTTTAATGTGGAATGATCGATGACTGGTGCTGTGTGTGAATAAAGAATCAAGAGATGAAATGAGAAAGGAAGATTGAATTCACAGTTCATCCTCTTCATTTTACTTCCTTGCTAAACTAAAAATCCAACTTTATGGAAATCCTATGATGCAAACTGAACAGATATTCATCAATTTCCCACATTGTGCATTAGTTCCTAATCTACTCAGAAATCTGGTCTATGATCTCTTAACTTGTGTTCCTGATCTTACCTCTGTCCTATGTGAAGATGTGGTTTGCTTAGCTTATTATTGTAATTAATAACACCATAATGTGTACATTCTGATATGCTTTCCTGTGCTGGCAGACCTAGCTAATTATTCTACACTCTTTAACCTAAGATGCAAAAGGCATTATTAAAGCCTATTATTTAATTGTGGTCTTGGCAAGGTGGGATCCTGCGAGGAAAAAACATTAAATAACTACTCTAATACTCAAATCTGCGGCTTTATGAATGAGTTCAACTGTTTTACATTTGCATCAATGATGAACCCCTAGGATACATGAACATGACTAAATTTTAAAAATCATTTACTATTTTTCGTGTCCTTGTACAAGTTGAATTGTCTGTAATTTGGCAGGTCAATGGAAGTTACCTGGTTCAAAATTTGATATAATAAAGTTACAAATTCATCAACCATTCTGGAAGTTATTAAAGCAAGAATGTAAAATCTTGTTTTTCTTTATCTTCATCTATGCCATAGTGGTAGCTATGCATCTTAAGGTCCCATTTCTTCTGAATGATTGTTGACTTATGACTTGTTGTATTCTATGAAGAAAAAACATGTGTTATAATTTGACATTATAAAGGATAGGAGGATGCTTTTCTGGGACAAAGGGAGTATAATTATGGGAGACCATGCTTGATACATAACTAGGATGGTAATCATGTATATATTGTTTTATTAGATGTAATTTGATAAAATTCTGTATCACTCTTAATTTGATTCTGTCTCTATATTTGTGTCATTTCTGCTTGAGTTATTATTTAGTAGTTTAATCATATCTTTACATACCATGTTAGCCTCAGTGAGTGAAACTTTGGGCCTCATTTGAAGCTTTTTGACTACATTATGATCTCAATTTCTTATCATGTCAGGTGAAAAATCCTCAACGAGATCTGCCCTTAGGTATAGGCATTGCTTTGTCTATATGTTGCATTTTATACATGCTTGTCTCTGTTGTTATTGTTGGCTTAGTGCCATACTACGCATTGGATCCAGACACCCCGATCTCTTCAGCATTTGCTTCTCATGGGATGCAATGGGCAGTGTAAGCTTTTCCTCCTGGTTTGTCAATTTGCTTGGTTATTTAACTTTGAGGGTTTTCCCTCGAAGTCAGTTGTAATCTGATTAGTAACTTTATAATTGCAGGTATGTAATAACAACTGGGGCAGTTACTGCTCTTTGTGCTAGTTTAATGGGTTCACTTCTTCCTCAGGTGTGTAATCCATGTTTCTCCAGTGATTTAGAATAACTCTTAGTCCCTTATAACATACTAATGTGGTAGCATGGATATACATTCAGCTCTCAAATTTCTTTGAGTTCCAGTAAGTGCTCAAAAGTTGCATCATTGCCTTTTGTTTTTTTGCATGAGACTTGTTAACTTTAAGCTACAGATGCATGTTATTTTGCTGCTTGATAAGGCCATTTTGCAGGAATCCATGTAGTTTGTGTGTAAATACGAAACTGTATATATCTGTTTTCAGTGATTGTTTCCATGAACTCTTTCCAGCCCCGAATGTTCATGGCAATGGCTAGAGATGGATTGTTGCCATCTTTTTTTTCAGACATTAGTGCACGCACACAAGTTCCAGTGAAGAGCACAGTAATAATTGGTATTCTAGCTGCAGCCCTGGCTTTTCTTATGGATGTTTCACAGTTGGCAGGAATGGTATGTTATGCATTTGAATTAGAGATGTTTATGAGGAATAATGCATTGCTGTTTATTTATTTTTTTATTATGTACATGATCCTTCTGCTATAAAAATATAGGGAGGCAAGGCTTCCTAATTCCTTTCCTGGGTACAGGTTAGCGTGGGTACACTTCTTGCTTTCACTTCTGTTGCAGTTTCAGTGCTAATAGTCAGATATGTTCCACCAAATGAGGTGCCTCTTCAGCCATCACTTCAGCAGCTGAACGATTCACCATCACTGCAGTTAAGTAGTGGTTCTCCGGAGGTTGCATATCAAAACCCTAAGGCTTCTTGCAGCAACTATGATCTTAGTCAACATTTACTTGACAATATAAGGACTCCAATTGAATGCAATCTTCTTCAGAAACACATGGCTGAAGGTACTACCCAATGCATTCTTTGGTGTTTGAAAATGACTTTTTTTCCATTCTATTATTCCCGTACTTTTTTGTCATTGTGTTTTAGCTTGACATTGAAATGCATTTACATAACAAGTAGAGGAACTGCTATCAAGCATAAATGTTGATATTTAATGTAAGTTGTTTACAAAATTGCACAACAGAAAATATGCAAAAAGTGTATAGACACAGCAAAACAGCTGAGTAATCTCACAAGTAAGCATCTGTGCTGACACAATGATTTCTTACAAGCCTTGGCAAGATAACATCAAACTGGTAGGAGGCGAAATCCAGGCTGGACATGGCCAAAGAATTTGAAACATCACCATTTTGTAGAATTTATTTATTTCTTTGTTTATTTTTTTTTCAAAATATGCTGTATTATATATTAGACTAGTGAGCAAAAATGTTTAGTTTATCATAACAAGAGCATACAATATATAAAAGGACATTTAAGATAAGCCTAGAGTGCATGCAATTTTAAATCTATAAACATGCAAAATAAAATTCAAGACAAATATACTTGCAGCATCAATATAATAAAAAGAATATTAGCATGCAAACTAAGTATCAATTCAAACATGCAATATATATTAGATCAAAGCCTGGC
Organism: Salix koriyanagi; assembly: GCA_029228605.1. Lineage (NCBI taxonomy): Eukaryota > Viridiplantae > Streptophyta > Magnoliopsida > Malpighiales > Salicaceae > Salix > Salix koriyanagi. Next base: position 4,852,542 of record CM055345.1, read on the forward strand.
ATGCAAACTAATAATAAAAATAACAATGCCTAAATTAAAACAAAGAATGATGCTTGTTGAAATACTTTAAAGGAATGGAACTTTTGTTTTTGTCAAGAATGAATCTTTTGTCCGTAAGACTTTATGGCTCCTCACTTATGCAGCTAGGATGTTTGCAATATGTCAAAATTCTAACGCCGCCACCTTAGTTTAGATATACTTCTAAACAAGGTTTTTGAACCAAAATTAAATAATTCAAATATCTCTCAACAAAGTATGAACCTAAATTCTAGATTTGAGAGAGAAAAAACCAAAGCATAAAAGAGAATGAAAAAATCTGAAAAATCCAGGTTCAAAACTCTCTCTTCACCCTTTTTGTATAGTGAATTCTAGAAGTTAAAAAGTTAAAGAATTAATTTTCACCGTTATCAACCTTTGATTAGCCACCATAAATCAAGAATTTAATCTAGGAAACCAAGGGTTTTTTGAGTAAGAAAACTAAGGATTTTTTAGATTAATTTCTCATTCGCCCATAATTTGTTTAAATCATGTTAATTAAATAAATTTCCAACATTTTTTTATATATGAAAGAGTGAGGTACTGGCTTATGGGAAAGAGAGAAGAAAGAAAGAGGAAGAAGAAAGCTTTGAATCTTTAAATCCTCTTTTCTGGATGGGTCATATGGGTTCTTTCATTAAGTTGTTGTGTACATTAATCCAACTGAACCCGTAACTGGAAATCAGTTGGAAAAGCACAATGATTGTCATCCCTTTGTTTTTCATTGCTAGACATTTATAAGCCCATCTGAAGGGACCTTTTTTTAGGGGAAGACTAATATTATTCTTGTTGATAATTGGCACAAATCCACTCTAAACCTGAGTTTTTGGTTCGTCCAGGTATCCTAATTTTCTATGTTTTGGTAAATCAGGTAAATTGTCTATCTACCAAGTCTGTGATACAGAGTTGCCTTGACCATTTTCTTTAACAGTGACCCGTCTTTTGTTGGCTGTACATGTGGATGCATTTGTATAGCCCATGTGTTTGTTTTATTTCTTTGTCGAATTTCATTGGCATCATGAAGCCTATTGTTAATTGTTATAATATATTCTACCATTCATAGTTAATAAACAATACTTAAGGAAACACTTCTGCATTAACATATTCACTGTAATTCTCTTGACAATTTCCATATGATATGTACATTGATATTAGTTTTCTTGTTTCGTGCCAATTAAACAGATGGACAGAATCAACAAAAAAGGCGAAAAATTGCTGCTTGGAATATAGCTCTTGTATGCATAGGTGTTCTTGTCCTTGCATCTGCAGCTTCTGTTGAAAATATTCCCGGGTTTGTCATCTGCTCTAAAATCTGCAGTTCTATAACTTTCCATTCATAGCTTAGGCTGTTGCTCATGATGCTTCAAGTGAGGTGAAACTACTCTCCCAGAGTCCCAGTACAATACATGCTTGGAAATGGCATGTGCATTATGGTTTAATGGGGAAAAACTGAATTTTGATACAAAAAACAAGGACACAGATTAGGTAGAGAAAATATAATTTAGGTCACTTGGAACATGGGTGTGGCCTAGCGTTGATTTTTTGTAGGATGGCATGCTTATCCATTCACTTTCCGACTTAGTGGTGCAAGCTTTCTTTGTTCATTCTCAAGTGTTTTAGGTTATAAGGTGTTCCATCTTCCAGCTAAAGGGCCATAACCTTCTTAGCTTTCATCTGATTCACCCTTCTAAGATGAGTCCCCTAGCTCAACTAGAATTGTTCTTAACCTTTGGCATGTGAGTTCTCAACTTATTAAAACAATAAATGGAAGTTTTTTTTTTCTCTGGAGATACAGCACATCAATTCTTGAAAAAAAAAAGAGTAATTCATCTTCTGCAGTATAGGATTAGTCCAAGACATGTTTTACCTTGATATGTGACTGATATGGTTCTTCTGGTTTGTAACTGGATCTTCTTTATTCTACCAGCATTCTTCGCTTCACATTGTGTACAGTGGGTGGAGCTATTCTTTTGTGCAGTTTGATTGTTCTGGCTTGCTTAGCACAAGATAATGCGAGGCATAGCTTTGGGCACTCGGGAGGTACGTTGAAGCTTATTTAAAACAATGTTAAAGGATATTGGTTGAGGCTGGGTATTGTGTGTTTTGGTGAAGAATTTTATAAACCTTGTTACCACTGCAAAGCTCTGCTGGCTTTTGGCTACTTGTTAAAAGGTTGTCAGATTAATATGTATATAATCTTAAAATGGCTGGTGCAGATTGAAGTTACCAAGAAAACATTGCTTCAATTCAAGAAACACCTCTAAATTACATGAATTGGTGGATAAGATCACGTGATAGAATTTCATGATAGTTCAAAATCACGAGCAGTAGCTGAGGGGAAGAAAAAGATAAGTTGGGGGTGTGTAGTATAGGAATTGTTTGGTCATATCTGTTAGAGAACAATATAAATTATATTTTGGGACCTCACCAAACAACTTGAGCTTTTAGATGAGATGGTTGCTTGACAATATCACCTGAGTAATCATTGCGAAACCATACTACCGTAGCACTTTGGAAAACCTGTGCTTATAGTCTTACACATATACTCTGTATGTTACTGTTACCTCCAATTTAAAAATGGTGCTCCATATGCATGCAATAATCATTTACAAAATTATTTTTTGCCCTTTTCCAGGTTTTGTTTGTCCTTTTGTTCCATTCTTGCCAGTTGCGTGCATTCTCGTCAACACATATTTGTTAGTTAATTTGGGGTGAGTATACACCATTTAACTTTGCCTCTCACTCTCAAATAAAGTTTTTTATTTATTTATTTATTCATTCATTCGAGCTCAATCTCACCAAGCTTTCCATCTTCGTGTTGATCTCTTGCGTCTATGTGCAGGGCTGGCACATGGTTCCGTGTTTCCATATGGCTGCTAATAGGGGCACTAGTTTATTTATTTTATGGTAGGACCCACAGCTCATTGAAGAATGCCGTTTATGTCCCTACTGCCTGTGCTGATGAGATCTACCGCACTTCTTCAGATCTTCTATAGATCACGGCAAGGCATGCACCACCATAAACACATCTATCTCTCATCTACCGGAAACATTCTTGGATGCATTTCTGCTGCTATTGATCGGCAAGGTGCGTGATTCTGGCTGATAGAAGCTAAATCAATCTTCTGTTGTATAGTTGTATTGCTTAATTTGCTGGCATCTTCTCAAATTCTTGTGAAAACATGTAAATAGCTTGCTTATAGCTCAAACGTGATGATAGTTACACATATGTGGTACGAGTGTTTGAATGGGGAAAAACATTGTTTACTCCCAAATCTTTGCTGTGATACCTGTGACATTTCTCTTAGCAGTTTCTCTTGCAATGCCACTCATGTGACAGTGAAGGTGATTAATATGGAGATGGTAATATAGAGAGTAATCCATGAGATGATTTTCATTCAGTTTTGAGCAAGGTTGTCGATTTTATTTCGGTTGGTGCTTTGTTTTTTCAATTGGAATGAAATGTTTCGGTTTTGAAGCGTTTTTGGCGCTCCGTTTTGGGGTTGTATTGTTTTTGTGTGTGTGTGTGTGTGTGTGTGTGTGTGTGTGTGTAATTAAATATACTAATTCAACAAAAAATTAGTTCAAATCTAAAAATAAAATTATTTAGAATTTTGCAATTTATTCTAAAAAAAGATATAATAAAATGATTTTTTGAATAAAATTATGAGCACATATAATATCACAAGAATGTCATCATTAATCTTGCAAGTTTATTACATTTCTGATTGCTTTGAAATTTTAACATAATAGGCTCGTAAAATTTTATCTCAATCTAGCAGTCAGATTAAGAGATGATTGATATTGTAAAATTATTTATTATTTAAAAAAATACTATTTGGTCGAAACGGAATAGACAGAATAAAATCAAAATATTCTGGCTAAAATTTGGAGGAAATTTTTGAAACGGGCTGAAATTTTATGGTAAAAATTATGTTGTTCAGTTGTTTCCACCCAAATGAAACGGGATTAATAACACTGATTTTGAGTAATTGTAATATGGAAGCAAGGGATAACCCCCATCTTTTGTTAATTTTTGGCATGCATAGCATGAGTTTGGATAAAAGGGCACACATGTCTTTTGAGAAACCTAGTGGGTGAAGCAAGATGCTTGCCCATATTGCCAACTTCATGCCACTAGCCATGACAGGGACAATGGAAACAGCTACCTCATAGGGTTATGGAGCTTTGTTTTGTGATGATCTTGAGGAGATTGTTGTGATTTTGAGCCTGTATGATATTGCAGCAGCACAGTTGTTATAAGCAAACATTGTTTCACATAATTTAGTTCTTACTAGTTTTGTTATTTTACTGTGTAGAGAATTTGGAAATACTATTAATGTCCCCTGAAAAATTCAAAAATACCCTTAGTTACGGGGGTTAAAAAATTTCGGTTCTAGGAGTAAAATAGTAATTTAACTGTTTGAATCCACAGTAAAATCAGGACGCGTTTTATATATATCTATAATGATCTAGCCTTTATCCTCTAATGCTTAGCCTTGTGATAAAAATTTTGAGTTTAAAAGATATATTAGATTCTAAAAATTAGTAACTTAACATATTAGTCTCCAAGAGCATGGTGTGATGGCAAAGAACTTGCGATCTGCACAGTAGGTATTAAGTTCGAGTCATGACGTGTATTTCTTGTAAAATTCTGGGACAAACAGTTACGAGTGTATTTTTTGAGGAATGAGTTTCTTCGTATCAAATAAAAAAATCTAACATATTTTTATGTAAAATATCTTTTTGAATACTGGAACAAGAGCTCGGGAATTTAGTCGAAATATTAAACTGTTCCAAACATCAATTATTTTTATTTTTATTTTTATTACATCCTTGATTGGAGCATCTTGGTGGATCCACTCGGGCAAATTTCAGGATACAAAATAAATTTAAATATACTTTTGTTAGACCATGAAAAAAATTTGAACTAATAATAATAAAAAAAAAAATTAATATAATTTAAATATACTTTTGGTCCATTCATACCAAAAGCTATGACATGCCTTCGCACTTTCTTCTTGACATGACGTTGTGTTGTATAATTGAGGTGGAGAAATTAAAACACGTTTGCAATGATGTAGGCATGTCATGTCAAGCCCATGATCCCAGTAAAGATATGATAATAATAATAATAATAAATAAATTATAATAATAATAATAATAAATAAATAAATAAATAAATAATAATAAAAAATTATAATGTAGGTGATGTCACCGTAATTGAATCTGCACCCTAGCCTATACCACTCCTCATTAACAGCTGTGTGGTTTTGTGTTCCAAATAATATTTTTAAATTGTTTTATATGATAATATTAAAAAATATATTGTATTGATATTTGAGAATTAAATACTACCCATATTATTATAAATTTTCTCCATGCATGTTTAAGAGTCTAATTAAAGTTGTTTTTAAAATATTTTTTATTTAGAAATATATTGAAATGATATATTTTTTAATTTTTTTAAATTATTTTTAATATTAGCTCATGAAAATGATATAAAAATACTAAAAATATTTAATTTAAAGTAAAAATAAATTTAATATTTTTAAAAAACACTCTTTCTTTTTCTTCCACACACGCAGTCGGAAACGTAGAGTTGCAGAACTTGACTTGGACAAGATGCCTGTGATGGGGAGACAATTCAAACATAACCTCTGTTGGCTAAGCTTTCGTGCTCATTGCAGACATTTGGGAAATATAAACTTTCTATTTCTACTTTTATTTTCTTCACGGAAAAAAAAAAGAAATTAATTATACTATTTATTAATCGGTAAAAGTTTTGAGAATGATATTTTTTTAATTTTTTTAATTTTTTTAAAATTATTTTTGACATTACCACATGATAATGATCTAAAAACACCAAAAATATTTAATTTAATGTAAGAAATAAAAATAAAATATTTTCATTTTTATTTTTCAAAAGCATTTTTAAAACGGAGTGCCAAACATCCCGTAACTACTAGATTGATAGATTTAGTGCCTGTTTGGGACCACGTTTCAACAACCGTTTCCAAAAAAAATGATTTTTTTTTTTCATTTTAAATGATTTTTTTTGGGTGTTTTTAAATCATTTTGATGTGCTGATGTCAAAAATAATTTAAAAAAAATAAAAAAAAAATCATTTTGATATATTTCTAAATGAAAAACACTTTTAAAAGCAACCGCAACAGCTCTCCCAAACAAGCTCTTAATGTGTATTTGGTATTGCGATGTAAATTGTTTTTATATTTGTTTTAATTTTTAATATCAACACATCAAAATAATCTTAAACATAAAAAATAAATCAATTTAATATTAAAAAAATACTCCTAGTTTCAAATTTAAAAGAGTAGTTCTTTGGTTTTGTTAAGTTACATATGGTCTTGGATAATTCTTTATATGGCTGTCATTGAAGTATTTAAAGTTCTTAAGAACTAAAAACAAAACTAAATTAATGAATGGATCATGGAAGTTATTTATTTTATGTACATACAAATTTGAAATGCCCTCTCAATTTTATATATAAATGGATTGATTTAGTAAATTTTAATGCGATATAACCTGTTTTTTAAAATTTTAAATTGTTTTTATCGTTTAAAATAATTATATTTTAAAATTATTTTAATATAATAATATATTATATAAACAAAAATTATTTTAAAAAAAGTATATATTATTATAATATATTTACAAACAGAAATTATTTTAAAAATAACAACTTGTACCAATAATTGATGGTGAGATTCTTTTTGAGCCAAAATCACCACGTCATCAGTATCTATGACGTGGCTAGTTTGTAATTCAAAGTCTAAACTTAGCTGTCTTGTGAGGAAAAAGACAATGATTGTGTTTCTTAGAGTCATCATCGCTACATTAAATAATTATGCATACTTACATCCAATAAAATCAAAATCTTTCTTTTTTTTAATTATTATTATTATTATTATTAATATAGATACTCATATCTGTTTGAATAATATTGTTAATATTATTTTAGTTGGTGTTTTATTTTTTCAATTGGAATGAAATATTTTGATTTTAGAATATTTCGGCACGTTATTTTGGGATGATATTGTTTATGTATATATATTAATACAAATAGTTCAAATCCAAAAATAAAATTATTTAGAATTGTGTAATTTAATCTAAAAAAAGACACAATAAAATGATTTTTCTTAACAAAAATATGAACATGTATAATATTATAAGAATATCATCATCAATCTCGCAAGGTCATTACATTCTATAATTGCACTAAAATTTTAACATAATATATATAAATATATCAAGAAACTCCTCGTAAAATTCCATCTCAATCTAACTGTTGGATTAAGAGATATGGTTGATATTGTAAATTATTTCTTATTTAAAAGAAAACACTATTTGGACGAAACGAAACGAGTAGAACGAAACCAGAACGTTTCGGCCGATATTTGGTCCAAAAATCCAGAACGAGACGGAATTAAAATCGAGGTAAAACAACGTCGTTTTGTCTTGTTTTTTAACCGATGAAACATACAATACTGGTTTGAATAGATCTAAACTAATTCTATGGATACTGAAGTTAATAACTATATAAATCTCCAGTAAAAAAAAAAAAAAAAAAAACCTCATTCTCAAGTTTGTATCGATATTACCTACTATATGATTAAATCAAAATCTTTTTTTTTTAGAAAAAAAAATCAGAATCTTTCTTCATTCCACACGTTGCTGTATACTTTTCTTCACTTCAATTCTTGCACGCATTCTCCATTCTAATAATAATAATAGTGATGCCTTTATTTATACCATTTTTTTAATATTTTGGGTGGTCAATTTGTGTCTATCAGTTATATATATTATTATTATTATATAGTTGGCCAAAGTATACAATAAATTATTTATGTGAGGTTAATCTACTGGTTGAATTGTTCTCTTGTTCTACCATGGAGACTAGATTCTAGAATTATATTTAGCATAATGTTTTTTATATCAAGATTTATTGTGATGTAGCGGGTCAATTTTGAAAATTTTATATGGATTACTTATTTGGCTCGTGTTTAAAATTAAATCGTATGAAACTTACTATAACACGATACAATCAAATTAATATGTCCAAAAACAAGTTGAACATCATGTCCAAAACATGAATTGCTTTAAAAAGATTAAGATGATTTTTTTTTTTAAATTTCAGATAACAACCTATTAGATCGACTTATGTTTCGGAGTTTAACTCATCCATCACATAGCCTCGATCATATATTCTACTCGATAGCTTTGTTTTAAGCAAAAACAATAATAATAATAAAAAAAAAACTTAATACAAACTCAATATTAGAAAATAAAATGAAGAAAAACTTGATAACTTTTTTGAATTTATTTCGTATAGAATTGTTTGGTGTCAAAAAAATCCCATACTTGACTTTGCATGAAGAAATTTGGTTTAATTGCCTATAAAAACTGAGATTTCAATAGTCAATATTGACAACGAAAAGAAGTAGGATTTTTTTCTTTGAATTGGTCATGCCACACTTATAGATTTTTTTAAAATTTTTTAAAATAAACAACTTATATTTATCTAGTTTAACATGTCAACCAATTGATACTAGGATTCAGGCCTTGTTTGACACTGTGTTTCAAAATAGCTTAATTTTTTTAAAAAAAATATTTTAAATTAAAATTTTTTAGTGTTCTTAGACTATTTTGATTGTTGATGTCAAAAATAATTTTTTAATAAATAAAAAATATTTTAAAAAATAACTTCAATCATGCTTCAAAACAGATACTCGTTATTAAATATCAAATCGTTTATAATCACAAATGCTAGTAGTCAATGAAATTAATTGAGGAGTCAATTTAGAAACTTCAAAAGCGAACCTCGTTCTTTTATTCTTTTTTAGGCAGAGGGTCACGTACTGTACGCTCGCAAACCTCTCTATGAAATTATTTGACGAGAAGTTGTCGAGAGAATCAAAGGTACGTGATAAAATGGGTCAAATATGGCTGCCTCTCTATGAAATTATTTGACGAGAAGTTGTCGAGAGAATCAAAGGTACGTGATAAAATGGGTCAAATATGGCTGCCTCTCTATGAAATTATTTGACGAGAAGTTGTCGAGAGAATCAAAGGTACGTGATAAAATGGGTCGAACATGGCTGTTTATAGTTTCAAGATATCACCCTCCAAGCATTGGACTGACCTTGCGATTAGGGGTAAGAAAAGAAATTGATTAAATTGAGAAAACTTTAAAATTTTAATTAAGAAAAAATAAACAATTAAAAAAACTAATTAAATCAATTATAATATTTTAAAAACTTCAATTCTGGTTTGTTTTTTATAGATAAAACCGATAAATTAAAACTGAATCAGTTCAAATTAAAAAAATACTATAAAAAACTTTTTTATTTTTCTGGTTCAAATTTTAATAATCTGATTAAAGTAAGAAAAGATAAAAAAAAACCATATATTATTTTCTATTTAACTAAATTAAAACGGATAGTTTAATCTGGTTTTCAGTTTTTTTATATAATTTTAAATTGATTGTTTTACACGTAAGAATCGAACACACTACTTCCATTGAAAATAAAATAATAATAAAAAAAAGAAAATGGCAGAATTATTTAGGTGGGCCCGATAAAGAATGATAATAATTAAATGAATAATCGATTTCCACTCACAAATAATAATTCTTGAATAAAAAAACAATAAATCATCATTATTTTTCTGCAACAAGGTCCAAGTCTTTTGCAAAACGGCAGTGGGGTGGGGCCCTTCAAATCAGTGGACAGCGAATCAAGGTGCGATCTCCCAAATCTGCCGACCATGATGTCCTGCCTGTTCTTTGTTTTTTTTTTCTTGGATTGGCTAACTAACTTTGTTTTTTAAAAATATTATTTTTATTTTAATTTTTTTTATATTTATAAATCATTTTGATGTATTAATATTAAAATTATTTTAATTTTTTTTTCAAATAAAAAACACTTTAAAAAACAAACTCACCTGTACTTTAAAATATTTAATAACCCATGACTGCAACCATGCTTTCATTCTAAGGGTTTGTTTGAGAGTGCATTTGCGGTTGTTTTTGAAAATGTTTTTTATTTAGAAATATATTAAAATGATATTTTTTTATTTTTTAAAAATTATTTTTGACATCAGCACATCAGGCCTTAAGCTTCTAGTCGTAGAATGGGCATTCACATTTAGGATTCTAGCGTCATAAAATAAAGTTTTCAGAAAGAAAAAAAAAGTTATTTTCTAAATAGAATATTGACAGAAGACTTTTTTTTTGGACATACTAAAAACTTATTTATAAAAAAAATATAATTCATTACCAATTCAATAAAATTAATAGAACTTATAATTTAATTTCAAATAAGTTCATAATTAAATAGAAAAAACTTGATGGTTAACAATATACAACTTATCAACTTCACCAACATCACTAGGGATGTGTTAATACAATCCGAATTATCGTATTACTCAATTAGTGCAAAGCATCAATGATGGTAAATTAGTGATTTTGAGAAGAATTAGTAATTGTTGAATTGCTTGAGCTAGAATTATAAGGCTAAATGATGATGCTTGCCTTTATTTCTTATGATTTTTTTTTACTCGGTTTCATAGGGTTGAATCATAGTTGTTAATTCTGTTCCGTTCCATTCAAAAAACCGAGACAAAACGGCGTCGTTTTCATCTCGGTTTTAATTCCGGTTCGTTCCGGAAATTCTGGCCAAATTTCGGCCGGAACGCCTCGGTTCTGTTCCGGGCATGCCATTCCGGGTTCAAAATCAATATAAAATCACAAAAATAATAATTTAAAATCACAAAAAAATAATTAAATAATATCTTTTTTATTTTTTAAAAATTATTTTTGACATTTATACATCAAAATAATTTTAAAACACCAAAATATTTTAAATAAAAAAGAATTCAAATTTTAATTATGCTTGTTAAATTAATATTTTTTTTCATATATATATATATATATATATATATATATATATATATAATTATATATGAACAGTATGACACCAAAATGGCACGCCAGAACGCTCCGAAACCGGAACATTCCGTTCCAATTGAAAAATCAAAACGGCGACCGGAACGGTATTGACAACTACGAGTTGAATAGATCATGGGTTAACTCAACTTTTTAACCAATGAAAACATACTAATTTCTTCTCTCCTTTTTTCTTTAATCTGGATAGGTCTAGATTACAAGTCGACTAGATCCTCGGTCAACCTCAAACTGACTTAGGTTTTATGACCAAGTCGAGGTTTTAATGATTTACTAGAAAGACACAAATCATTTAAGTGTTTTTTGACTTGTTAGTAATCAAGTGTAAGATATGTTGCAAATGCATATAATATTTTGATGTGTCGTGGGAAAAAACACACTAAGAATGAAGTCTATGTTTGAAAGTGTGATTGATGTTGTTTTTTAAAGTGATTTTTGCTTAAAAATATATCAAAATAATAATTTTTTTTTTATTTTTTAAAATATTTTTTTGCATAAATTCATCTCGTTTGATGCTAAATTCTTTAGAATTTCATAATTGAATTGATTGGATTTCAACAATTATTCTATATTTTTGAAAGCTAGTTTATCACTATGATTTGTATTTTTTACTAATGATTTGAAAATACTTGGAATATATATTTTTATTTTTTAACATTAATATATTAAAATCATCTAAAATAAATAATATCTAATATACTTCCAAAAAAACTTCAAAAGTAATAGTTAATCTTTCTTTAATTAAATTAAAATAATTTTTTTGAATTTCATTTATATTAAATATTACTTAGCCGCTAGACGGTTGGTTCTAGACTATATTTGTCAATATATTAAAGGACAAACACATTTGAAAGAAGGCTTCTCTCATTTCCTTGTCCAAACTCCGAAGCACAAAACACTTTGGGTTCTGCCTCTGGGATCTGCCCGCCTCCCATCTTCAGAGCAGATCGCTTCCCAGACCAGATTCCATCCATAAAACTTGATTATATTATACGGAGGGAATGCGGGCAGGGCTTTTATTGCTTAGGTTTTAGCTTTTGTACATGATAGAATTAAACTCTGTGGATCTTTTTTTCATTTGTAAGTAAGGAACATACCCAGCTGCAGCTGGTAAATTACTTATTGATAGGAGTAGGAGGACAGTGAAAGTTGTTTTCTTTGCAAGGGAATAAAAAAAAAGTTGAGAAATTTGATGGGTTTTCTTGTTGATTCTCAAAAGGGTGGTTGTGGAGTAGGGGGTGGTGGTTGTTTTAGGAGTTTGATAAGGAGAAAGCAGGTTGATTCTGTTCATTCTAAAGCACGTGGTCATCATCAGTTGGCCAAGGAGTTGTCTGTTCTTCACCTTATTGCTATTGGTATGTTCCTTTTCTCTTAATTCTTCGCTTTGACCAAATAACTTTTTCTGGGTTTTGTTTTTTGGATCATGGGTTTGATTGTCCTGTGCTTCTTCGTCCTTTTTTGTTTGCTACTTTACCGGATGAATGAGTTGTGTCAATTGGTTTCTGGTTTTCTTTGGACGTATCATTTTCTTGTTGTCTTATCCAGATAATATTTCCTTTGTTTGACTTTCTTTCTGTTATTTTATTTTTATTGAAATTAAGTTTTATTTAAACATGAGCCAAAACTTGATCCTGCTAAGCACCGTCAACGTGAAAAACTAAAATTATTTTTGTTTTTATCCTTTTTTGTAACTTTCAGTTTTTCGTGAGTTTTCTAATTTTTGAATGTTAGTTCTTGTGCTATAGCTTGCCTTCTATCTATGAATTGCTGACCGTTGAACTCTGATCAGGCGTTGGCTCAACTATTGGAGCTGGAGTTTATATTCTTGTTGGAACAGTTGCTAGAGAGCATTCTGGGCCAGCTCTATTTATGTCCTTTTTGGTTGCTGGAATTGCTGCTGCTCTTTCAGCCTTTTGCTACGCAGAACTTGCAAGTCGTTGTCCATCTGCCGGCAGTGCTTATCATTATTCCTATATATGTGTTGGAGAAGGGTAAGTATTTGTTGTTTCTTGTTTGAAAACTTATTTACTTCTGTGGCAGACTCTCTTCTATTTGGTTCATGCTTTACATCCTGCTATCTGTTTATTCAAAGGGGATAAATCAGTTGATGCTTTCATTTATCTTGCAACTTGTTGTTGGGCGATTTGGCTGGTCATAATTTGGTTCCGTGATGCAATCTACTTTTGGCACATTTCTTGCTGTTTTTGATATGATTATTGATTTATATAATAGCATGCCTCAGATGTTGTGTTTGGATAGTTCTTTGTTTGTATTTGTGTTCCATTTTTGGACTGAATATGTTTTTTGATAGAACCTGCAATTCCCCTTGCTTATTGATTCCTTCATTTTTAATTTGCAGTGTTGCTTGGTTAATTGGCTGGGCTCTAATATTGGAATACACAATCGGTGGTTCAGCAGTTGCTCGTGGCATATCTCCAAATCTAGTTCAGTGACTTTCTTTTACCCAAGCTTGAATTTACTTAGATTTGGAACTTCTAATTCGTTGGGTTTAATTATTTCAATCTTATTGTTTTGAGTATAATTCTTTTACTTTGCTCTCATTATAGATGAGAGTGTTACACATTTTCCTATTTTCAAGCATTACTATCTTGTTGCCTAGTGGCTAATTGCATCTTGCTATTGAATTGGAATATTGGAAGAACAGAAATTTAGTAACTTGTCAATTCTTTCATTTCTTTTATGATAGTTGCCATTTATCTTTTAGCGGTGAAAATGGAATTTTATGAGTGAGCATGCAAGTATTTCTTCTCGGATGGTCAAGCTATATTGACAATACCTTCATCGGAGTCTAGCTTCAATTTAATGCTTGAGCTCTTTGATAGTTTCCATTTACATTAAGACATGAAGGGTCATTTAGGACGTCCTTGTTTCCTTTGCAGGAAGTTCTAACATATTAGTGATCTTCCATTTTCACCACTACAAAATAAATTTCTAGGATGCCCCTACTTACCAGCCTACGTGGTGTTCTTTAGGTTAGATCCTTGATTTCAATGAAAAATATATAGAAATAATAGAAAAGGAGTTGCGATACTCTATTGTGATTAGTTGACAAGCAAGTTGTTGGTCAGTACTTGCTTTTTTTCCTCGATGAAAGTCATATTTTATTTTCCCCCTCTTATCTATCTAGGCATTGTATGCTCTCCAATTGGTGATAATCCATATGCTTCCCTTTCTGTCTATTTTTGAGTTATTTATATTTCATACTTATCTTGTTTTATGCTTGTAGGCATTGTTCTTTGGAGGTCAGGACAATCTACCTGTTTTTCTAGCTCGTCACCATATACCTGGGCTTGATGTTGTGGTTGACCCATGTGCTGCTGTTCTGGTATTGGTTGTCACTGGGCTGTTGTGCGTGGGAATAAAGGAGGTACATACCATAATTCTTTATCATGTTCATTTCCCCCCTTTTGACTAGCAATTATTCTGAGGTTCTTTCCTTGCTATTATATTAATCTCCTTAAGTGACATCATTGTGCAGAGTACTGTGGCACAAGCTGTAGTAACATCCATAAATGTATGTGTAATGCTTTTCATCATAATAGTTGGTAGCTATCTCGGCTTCAAGACTGGATGGGCTGGATATGAACTTCCTACTGGGTAATAGGCATCCCATGTTGTAAATTCATTTATGAAACATTTTTTGCTGAAGTTTTATAACTAATATGATATTTCTGAACACACAGGTACTTTCCCTTTGGGGTGGATGGGATGCTTGCAGGGTCTGCAACTGTATTTTTTGCGTACATCGGTTTTGATTCAGTTGCCAGCACTGCTGAGGAGGTATGCACCTTCCCAGTGTTTTTGTTATTCCTTCCTGTTTCTCTTCTACTGTAGTTATTTCATGTTTATAGTCATGTTCATAGGTACATGGTAACTTGTGGAGTCTAATTTCGTGTTTCACTTTTCCGTACATGGTGACTTGTGGAGTCTAATTTCGTGTTTCACTTTCCCTGACAGGTGAAAAATCCACAACGAGATTTACCTCTAGGCATTGGGCTTGCGCTGTCCATTTGTTGTTCTTTGTACATGCTGGTCTCTGTTGTCATTGTTGGTCTGGTACCTTATTATGCAATGGATCCTGATACCCCAATCTCATCAGCCTTTGCTGCTCATGGGATGCAATGGGCAGCGTAAGTTTGTTGTTTTGGTCATATTCATGGCACATCAATTTTTTCTCCAAAATTATATGGAAGTAATTGAACCTTCTTGATTTACAAGTCCTTGTGCTCTTGTGTGTTCAGTTACTTGATAACTGCTGGGGCAGTTATGGCTCTCTGCTCAACACTGATGGGGTCCATGCTTCCTCAGGTAATTGAACATGATCTTCAAGGTGCTTGTATACCATATTTTTCTGACTTGCTGCTCTCGGATGCTATTTGTTATATGATGAATGTTATTCTTGATTTTCTTCACTGGCCATGCACCTCATGACTGCTCACATACACTGATTTTTAGTTCAAGCACAGTGTATTTTGATTTCCTTTATTTCAGAAATATGGTTGATCTTCAAAACTTACATTGTGTACTTGTATGAATCAATATATGTGTGTTGCATACCCGTATCACTGTATTTTCTGACATTCCAGTACTTTATCTGTAGGCTCTACACTGTATTTTTCCTCTACCATAATTCTCTCTCTGTTGATAAAATGTGGAAGTTCTAATTAGTAAGAGGGAAGAGTATCCAATCCCCCTGAATATCAGTTCAGGAAATTTCCCTAAAAGCACTTGCTATGTACCACAAAGAAGCCAGGAAGGGTGTCCAATCCAACTTTAACTTTCTCGATGTGAAGTGTTGATTGATAATTCTGCCTTGCCCTCCTTCCAAATGCACCAAAAAACTGCACTAGAAAACATATCTCTATAGTTCTTACAATCTTCCACCCAAGACCCACAAAAAAAATCAGCAACGCTTGTTCCACCATCCTCAGAATTGCCCAACACTCAAATGCAAATAATCTTTGTTGCATGCATTAAGCTGAAGGGGAATGCTTTGCTGCATGTATTATGCTGAAGGGGAATGAAGAAAGAGATTTATGTAGAGGTTCTCTATTATGATGACACATAACACAATTATTAGGAGTAAGGCCTTGTGATGGGTTCTAATCTGCAACAAGTCATCAGTGTCAATCTCATCGAGCACCATTCTCAAGATGAAAAGGTTGTCTCAATAGGCTTATAAAGGGGTTCTTGAATGTGAAACCTGGGGAAAACCTACTATATAGTTTGTTAAAACAAGAATGTGATATTAGTGGTGGTGATAACCGTGTGTTTATATTTATTCTCTAATTGGGTGATTATGGTGTATGACCTGCCTTAGTGGGAAGAATGCTTAATCCGTTTCTTGCCTCTTACTTTACTAGGTTCACCATATGGTAACTGTAATATTCTGTTTGTCCATGAGTTTTTTAGTTTTTGTTGGTGAATTGTATTTACCTTTTCTTTATCTCCAAGTCATCAATTAACACATAGATTTTGTCTTTCACAGCCTCGAATTTTGATGGCGATGGCTAGAGATGGATTGCTGCCATCATTCTTTTCAGATGTAAATAAAAGCACCCAAGTTCCTGTTAAGAGCACGTTGGTCACTGGCTTTGGTGCTGCAGTATTGTCATTTTTTATGGATGTTTCACAGCTAGCTGGGATGGTATGTGAACTCTGAATCTTCAAGTAAATTTGATGAAGCTTGCATGCATTGTGCTTGAACCTATTTACTTCAAATCTAAGCAAGGAAGGTAATGAGTTGAGAAATGGCTGAGTAGCCTCTCCCTTTCCTGTTTCCTGTCTGTCGGGAGTCATATTTTCCCATAAGTTCCTGATTGAGGAAATGGGAGAATTTTTGTTCTTATCTTCAACTGTTAATGAGGGTTGACCACCACTATTTTTTACACTTCAGTTATCAAACAAATAGGTGGTCCTTCTGGGATCGGATCGTTAAATAACCCCCCCCCCCATTGTTGACCTGCCCCTTTGTTTTAAGATTGTTACCAGTTTCTATGATCCAGCTCATTCAACAATTCAAATCAATATCTTAAAAGAAAATAATTGAGTGGTTCATTCTCTTGCAAGCTCATGTACCTTCCAAGACACTATTGCTCCTTATATTATGTGTGTGTGTGTGTTGATGTATACATATTTCACACGTGCACTATGATACAGTGATGTCCCCTTGAAATCCATTATTATGAAAAAGGTAATACCCAAAGAAAGAGAATGGAATTTCCATCTTTGGTGATAATTTCAAGATGGATTTATATTTCTTGCAGTTGTAGTCTGATCACATCTTCTACATTCAAATTATTAGTACCTACTATGCATTCACTGCTGTCAGCACCACACCAATCAGGAACATTATTGCTGAGCATGGGACAGATCAACTAAAGTGATTCTTGAATGAAAACGAAAATACAAGAGTCCCAATCTAGTCTGACTGAATAGAAATGAATGTTTATATTTAATTTTTATTTATTCAAAATTATTCTAGAATTTCTTAGAAATTATTATTCTAAAAGACCCTCCCCTCTGTGAAAAAGGCTTGCACTCCTATTTACAAGAACTATGACTTTGGAAGCCTCAACACTTTTCAAATGTAGAAATTTTTATTTATGTAAATGTCTAAGCATATTATTGATAATGCCATTTTGTGCAGGTCAGTGTGGGTACACTTCTTGCTTTCACTATGGTAGCAATTTCTGTATTGATACTAAGATACGTACCGCCAGATGAGGTGCCTTTTCCATCTTCACTTCAGGACACTATCGATTCTGTGTCATTACAGTACAGTAAAAATAGCCAAGATGTGTATGAGGAAAAGGCTGTTGTTCATGCGGGTACCTCTAAGGATAGCACATTGCCTTTATTAGGCAAAACAACAAGAATTGATTATCCTATGCTTGTAAAGCAAGAAGCTCAAGGCAATTGTAAGTTTTTTGCAGCTATCACTTTTTACTTTTCTTGGCATGCATTTGAATATTACTTGTTTGGATCTGTAAATAATCTAGAAGCCTCTCATTTCCAATCACAGTCCAATGACACGTGGTATGTGTTACAGACTTCTGATTGGCATATGTAAAAGATATATTGCTAATATTTCAGTGCACTGAAACATTTACAGATGGAATTCATACATCCACTGAGCTTTCTGTCCTGCCCCAATTTTTAATTTAAAGATGTTAGACCTGACTCTTAGTACTCAGACACAGTGCAGCACATCAGCAAAATTTAATGTATCAACTTTTTCATCAGATGTTTTCTCACTCTAATTCTCCTTTCTATAAAATTTCAGTTGTCCTGAATGAAGGGAAAAGGCGAGAAATTGCTGGCTGGACCATAGCAGCCACATGCATCGGGGCGGCTCTCCTTACTTATGCTGCTTCAGACTTGAGTCTTCCTAGGTGAGTCAATATTGGTCATGACAGTAATTTACAGTTACACATACATCCTCTAATGCTTTTAGACAAGACGTGAACCATTTTCTTCTTTTCTTTCAATGTATGTACCTGTTTGGATTCTTCTACCACCAGTCTTCTTCGTTTTACAATGTGTGGAATTGGTGGTGCACTTCTCCTTTCTGGTTTGATTGTGCTGACCTGCATTGAACAAGATGATGCAAGGCACAGATTTGGGCATTCAGGAGGTACGCTGCTATTTCCTCTTATACCCTGTGCAGTTTCTTATTTTTGTAAGGCCAGTCTAGTTAATACCTGAATATGTGTTTGATGGAAATTTCGGAACATGTCAAGTGCTTGTGCTGAATGTACTATATGTATGTGACCACTGGCCTTATTTGTTACCGAATAAAAAATGCTCAATTATCTTGGAATGTCCTAGCAGTTGGGGATTAATTTTTGTGTCTTGATCCCAAGTGAAATGAGTTCTCATGTAGGTTATTCACTCTCTTAAACTCTGAGGGAAGAGCATTTTCAACAGTCTAACCACCATATTGCTCATAATATGTGGACATTTTAGTAGATCCAGAAGTAAAGCTACTAGTGCCTGTGAATCCTGAGATAGTTTCTGGATAGAACTTTGTTCAGGTTTACGTTGGCTCAGAACAGCACACGCGAGCGAGTGTACTATATGTGTTTATTCATCTTTTTCAAGTCCTATCTTATCCTGCATTTAATAGTGCTATCAATTACTTGATCCAGTGTGTTCTTATTATCAGGCATTCATTTATAATACCATAAACACGCACCAACTCGCACACACACAAGCATATGTACAATATAGCTGCTTATGCTGGTGTTACAGTGCTAAGATCTTCTTTGATTAAAGGTTTTGGTGAACTAAAAAAGAATTAAATATCTTTTCAGGTTTCACTTGCCCATTTGTTCCACTTCTTCCTATTGTCTGCATACTCGTCAACATCTACCTGTTGATTAATCTTGGGTGAGTGAATATTAATCCAACTTCGCTGCCGTATGATTTTGAACTTTCAGTGGATCTCCATTTCTCTTCTCATAACATGCTCCCTCCCTCCCTCCCTTTTTCTCTCTGAACCTTTCAGTGCTGCCACTTGGATCCGTGTTTCTGTATGGCTTGTTGTGGGAGTGCTTGTTTATGCATTCTACGGCCGGACGCACAGCTCGCTACTGGATGCAGTCTATGTCCCCGCAACTCATGCCGACGAAATTTATCGGAGCGCCAGAGAAAGTTTGGCATAGAATTCGTCTCCAGTTTATGGCAACCAGGATGCAATCCCATGCGTTCCTTGCAACAGAATCTCTTTGTTGTAATACTATATTTCCTTGCAACAGAATCTCTTTGTTGTAATATTATTTTCTACCTCCCCCCCATGTGCTGTTTGTATTCCTATGACACCAATGATGGCTGAAATCCGTCTTGCGTGTTTGTATATAGGTTGGTGGTTTGGGGAGTTGATCGAAACAATGTAAATATTCTGATTCAAGAACGTTTCTTTATCAAAGCTCGCACACAAATCTGAAATTAACCTAAAAAACTATTAGTCTTAGGACACAATTTCTGAAGTTAAGCATGAGAAATATGGAATGACAACAAAAAAAATAGTCAATTCTTTGAAAAGTATAGTTTAGTCGAGAACCAGGCAAGAAAATGCTTCAATATACAACAGCTTTGTGCGAGTTAAATTTAGAAATTTATTCTTGGAAAAGAGTATGTATACTCTTAATAAACTCTTGGTACAACTCAATGGGCTAACTTGATCTAATTTTAAAATAGGCCTAAAATGCCCCAAAAGTAACAAACTAGAAAATAATAAAATAAATAATCTATTTTTTTTTTATCTATGGTGTTGTAACTAGTATCTAAAAAAATAAATTAACTTATTTTTTTAGATGTAAAATCTTTCCATACTGATATTTGTATTTGAAAAATAGATTATGAATTTTTTTAATTCCAATAATACTAGTTTGTCGCCACTTTTAGTGTTCACGAGCGATGTGCCCGCGCGATGCACTGAGTTTTTTTTATCCATGTAAAAAATTGATTGTTTTTATATGTATTGTATTTTTTATCTTAATATTGAATTAGTAAAATTATAATTGATAAAATCTGTATAATCGAAATGGAAAGTGGCCTGTAATTTTTTAATCGCAGATAATGTAGGTAATTTTTTTTTATGAGTTGTATTTTTCCCCAGTAATATTAGATCTTACACATTATAAATAAAAACATTGTAATTTTTTTTCCAGAAATAAACTTACATTTTTTGCGTGCTATAATTAGTTATTTCAATGTTTAATTACTAAAATTGCAATAGATAAAATATGTTAGGAATGAGTTTTTTGCATGGTATAATTACTATGGTTGGCCGCGCATCGCGCCAGGGATTTTTCTATGTAGAAAACTAATTAATTTTTTACATGTTATAATTAGTTGTTTAAATATTTAATTAGTAACATTATAATAGATAAAATATGTAACAACTATTCCCCCCCGCCTAGAAGGAATAGTGTAATCGAAATGGAAAGTGGTTCGTATATTTTTTAATTGGAGATAACTTAGGTAAATTTGTAAAAAAAAAAATAGTTGTCTTTTTTCCCCAGTAATATTAGATCTAACACATTATAAAAAAAAATGTATTTTTTTTTAAGAAATAAAGTTATTTTTTTTGCGTCCTATAATGACTTATTTTCCGTCTAAAAAGAACAGTGTAATCGAAACGGGAAGTGGATCACATATTTTTTTAAGTGTAGATAATCTAGGTAAATTTGTCAAAAGAAAAATATTTGAGTTGATAATGTAGGTAAATTTGTCTACCTTTTGTTTTTTAAAGTTGTATTTTTTCCCCAGTAATATTAGATTTGAAATATTGGGAAAAATTTTTAAAGAAATAAACTTAAAAAAAAAGAGTATAAAATTTAAATTCAAAGCCAAAAATTTGTTTGATAAGATTTATTAATCATATTATTATATTAAATGTATTTAAGCATATTGATATTAATTTTTTTTCTTAAATCTTAGGTCATTTTCTCTCTCTCTCCCTCCCTCTCTCTCTCTCTATATATATTTTTAGACAATAATATTTCATAAATATCAAAACATATAATTAGTCCCACATACTTTAATTCGTTGAATATATATATATAACTTGACATATTCTCAATAACATATTTAATTTAAAGGATAAAATTGAAGTAAATCCAAAAGTTGGAATTAAATAATTTAACACAAAACCAGAAATTAAAAGATTCAGGACCGAAATGAAATTGAAATTTATAATTAACTTGCATAGAAGGATAAAATTGAAAGAAATCAAACTTTGATACCGAAAATATTAAGGATTTATAATAAATTTGCATGGAAGGATGAAATTGAAGTCAATGAAAACTTTGATACCAAAAATATTAAGGATTCCAGCCCAATCTGCAAAATTAAAAGACTGGAAACCTAATTGAAACTACAATATATAATCAATTTCAATTGAAAGACAAAATTGAAACAAATCAAAACCTATATAATAACAATAAGGGCCATAAAAACAAATTACAAAGTGCAGGGACTGAAATGAAATTCATCAAAAACCAGCTGCGCTGATGTCAGCCTACGCAGGAGGAGAGAGAAATGGGGGTGAAATTTCAAACGACCATTGACATGCCTACGAACACCTTATAGGAACACGCGCCGCACCATGTGGAAGAGAACAGGCCTGAAAATCATTTTAGACACCGGTTGGGCGTTTTTGGACGCCGTAGTAAGCCGCACGTGCCGTCCGAAAGACGTGTGGTCACGGAAACGGACGGTGCGTACGGAGACGCGCCAACAGTACTGCGCCAATAAACTTTAAAAAAATGGCAAATTACGGTACTGCCACTCCCTGCAAAGCCTTTTTTTTTTTGTCCTTTTTGAGGGACAAAATGGTTATTGCACTGTGCAAGTAATTATAAAAAAATAAATAAAACGGCTGGCCGGACCGGACCGAAAATGGTCAATTACCGCTGAGCCCCTGCAACCGGCGAGGTTTTTTGTCTTTTTCAAGGGTTTTTTTAGTTAATACACTGTTCATAGACCAGAAAAAAAGGTGGACGTGCACCCGCGAAGCACCGAGACAAATGGCCAATGAACAGTGACTATGAGTGTATGTGTATAGTAAATGAATAGAAACTTTCATTCTGTTTTAGTGTTTTTGTTAATGGTAGAGTAAGGTTTTATTTCCGAACAAATCTTTAGATAGATTTGACTCATTAAATAGTACATTAACATCAAACCACCATGTTGTTATGGCCTTTTTTGCATTATGTTCCTTCTCTTTAGAAGCCATTACACTTTTAATGTTAGGTTGTGAACCTCGGGTAGTTCATGGAGCAAATAAAATCATCTTTTTTCTAGTTGCACTTGTGCCTTGCATTATCAATCTTTTATTTGTTTGTGAACTCATTTAACTTAAATTAGGATTTGCATCATCACCCTCTTCAACTTCATCATTGGAAAATATTTGAAAATTTCCAATATCAGTTCTAAGCCTCTTTCTTTTCTCTTTCTCCATTGTTAAGTCCTCTATCAATTGCTTTATTTGCCATTTCACATCTGGAGGACCTTTTTACAAGGTTCAACTTAGCCTTTAATACCGACAAGGTGATACTTCAGACGAGTAATATCACCACCATTGATTCGTTTGATACAATGACACATATACATGAGTTCCTTGCACCAACAACCACCTATCTATGAGCCCATGCTGGATCATCTAATCTTGTTGGAGCTGAAGCTATGGAAGTCCCACCACTAGATGAGTTTTCAGCCATATAATTTAATTTGAGGAAAAAAAAAGAAAAAATGTCAGCAAAGAAAGGGTGACATTAAATTGGATCTCCAAATGAAGAGTTTCAAGAAACAATAAGCATCGAATGGTAGCTGCAATAACCCAACTTCAAAATCAAATCAATTTCATACAGGTTAGCATAAAAACAAAATAAACACCCCCTCAAAAACATAAATGTACTTGAAAGCATTTCATGCTATGTTATATAGATTGGATAGTTACTATTTTTCCAAGAATCACTAACAATCTTTAATGCCATGAATTTTCAAATTCAAATATCCACTTAGAGCATTGCATTGGAGCAACAAAATTTCAACAAGTCACTAATTGTTAATCTTGAGTTTTTATTTAGTTTTGACAATTCTAAATGAATAGTAATGTAATGTCTTGTAAAATGAAGCGTCATTCTAATTATATGTAAAAAAAAGTTTTTGAATGCAGATATGCTAACAATAATGAGAAGCATATGCCTTGAATTGACTAAAACTAGTTGAACATATTACAAATTATTAAGATAGATTTTCCTTTTAACAAATCCCTATAGAAAAAGTCTATTGCTCATGTCGTTGTGGAAATAGAAAAGCAATCTCATAATGAATTATTTTTCATGTTCAATTCATTGAAGAAAAAGTCAATTGATCACTTCATTGCATAAATAGACAAACAATTTTATAATGAAGTTGTTCAATTAATCAAATTTTATGTTGGGAATAATAAGTGTTCATGTATATAGGCCTAACCTAAAGTTTAACTTTCAAGGTAGCTAACACTCCGCAAGCATATTTCATCAATGAATAAAGGTGATCAAATAAAGGTCTTTAAAATTAGAATGATATGTTTCTCACACAAGTCTTTATTTGATCAATTTAAAGGATATTTTTTATGAATGAAAATTGACTATTGAGATAAATATTTTTTTTTCAAAATTGTCAATTTTGATTGTTTTTAGGCTAAAAATTAGGTTACCTATATTTTACCTAAGTGTACAAGTTAATTCACATATGAACAAGGTTGTCAAAATCGTGATTTTGACACGACACGGAAGCCATTTCTGAACTCAGATCGTAAAATCAGAATCGTAAAATTGTACCTGATATTTTACCGTACAAAAATCATAAAATCGCAGCTAAAACCGTGTAGGTAGAAAAATCATAAGTAAAATATTTTCGAATACAATACATCATAATTATGGTCATAAAACATCATTAGTTAAGGTTCATACATGATTTAAAATAACTTTAAAATACATTACAAAACAATTATGTCCAGAGAATTTCATTCGGTAAAAACTAACAAATTTAAAACAAATATTCAGCTGGCGTGCAATGTAAACTAAAATCAATCTCATTTTCATCTCCCTCGCTATTTTTAAGACTTGCATCAATAAGACAATAACATCACTATCGAAAAGATTATTAGTACTATCATTGATATTGCTAGTACTAGCTCTAACTCTAATAAATTATTTTGATATCAACACATGAAAATAATCTAAAAACACCAAAAAAAATTAATTTAAAGTAAAAAAATAATAATTTTTTTCAAAATTTTAAGTATAAATTTTAAAATTAATATTTAAATCAATACATGAGAATTAAAAAAAAATTGTCTAAGAAATGGCATATACATGAAATGGAACTTCCTTTCTTTAATTTAATATTTTAATCAAACAAGTCTATACGGGGGGGCAGCTATGGGAGGGGGGGCAGGGCGCCGAGCATCGCAGCTATGGCCTAGGTGGCCAGACTGCATTTTTCAACTTTCACTTGGGATCGTAAAATAAGATCGGACTGGACCGATTTTTGCATTTTTTATCTGATTTTAACATAAATCGATTTTTCTACCTGATTTGACAAGTTTTATTGAGTTGACTCGCAAAATCATATGATTTTACGAGTCAACTCGCGAGTTTAACAACCATGCATATGAATAATAATGGACAAGACTATTTTGTTTTTTTTAATGCTCAATTGTTTCAAAAAAAGTATTTGGCTAGTCAAAGATATTTAAACAACAAAATGATGTGTTTTAATAGGGAGAAGCCAATAAGACTTATCAATAAAAAGGAAAATATATGATTTGATATGACAATGCCTTTTTCAAATATTGACTTATTATTTCTATATTCATAACATAAGAGTCGAACAAGTTCTTTTTATCTATCACCTTGATTTAAAAGCTCTTGTTTTGCCAGTTTCGAAGGCAAAACTTTGTCCCTTTTCTGTCTTGATATACCATTTATCTATTGATCACTCATTCATAATTTTCTTTTGAATCTTGTGTTCTAAATCATTCTGGAAGAAATAGTATGAAGCTTGAATCTTGATCAAGCAAAAGAACCTGACTTGATCTTGTGTAAGGTTCAAAAACACAATATTAAAGTTTCTTGAAATTCTTATTGATGGATATTGTATTAATTTATATAGTCTAAAATAAAATGAAAACACAAAAGAAACTTCAATTATCTTCATCCTGCTCCTTGGACAAACAAGTGTAGGAGACCTAATCTTGAGAGAAAAAAACTTTGCTCAACCTTCCAAGATTCATAGTGTGAGAGGTAAGGAAGTGGCCAATTCATCAAAACTTGGAACACATTCAGCCAGGATCAGGATGGAGAGTTTCACCTCACTGAAACTCTCACCCAAGGCAAAAAAAGAATACAGAACGAACTTCTCAAGGAAGAATGTGTTGGGAGAACATAATGTATATATGTAAGTGATTATCTTATACTATATTTTCTTTTATTAAAACGATTTTTTGGGGGGAATGGGAGAAACTTGGTTAAAGAGAGGCACAATTTCAGGGAATTTTATGCAAACTATGAACTACTTGACTTAGAAGACAAGTCAATCACTTCCAGAATGGGGTCAAACCCTTACCTTGTCCATCTCTATCATTAGAGACGCTTATGGTTTGTTTAAGGTCAATAATTCAGGTTTTCTTTACAAAGAAATTAAGACACCATCCAAAACCCACATGAGTGGTCTTTTTATAGGATCTAAATGGACTGTCAATTCAAAGAGATTACCTGTGAGGTCGATGATGGCACCCTAAAGACCCTTAGAAAAAAAATATTATCTTCACAAACTTGTGGTTATCTGCTAGACATACGAAATTGGCAATTGAAAAGGCCCAATTCATGTATGCAATTGCGTCTGATGTGCCCATTTATCTAGCTACACATTTTATAGATTTGATTCAAAAAGAATTCTCTAACAAGGAATCTAGTTTGCTATTGGGTGGTTTGATCACTAGAATAGTTAATATGGCTAAGGTTCCTTTGCAAGATGTTGCACCCTAAGTGAAAATATTTGGCAAAATTTCTATTGTAACTGTTGTGATATCTTAAGCTATGGTTAGCGAAAAAAGACTTTTTGTTGGCAAGTCAACCTATCTCAACCAAAATCACCTTTAACAAACGTGTTACTTTCAATACTCATGGATATGACACATGTTAATGACAAGCTAATACAATTAGAGTTAGAAGTTGAGCAAATCCATCATATAGTTGTGGAAGATGACAATGATGAGAACCTAATTATGGTCAAATCAAGGAAAAGATAAATCAAGGGGGAGATAAATAGTTATTGTAGATGTTTGATAAAATTGCAACTTTGTTTTATTCCTAATGATTTTAAGTAAATTGATTTTAATGGTTTATAATATTTGGGATAAGTATAAGAACTTCTATGATATGGTTGAATGCAATATTTTTAATATGATCAGAATGCATATATATTATTACTTGAAAAACTGTTTAAAAGTTTTACACGATAATACTTTTAAGCATGTTATAAATTGGTAGTATGATATAAATTATGAACTGTCAAAGACACTGGCAATTGTTCACATGCAAACTAATTGTGTCTCCATGGATTTTTTTTGTTTGATCTGAACTTTTTGGATTACGAGGAGGAACCACATGACCCGGAAAGCGCACTTTGTGGGCCCAGAGCATGCGTAAACCCCCCCGGCTGTCCCAGGCTTTTGCAAGGGGAGTTAGTGTGCCCGGCCTCGAACCTGGGGCGTGCCTATGGCAGCCCCAGGTTACAACCGGTGCACCCCACCCTTGGGGACTATTTGATCTGAACTTGATGCTTACCAATCTATTTTTTTGTGTCAACTGTGTCTATGAATTTTTGTTTGATCTAAACTTGATGCTTACTAATCTATTTTTTGTGTTTTGTCACAAATCAAGCCGAAAGGGGGATTGTAAATGCAGGAGCAAGTAACAGAATAAAAGCAGAAAATCATAGGAGAAGGAAACAGAGATAGGTTTCAAACAAGGGCTGCTTTCTCAACAAAGTAGCATGTGGAAGGTAGAAACACAAACTATTTGTGGATCGACTTCGATGATGAATAATAAAGCCCCTTGAGAAAATGATAAAAGATCGCCACCTGCAATCAGTAAACGAAATTCCCAATAGAAGAAAATTACACAAAATATCCACCTGCACCATTATTAAAGAGAATCATACGCATCTATTAGGGCAGACAAAAGCAAGAACCCCTGCAACAATACAATCGATTCATGCATATTCAACAATTACATAGTAGAGTTTGCATCTTCTAGTTAAAGGTGGTTCAATAAAACGGTTTCTTCTCTGAACTTGATAACAATTAAAAAAAAAGGTTACCGGGATTCCCAATCCTTCAACTTTTTGCTTCCTTTGGGTTTAGCTATAGCAGTATTCATTCCAGCCATTTTTGCATTGTACTTTGCCCGCAAAGGATCATTGTATGTCCACCTGCAAAATAAAAGCACAGTAAACATATGTTTCAGAGACATACATAACAACTTACAACATATCTGAATTGTTTCTTTTGTTAGTTCAATAACCTCTTGATGCCAAAAAATAAGAAGGTGAACCATCCCGACAATTGAATGGTATTGACACTATAACAACAGTTATTTTAGGACCCATTTAGGAGCAAAACAATACAAAAGCACAAAAAGTTCTAGGACATGCTGTTCACAACTGTCGCGAGTAATTTAATTCAAAATGGCCCATCTATACAAATTTAAGAGATCGCCCAAAACCAATAGTGAGATAATTGTGACTTCCAAATCCCTTGCCTATTTAGAATTTAAGACAAGGGTCATGAAATTTGAAGAATGTGATGGTAACTACCCTTACTATCAAAAAAGACTATTTTCCCTTAAAGAAGTAATATATTATCCCACAGGAGACATGCAAACTTCTTTTTTTCTTCTTTTTTTATATTTCAGGGGGAGCATCTGAACCTGGCGACACCAATTCCCAAGGCCTCAGCTTTGAGACAATGCCTCTTTGGAAAGGAAAAAAAACACCTTAATAGCCTAAATGGTTCACTTATACTTGGCGATGCTTTTGAATTAGATAGCGATCATCTTCTAAAAATTAGTATAAAGCATCATCTTCAAATTTGGATTTCAGTTTCTTCATGAACAAGAATGTAATGCAAAACACTTATGAGATTGAAACTAAAGCTCAAACAGAATTAGAATTTACGAGCACATATAATATTCAAAGACTGGCATTAAGAAAATGCAAAGGACCAATTCTGTTTCTTGTTATATATGCTACCCATGTCCTTTAGCTTATGTAAAATGCTTTTAGTGTATTTCTTCAATAAGTCCAAGTATGGACTCAACTAATCTACCTTCAAACCCCAAAACTAAACGGAATGAATGAGACCATCAACAACAGATATGATTGAAAGTCAATATTAGAAAAAAAACAAAAAACAAAGATTTGAATGGACTTACGGATTGTTCCAGTCAGTGGTATCCTCATTGACAAGATGGGTCCATTTTGTTCTTCCACTACGACCAAAGTGTTTGACTTGCATAACTTTGGGCAATATGGTTTTATCCATGTTATCTTCTCCAGTCGGAGCTGAGAAATCACGTTTGAAAATGTTATCTGTTCCAACAGTTGCTGCTCGGTCATCAGACTCGTCCTGGAAGAAAGCACCCTTGTGGAAATATTTCTGCATAAACCTCCACTTCTGTTTTGGTGGTGGTGCAGGTTTCGGGTTCTTCCTCTCCCAATCTCTCCTCTCTTCTTCAGTCATGTTCCGCACCCTCTCAATCTCTTCCCTTTCCTTCAACATTGCCTCACGGTCCTCCCTATCTCTCTTAATCCTCGCAATCTCTCTGACCTTCCAAGCCTCATACTCCTCTGCCTCGTTCATTTCATCATCGGTATCCACATCAGCAATGTTTGCCTCGGTCTCCAGATTCCTCTGAATCATTTCCTCTTTCTTTATCTCCTCCACCAATATTTGCTTCGTCTCCACCTTCCTCTCCTCCAATTTCCTCCTCACCTTCTCCTCGAGTGCTTGTTCTTCAGCCTCGAGCCGCTCACGCTCAGCTATAGTATCCCTCTCCGACTTGGGCACAAAAACAGGCTTCACCATAGCCATCCCTGCCATTTCCTCATCAGAATCAGTCTCATACTCCGACTCCTCTTCCTCCTCCTCCACTTCCTCCTCCTCCTCCTCCTCCTCTACAGGAAGAAGCGCAGCCTCCTCTAGCTCCCTCTGCCGCAACTTCTCCTTAATCCTCCTCCTCCTTTCCTCCAACGCATCCTCGTCATCTTCCTCCTTATCCGCCCATTCTTGCTTCCGGGTCTCTTCCTCCTCCGTTGAAATAATCTCAGCCTGCCGAATCCTCCTATGATCCGCCCTCATTTCGTCGCGATTATCAACCCTAGTCTCCGCCAAACGACGCAGCCTCGGATCATCTTTCCTGGAAACAACATCCGAATCGTCCCTGCTGGGAAAAGCTTTCTCCAAGGAAACCACCCTAGCCATCCTAATATCTCCATCTTCTTCCGCATCATCTGCCCACTCCGGTGCTTTACCAGGCCAATACCTTTTAACCTTTGTCTGGCCAATTTTACCCCTAAGCTTATCCCTAACTGCTAACGCTGTGTCACTAACACCTGCTGTAACCGACATACTGAAAATTTCCCTCCCTTCCCAATCGCCGGTAGCTCAGTTTTGCTTTTAAAAAGAAAAGAAAAAAAGTTATGAAGGAGAGTGGGATTCAGTTACCTGGTATTAGCGAGATTAGGGTTTGTTGATTTTCCAATTTCAACGATAGCTTGCTTTGCTGCGATTTGATTTATAAACCAGCCAGCACCCCTCTTTCTGCTCCTATCGCTACTTCCAGTTTATAGCGTCTTACAATAGAACAGCATTATGAAGAAGAAAAACGGTGGCGTTTCTTCTTGTTTTCTTAGGAGAAAAAATGAAAAATGCTCAGCCAGTGGATTAATAATAATAGGAGGAAATTCTACAAAGGAAAATAACCTAATTAGTTTTATTAATATCATTTTTGTATTTATTTTTATAAATAATAATTGTTGTTATATATTTTTTCTTAAATTAATATATAGAGTAATAGGTTAGATTAAAAAAAGAGAGATCTCAAGTATATATTTCTAGGCAATTAAATGGATGAATTAAATATAATTTAAATTACCATAAATGCAAAAAAAAAAAAAAAAAACGATTTTACAAAGTACAGCGAAATGGAGTCGATTGTTTTCAATAAAATTGAATTTGACATGATTGGCTTTTCCATAATTTAGAAACCTATTTAAAAACTTGCTTGAGAAATATAGAAATATTATCAAAAGAAAATCTAATAAAAAACAAAATATTATTCACATATTTTTTATTTTTATACAAATGTGTATATATATATTTTTATGCTTTCAAAACGCTAAAATTATTTTTTCATTTATTTCAAATTAAAAAAATATATGTTTTAAAATTCCTTTTATGTGCTAATATTAAAAATAAATTTAAAAAATAAAAAATACATATTATTATAATATATTTCTAAACAAAACCCGGAAAAACACTATTACATTAAAAAAAAACATTTTTTAAATATATATACAACCAAAAAAATACATTAAAAAACACCCAATAATAATAAAATTTCAATCAGGCTCCATGCGAAGAATGCAACCTCGCTTCAAGAAAGACATGTATCAAACCAGTGATGAATGAGGTACAGGATACCCCCTCCCTTCCCCAGCCAAGCTTATTAAAAGGTTCTTTAACTTGGGAAGAAGAATTAAAATGGTGACGCCGGTGACCGGAGAGAGAACCGATGACCAAAACTTGCAATCACATTGATTATATGTAACAGTGCCAGCCAGCAATCCTAGCATTTTCATATTTCATAAATACGATTACAAACTCAGCTACAGGAAGAAGACACTGGCAAGAAAACTTCTCCATAGGACTTTAAAATTACAGTAGAGTTGCTCCTCCCTCCTCCTCCTCCCTATGCATTTAAACAATGTTGCAACCTTCTTCAGCCAAATGTTTCAATGAGGAAAGCCTTGTAGATGCTCATGAACTTGGCCACAAACGCTGCAAGATAAGTAATAAATGAGGAGTGAGAGCTATTTGAGCTCAATAGGGTTTGTGAAAAGACATTCTGTTTCTGCACATGGGAGCTGGCATTCAATTTCATGCAATCAAATTTTGTATAGAAGAACTAGAAAAAGCCAAGGATCATATATCTCTGTGAAATATTTCCTAATGCAATTAGTTAATCGTAATAACAGTGCTTCTCAAATGAAGTGTATGGCGATATTTTCTGCAAGTCAAGGGGCTAGATATGAAATCCATATTCAAGCATTTACATTATGCAAATCAAGATGCTAGGACAAATCAACAGCACAGGCTCACAATGTTCTATAGCAAAGATCGTGATCTGAAGTAGATAAATTTCAAATTAGTAAAAGTATAATCGATTTAAGAAGATACAAATCTCAAGAGCAAATGGTGATAAAAAAATGGTGGACAATTAGATGGCTCGGAAAAATGATGATGCCTGTGAAAATATATCCAACAGGTTGAGGTCAAAAAACAAGGACAGAAGGCCAGGTGTTCATCCATGCAGTTTCTTAAAAATACTTTGGGATCTCCTGCTTCAACAGAGAAACTGTTCAAAAACATTTTGGGATGGAATAAGCTTCGTGCTGCAATCTTAATGACAACTGATTCTACTCAAATTGATTTCAAGAAAAATAGAAGTACCTTCAAGGTGAAATATGGCTTTCTGTCCCATACGCATCCTATGTTCCTGTTGGAATATGAAAAATATTCAGAGGAACACGGCCGGAAAGGACAAAAAATGTCCTTGAGATATATTTTTATTATATCTAAGAAACAACCCAATTCATTCACATTGTCAATCGCTTCACTTACACTGCTAACTTCATAATATGCTAGAGTTGTCACATCAAAATTTCCAAAATAAATCATTATAATAAAAATAAATTACATTCTTTTTACTATGCATTCATAAATCTCACTCCTCTTTCAAAGGTTTCTGAATTTCTTCCTGGAAGAAAAGGCATCAATTGTAATATGTCATGCATGTGGAATCAGCAACAGAAACAAAACCAGAAACCAACTACGTGCATGCAATTGCCTAATTATTTAGAGGTCCTTCGAAGAGACCATGAATATTTCTGCTATAATGTTGAATCAAATAACAATGCAAGCCATATCCTTGTATTTTACTTTATGTTTCTCCCCCCTTAGGTTCATCATCACTTAAGTGATATATAGAAGTTATTAGCACGAAGTCTCTCATTGTGGTGCTTGCATGCATATGTGCAGTGAGATGTTTCTAATCAATAAAAAATATCCAAGTAAAAAAAAAAACAATCTAGAGAGTAAGTTAACAGAATCAGTTTGGTTTTACAGCTAAATAACAAGTTGAGATCAATATGATTATAGATGGTGTTTAATTTTATGCATCACTTGTGCAGACCCATTGAGTGTAACTTGGCACAAACCAAATGAAGCAGATGCAACTACATAATCAAATTGCTCAGGGGGAGAAAGGAGTATTGTAACAAAAGCAGACAAAACAAGAAGTTAAAACGTACATAATATGCAGCCCAATGGCAGACCTCATGCTTTAATTCCTCATCCAATTTCTTCAATAATTCAGAAAGTAGCTTCTGAGACAAGTTCAAAATAAATAAATAAACTTCAAGCTAAAGATGAAGTAAGAAAATGGAAGTTGTGGAAAAATACACTGAAGGTTGCATACCTTCAGAATAATTTCTGGAGGTATACAGTTAATGAGCAGTTCATACAGCTTCCCTCGAACCTGAAACAGCCTAAAGCATATGGGGAAAGTGTTTGGTTAGATAGTTTAAATGAAGAAAAATGATTTAAAAGGCTATAAAATCACATCTTCATTTTCTATTAGACATTACATGACATAGGATATTTATAATACCAAACCTTTTAGGGCTCTGCTCCCTCATCATGTCTGAACATATTTCAGAAACATACTCCTCCCAGTCCATTGGAGGAATTGCTTGATTACTCGAAAACGGATATCTACAAGCACAGTTACAGAACATAAGAAGAGCATTGCTAAAAGCCTTGTGATGCTAAATTTTCCAGCAGAGAGTTGCAAAAAGAAAATGGGAAATGACAGTATTAATCAGATAGAGATGGTATGGAGCTTAACTGTTGAACACGGCAAGTCTCGAATGAAAGAATAGCTCTTCTCAAACTCCTATTTGATTTATCTGCTACCCGAGCAGCAAATCCAGGTGGAAGCTGTAGTCCTTCTTTCTTTCCAATAAATTCCAATACCTTAACAATCTGGACAACAGAATTTCATAAACCTAGTTATATAAGAAGAAATAACAATACAATTGACTATCTTGGCTAACTCCTTAAGTGCTAATGTCTCATATGGCCAATTCCACAAGATACAAGGAAGAAAAAAGTGATAGGAAGAGATTTGTGAGATAATTAGTGTTAAAAAAACTCTATCCAGGCACAAGACCATGCATGCTTGAATTTCCATATCAAATTCGATCCCATTGTAAGAAATAAACAAACAATTGCTATTAAATCTGTTGCCAAATGCATGGACTATTCAAATGTAACTAATCCGGAGCATATATCAGTTTCCAAGAAGAAAACAAAACTTATCCAACCTGATCCTCCTTAGGTGCATTTATTCTCACATTCAGACAGCGAGACCTAATTGCTTCAGTAACCTTTGAAGAGCTGTTGCAGCAGAGAATAAGACGGCAGGAGGCACTATATTTTTCCATTGTTCTACGAAGAGAATGCTGTGCTTCTCTTGAAAGCTTGTCAACCTCATTGAGCACTAGTACTGTCCTTACAAAGTAAAATATCAACAGTAAAGTTCCAGAAATAGCTAGTCAATGAAAATGAATGATTTAATCACAACCATTCCAGCCATTCAACTGGATCCAAAAAACAT
This sequence comes from Salix koriyanagi, assembly GCA_029228605.1. Lineage (NCBI taxonomy): Eukaryota > Viridiplantae > Streptophyta > Magnoliopsida > Malpighiales > Salicaceae > Salix > Salix koriyanagi. The sequence continues at coordinate 4,887,102 of CM055345.1, forward strand.
GAAAAAAAAAAAAAAGAGAGAGAGAGAAAACCAAATGAAAAATGTAAGCAAATAAAGAAGAACGCTTGCAAGGTTAGTTTAACTAGAACAAAAAGTTAACATTGTTAGGTAAGAATATAAATCAGATTTTGAAATCTCACCTAACAGCTTAACCTTTTAAATGAAATAAGAACTTGACATGGTATCAAAGTCTTGTTGACCAAGCAGTCACGCGTTCGAATCTCACTACCCTCATTTTATTGATAAAAATTAAGCACAAGGTGGTGTGAGTTTGTGCAAGTTTCAAGCTCAAAGAGCTTTCGCTTAAGGAGGTGTTAGATAATAATAAAAATCATATCTTGGAATCTCACCCCACTTAAGCTTTTAGGTGAAATAATTACTTGACAAACATCAAATGATCATTAGCAAACAAGCAATTCATATAAAAATGGAAATTAATGAGAAATCATTTAAATACAATTGAATGCCCATGTCCACTAAATCAAATTGCAATTGGTTGTTTGCCTCATAAGCCACTTGCATGTCACCAATAAGTGATCACCTACAGATATGCAGATGCTGCATGAACCTGTGGAGATAGTGAACATTTATTCTATGTTCTTGTGAAGATTTTGCTACAATTTATTATTCACTGTCTTTCTTCTAGTCATTCACATGCTCTTCTCAACTAGTCATAATTAAGTATTCATTTTGGTTTGCTAAGAATAGAACATAGAATAGATAGTGAACAGCATCCATCTCAGACATTCACATGCCCTTCTCAACTAGTCATAATTAAGTATTCATTTTGGTTTGCTAAGAATATTGGATACAAATTACAGATGTAATATATATATATATATATATATATATATATATATATATGAATCATGATGTTGAAAGACAGATTAAACAATCCAAAATTACCCTTATATCCTTTCCTTCCTTTTGTATCGATTGGCCTATTCTTAGCCATCTCTTTAATTATCTCCTGAACGATATATCTGTCCTGGAATCCTGCATCACTAGGGCTCAGCTCCACATGATTTGTGCTTGACAATGTGGTCAGCTCTAGATCGATAGTTCTACTCCCAGCCTAAATGAAATCATAAATGGGAATTGAAAACCAAGAATTAGCAAAGGTATAGTTGATTTTTTGTTAAAAAAAAATGATCATTAGAGATCAGTACTGCTATCTCAGCTGCAATGCCAAAATACTGTCTGAACATAAGCCATGTATGAAAACTAACTTATCCTTGTATAAAGTAAGGAGCATAATATTACCAAAGATTTGAATTAAATAAAATTAAAATAAATAAAAAACGTCAGAGAACAAATGCATTCTAGAAACAGCAAACAAACTACACACATCCCATAAAAGATTAATGAACATGTGATAAAAAAAAAAAAAAAAATTCAATTCCTTTAAAATGATTAATTACACAATCAAAATTAAAAAAAAAAATAGAAAGAGGTGAGACTTACATCGATTTTCCATGTCCTATTTTCCACCTTCACCTGCAACCAAACAACTACCCAGAGTTAACTAAAATTCTTAACACCCCACGAGCTGTAAGTTAAAACCCAGAATTAATGAAACACAGAATTTTACAACAAAAAAGGGCCCATAAATCCAGATTGTGTTTTTTTTCCCATCATTTGTTTTCTCGGTAACAAAACAAGAGGCATAAGACAGCACAAATACAAGTAGAGAAACAGACATTAATAGAAACAACAGTAAAAATCAACAAAAAAAAAAAAAAACGAGACCTTTTCGGCACTGATGCCAAAGATCTGGCGAAGAAGGGCCATGATTAGGGTTTTCTTGCCAGAACCAGAGGGCCCATAGAAGAGCAAATGTGGACAGTCTTGTTCAGTGACCTGAATACCCAAAAAAAGAGGTATTGGAGTACAATGATCAGAACACTAATCAAAATATCACAAACTAGTACTAAATATAGACTAAAAAAAATGGGGAGGTACCAATTTCTTAAGGTTTTCGGCGATTTCTTGATGAACGATGACCTGGTCTAGGGTTTTGGGTCTGTACTTGTCAACCCACAACATCTTTCTTTTGATTCTTCCGGAGAGAGACCGGAGAGGGAAAGGGAATGTAATGGCGGGAAAGACTGGCGTGCGAGGGTTGAAGCTTATTTATTTACTTATTTATTTATGGAACACACCCCACCATCACTAATGTTGCAGGGTTATTGATTCATAAACAATTAAAAAGATTTATCTTTGTTTTTTTTTTATCATTTTGAGTTTATAATGTTATAAATAATTTTAAAAAAATATATGTTATTTTAATAAAAAAAATATTTTAAAAAATAATTAGGATTACCAAACACTTCCTCAGATTTCAAAAGCTGTTTTGATTCCGGTTAAAACAATTGTTTTTTTAGTTTTTTAATATATACTCATTGTGTAGTACTTTTTAAAATATATTTTTATTAATTATATAGATATTTCTATAATAAATCTATATTATGAGGGGAAAATTGTATTTTAGTAAAAAATATTTTTTTATTGATATATATTTTTAAATTTGAAATAAGTTTATTTTCTTTATTAACATCATTATTTATTGAATAAAATGTAATAACAATTAAAGAATATTCATAAAGGTTCTAATGATTTTAAAGGGAAAATATTTTAATTAAAAAAAAATCTCTTCCTTTCCTAGTTAATGTATTTCTTTTTTATTTTGATCAAAATATATTTGTTTTTACTAGAAATATTATTTTTGAAATAATATTTTATTATGATTATGAAAGCAAGTTTTAATAAAAAAAAAACAAGCAAGCAAAACATGCATCAACCCTTGTTTTGTATTTTTATGAAAAATATATGAGTAATATATAAAAAAAAATCACAATAAAAATATCAAAATATCTTCTCATTGAATATTCCAATGAAATTTTAAAAACACTTATGCATATTAGATTAAGACATAATTATTAATAAAATAAAATTTTAATATAACCATAAAATGCTTTGATGCTCCGTATTTTCTTAAAATCATGACATAAATGCATAATTTTTTAAATATATTTCTTACAAATTTACTTAATGAGGATTTTATTCTAAATTTAAATTAATAAAAAATATTGAGTATCATTAGACAGAAAAGTCATGGGTGCCTAGGCTTGGAAGAATGGACAACATATAAGGTCAAAGAGAAAATGATCAAGTGCATATTGGTGAACCACATATTGTTGCCCAATTTCTTTTTTAATAAAATGGATGATGGATCATAGAATTAGACAGACAATATTTCATCTTCTAATTCAAATTTTAATCATCTCTAATGTTGAAAACATTACAGTCCAAGCTTTGAGACTTTAAAAAATCAAAATTTGAATTGTTTTAATCTAAAAAAAAACTAAAATTATATGGACAAAATAGAAAAATAGAAAACTTGAAGGACAAAAATAAAATTTTCCATTAAAAAATACATGCAATCCATAGTGGAGGAGAAAACGATAAAAAAAAAACCCATGCATATTAGTTTTATTTTATAGTACTAATGAAGTTCATTATTTTATTAATTTAAGAAAAAAAATTAAAACACAACATTTAGTTTTAAAATACTACATTTGCTAATGTGTTTTAATATTTCATAGTGAATCATAACCCACCAAGCCTTACAAAGTAGTAGAAAGAGTCTCAATTAAGATAAACAATGTTCGATAATTTGATTTTATGTTGTAGTGGTTAATATTTGTGTTATAATGATAAATATCTAAATATTATTATCTAAATAAAATAAATAATATTTAATTAAAATAACATTAGCATCTTTGTTGCGTGTGTGCTTTGTTAAAATAAGAAAGAGTTACATTTTATATCATATAATTTAGTCTCCTTTTTTTTTTTTTTTACTTCGTCCTCATTCTTTTAAAAATTATAATTTATGTCCTAGGTCAACCAAAAATTTTAAATCAAATAAAATGGAAAATCTATCCTTGTATACAATAATATAACAAAACATCACAAATCTTTTTTTCAAACTCGATTCCTTTGTCTTGAAACATGATTTCTTTCACTCCTCTCTATAAAACACAAAATCTCACAATATTAGATTTTATGAGTTTGTTTTCCATATAGCCTTGTTGAAAATCAATCAATTTCACTTCCTACTTTATTCATCATCGTTTTCTTCAAGTACTATTGTTATTTATCTTATTTACCTGAAAAAAACTCAAATAGATATTTGTATAATTTAAATAAAAAAACCCTACATTTTAATTTAGGGTTCTTGGATGGAAATTAGGAAAGCTATTATTAACTAATTTTATAGTTAATAGATGCATTAGGTGACCTCATGCAATCAATTCATTGCATTGCCATCTCTTGTTTTACTAGTTATTGACATCTTATTGTCTTGTTGAATTCATTCTAACATAGAAATAATTATAGGGATATACAATATAAGAGTCAATAAAAGTGAAGATAAAAAGGATAAAACTTGCTAGACATTTTTTTACCAGAGTCCTTTCTTATGTCACTTGCTAGACAATCTTTCATACATCTAATACTTGAAGATAAAATGGACCGGTATGCTTTGAGATCAACTGTGCATACTATTTTGAATCAACTTTTTGATACATTTAAGAGTATTTTAGTGACCTAGTTGGCATTTAAATACACTTTTTCTTTTTACCTTGTTCATTGTTATCTATTGATTGAAATTGCCTTTTGATTTTGTTTGCTGTTATCTATTGATTGAATTTTCCATCTTTATCTAGTTTCTAAAACCATTTGATATTACATGAAACAATTTTATTATCCACTATGTTCATATCTTCCTAAAAAAACTGAAATTAAAAACTTGCAGAATAATGCGAGTTATAGTAATTTACTATTACACAGAAAAGATAAGATTTAATAAAAATAAGATTATGAAGAGCAGTGACTAAGCTTTGATAACAAATAACATCAAAAAGATATTTATTTGAAGATCTTCCTTTTATATCTATTAAATTAGACATGAGCTTGCACTTTAAAATAAATCAGATGAAGAATGTACCTCGATAAAGTAATATAAATGGAACAAAATCTTTAATGAAAAATTCATGATCAATCTAAAAAATAAACTATTTAATACGATTCAAATCATTACGATAAATACTATATCATCTACATAAAAAAAAACAAGTAAAATAGCACATCTTGGTTGGCATGGTAAATAAAAAGTGATGACTACATAAAAGATAATATTCAAGAAGAAAAATACTTAACCAATCAAACCATGAATGATGGACTTGTTTTAATCATATACAAGTCTTTTGAGCTGAGAAATTTATAGTTAAATGGTTGCTCCATAAAAAAATAAAATAAAGTTTTATTAAGGGGTCAATAAAGGGATGAATTATTTCAATCAAATAGTGGAATGTACCAATGTTTTGTTGTTGTTAGTAGCTAGAACTATACATATACTTGAGAGCTTGATCACTGGTGAGAAAGTTGCTACAACATCTACACTTTGGCTATACCTCTTGGCAACTAGTCAAGCATTAAACGCTCCATTTTTTCATCTGGATTGAATTGAGTTGTAAATACTTAAGCATCCATAGAGTTGATCAAAAAGGACAAGGTGCCTAGTTTTGTTGACTTTTAAGGGCTTTTAATTCTTTCAACAGTACTTCTATTTTTATTTTTATTTATTTTTTATTTTTTTCATTCTGGGTGTTTTAAATATGGCTGAATGGTCGGGTTTAATATGGTGATATTACCTTCCTTCCAAAGTCCCGTAAATCCAAATTGCGCCACCATCAACTGTATTTTGTAAAGCAAAAGATCCAAGCTAAACAACCACTGTAAAGGCATGCTCATCATCGACACTCCCAACCAGAAAGTGGCAATCTATAATTGACAAGTCATGATTAGTGAAGGTTCTCTGAGAATGCCACTGAAAGAACCAAGAAAATATCAGAAACAGTAAGAGGAGAAAATGAAATGGAAAAATTGTGATGAAACCATCAATTGAAGATGCAATTTTTTTTCCAGGCGTGTTCTTGCATGATGTTATTCTCTTCAAAAATAGCTATCCCTCAATGGCAACAATGCAGATCCTTTTGTCAAGTAAGAATCCATTACTATGAGGAGAACCCCCTTGTATTTTCAGTTCCTTGGCAGCTATGAGCTTCATACCTAATTAACAAACAAATAAAAAAAATTACAGGCTGCTGGATGCTGCATTTAACTCCTTCCTGTCAATGACTGACCATCCATCAGCTAAAATCCTTAATAATATGTGACTATGCATGTGTTGATGTAACTGTATGCTGTATGCGTGTGAATAAAAATCTTCAGGTACTTTTGTGTTATCAAAAAACCATCTCACTTAAAAGTTTAAGTTATTAGGTAAGGCCGCAAAATATAATTTATATTATTCTCTAACATACACCCTCAAGTGAGAACCTTTTAGGCTTGAAACTTGCACGCAGGTCCGCACTGTTAAGGAACAATCTCACCTAAAAGCTTAAGCTATTAGGTGAGACCCCAGAATATGATTTATATCATTCTCTAACACACACTACTTTGTGCTTGATTTTTATCAAATAAAATAAGGATGATGAGATTCGAACTCATGATTGTTGGGTCAACAAGGCTCTGATATCAAGTTAAAGAACTATCTCAACTAAAAGCTTAAACTATTAGGTGAGGCCCCATAATATGATTTATATTATTCTCTAACATGTGTCTAATGCATGCACGTGTGCAATCAGTCTGCCTGCCAGTGAGCATGTAATTAACTAAACTACATAGGCATTACAGTCTGACAATGAGCAACTGCGAATTGGAATATTACCCGTGTGTTTTCTATACCATCTCAATGCCTTTGTTCAGAATTCTATATATTTTTCAGAGACCATTAATTATGTATCACACTCGATTTCCGAATGTTACAAATACTATAATCATCCAACCCCACCATTTTAGCAAATCTGCAGAAAAAGAGCACCTGGTTCTTAAACAAGATTTTTGCCACATGATACAGCATTTCCAATTTGATGTTGGCCAACGGTATATATGCATGCTCACATAAATGCAGGCAAGTGCACAAACATAAACATGAAAGCACTTGCATGAGATATTCCGCTCCATGTGGTGTTGGTTGCCTATTTGTCACTTCTTCCCCCCCCAAAACTAACTTGTAAATTTAGCGGTCCCTTTCTCTTCATATTTGTGGTGACAGCCAACAAATCTCAATATCTTATCCTTTTTTCCACCAGAAGAAAAGTATAAATTCAAAATTTAAGAGGACATTTCTTTCTACCCCACACGCAATTTCCAGTCATTTCTTTTTTATTTGCAAATTTATAACCACGTTGGAAAGTGACCTGCTTGGAGGACGGTTAACTAAATGTCTCACTTGAACACTAGACACAGGCACATGCATGCATGAATACACTTGCAAAATGTATTTATGTATGTATACATTTAGAGAGATTTGCCAGGTCATACCTTCAGTTCCAGCTAATGCTCTTTCCTTGTCATCTTTTATTATGATAACAAAACCAACTTATTCATCAATGAACAGACCAAGTTTGCTATCCAATCTTAGCATCTCCATTCACTAAAGTACCTTCGTCTTTGTTGGCAATTTTACTGACAGATGCAACACTGCTCTTTTTTGGCCCCTCTGTGGCAGAACTGGTCAATCCCTTGTAAACCTTCTTTTTTGAAACTGGAGCATCCTCTTCTGAATCACTTCTTGGGGAATTTACAAGTTTTGAAGCACTGTCTTTGTCCTTGTACTCTTCAGCTAAGCCATCCTTTGGTGCTTGCACAATCCTTCTGGTACTAGCCTTATCAGCTGCATGATGCTCTGCACTGGGCTTCTCTGAAGTCGTTTCAGGAAGTAATGCTTTACGACTAAGTCGAAATTGTCCCTTTTCATTTACCTGTATTACAAGCATGTACACAGTTACTAGAGAGCAGTTTCTGCATGTGTCGTGTCAAGAGCAGCAATTGTTGTGCGCAAATCAAATAATGTAGCAATTGATGGTCCAACACTAAGGATGTTCCAGTTTTGCTCTGGAGACTCGAAATCAAGTTTTGTTTTCTCTGCAACTGAAATGAGTAAATACAGTGCATTGAAGGAAAATTAAATCCAGGTGGACCCATGAAGGAAAAGGTGAAGCCATACTTCTCATTAACTAGACAGCTTTTATAAAGATGCTGAAACCTTCAGCATCATATCATGAACAACTAAGCAAAGGGGTGTATGTATGGCAAATGACCTGCAAGACTTTTTGATGAAGAAATGGAAGACTATTAGCTGCTGGGACAGAAAAAATAATATTGCAATAACTCCAAATAAGAATTCTCAACTTCCAGGAGATGCTAAACCTAGAGAAGATTGAGTAGTTCCAGTTGGACATGGTTGCTATTCTTATTTTGAGGTTAAGAAAAAAGGCGGTTAAATTATATGGCAACAATTCTTTCTGATTTTTATTTTTTATTTTTGCAGTTGCAGGACATCATTGCTCCTAGCGTAATCAAAATTCAAACTACTCCTTAAGGAAATAAAAGAAAAAATAAAATAAAAAAAGCTTCTAGTAAATGTATACCATCAGCCTTCAATTGTCTTTCAGTGTATGCAATTCAAATAAGTATCTGGTTGTGTTTGCAAAATTTAACCATACTGGTATTACAGTGCTATCTCTACGTCATTGCTTTCATTTAAAGTCCTACATTTTAGAGGTCTTCAATTCCTGCTGAAAAGATGAATCCAATCGTGCTTCAAATTTCCAAATTGGTCAATCAAACAAATAGAATGAGAATGGGTCTCCTTAAAGTAATGAACCTTGACCAAAACAGGTATAATTTTGTAGAGTGACCAAACTAGCCTTTTCATTTCTTTTTTTTTTATTTATTTTAAGTTTCAAGATATTAAACCTAAATAAATAAATAAAAAACTCTAGACCTGATATAAACTTAAATTTTTCATTTTATTACTTATGTTTTCATACTCATGAAATGATATTTTCGTATTGATATTATCATAAGACACTGTTCATATCACTACTTATTTTAATTCTTTAACAACTTTTATCTTATTGAAAAAGTATTTTTATTAAAAAGGTATCCTTGGTTTATCGTATACCATGAGCTCTAATGGCAAAGAAAGAGAAGTCTAGAAGGTTAGTTTGGCCACACCATAATTATATTAGGTGGGAATAACAATTGAAGGAGTGGAAATAATGTCACCCTTTATATCTACCACAGATTTGAAAGATTAGCAATGGTAATATATAAGTACAGAAATGAAGATCAACAATAAATATTGTTGGCATCAAAATTATCATTAATAAATAATTGAGGCTAAAAAACTCTAGAAGTTGGCAAAAAGAGTTAGCTAAAAAGAGTTTGTCAGTGAATAAAACTTGAGTGTCTTGGGACTTGGACAGTATGATGGTTTAACAAAAAAGAAATTCCTACCTCAATTAGTTTAACATCAACACGGTCTCCAACTTTGAAAACCTGTAACAAAAAAAAGTCGAGATTTTAGCTTTTTGACATTATAGCAGATTTTTTTATGGCTTCTAAATAATGTCGGGGGAAAGCAAAAAATGGTACTGCTTACATCTTCAGCCTTCGGCAACCAGTTTGAAGTTAATTCACTAATATGGCAAAGCCCCTGCCAGAATTCAATAGAAGAGAAATCAGTCTTTTCTTCCTCAATTGAAATGTGACTTGGTTATGTAGAAAACATATTCTTATGTAAATGCCTTCCACACCTTGTCAATGGAATCTTAATTTTTACTTTTCCCAAACAAGAAAAGAAAAACATATCTTCAATGAAAATATGGAAAATTATTGTGATGAAGTTTGGAATTCTAATACCCAATGCAATTGCAATTACAACAAAAATCATAGTTACAGAAGCCTGTCCAGGTGAAAAATCTTAAGATTGTTTACTTTCCTGCTACTTAGAACTCAAGTGTTAATAATTTTGTTATGCAATACAACAGTCTGGTTATTGGCTTTTATCAAAATTTTGTACTGGAACTACATACCTCACGCCCTGGGGCTATCTCAACAAAAAACTCCATAAGGAGCTACTGATTTGATCTCACAGTTCCTGATCAATAAGAGAATAAGTCAAATGTCCTGTCTTCACAATCATCAAGTAAAAATACATAAAAAAGAAATAAATACTAAAATATATTGATGACCAAATAGAAAACAACAGATACACTTAGTAATCATGAACTAATCCTAACCCAATTATAGCCCTGTACTCACATGAGCCTTTGTTAAGCAAATCTTTGATGCATTCTTGAAATATCTTCCTTAATAGTAACAATGATAAAAATAACTATTTCCATTTTTTTTTATCAATTTATCTAAATAGAGGATTAAAAAATAAAGAAAAATAAAACATTACATAGAAATAAAGAAAAGCAGCTCATGGAAAGGACATGCCTGTAGATAGCACCCACATCTGGAACCATTGTTAGCTGGTTGATAATGGATTTGGACTTTTCTAAACTTGACAAATTCTTTGCAGTAATTTTTACCTGCAGAAGCCAAAGGTTGTAGAAGCTGCAACTGATTTCAAGTCATAAACCAGTGAAAGATAAACTCTATAAATGATCTTACAATTCCATTGTCTTGTGTGTCAATAGCCTCAACTCCAGTCTCTTCTATTATACTCTTCACCTTCTTCCCACCAGAACCAATGATGATGTTAACTTTCTTCGGATTGACCTATAAAACAATATTTTGAGTGATAATGTGCATGTTAAGGCATCATAGATTATGAGTTCTAATTTTCAACAGCAAATCACTAAAGGAGGCATATAAAATAAACAAACCTTCATAATGTGAATCAATGGGGCATACTGAGAAAGCCTTTTAGAAGGGGAAGGTGAGCATTTCGACATTTCAGCTAACCAAAAAAATAGAAGGAAAAAAAGGTGAAATGAGTGCTTCCAAAAAAATGTACACCCAAAGCATTTAGCAACTCTAGTTACTTAAGAAAATTGTAAGATTTATACATTCACGCAAACTGATATAGAAGAACAAGGTATGGTGTAAAGGATATGTGCCTACAGTTTCACAGAATTCTGGCAAGATAGCACCAAACAATTGGTCAAAAAGATTTAAATGATTCTAATTTTTTTCCCCTAGGTTCCAGTACCAAGAATATGCCTTTCGACCATCCCTTGCTTGTAGCAATGCCTTTCTCATAACAGGTAAGGTGATTCCTCCAACCTATCATGTCAAAATCAGAATTGACTATCAAGGAATTTAACTTGTGAATATGAACAACCAGAAGAATGCACCGATTGCTACAGGGTTGGCAACAGGATGTTGGTTAGAGGAAAAACATTCTGTCTAGCCAAAAGACATGAAATCTGTCTGATACAGATAAGTTGTATAGATAATGACCTTTATGTCCATCTGAAATGCAGTTACTCCATCTTCATTTCCAGCAACCTGCAAAGTCCAAAAAAGGTGATCTTTTACAAAGGTTTTGACATGATTGCAGTATTTTCAAATTCAAGCAACTATCTAATCAATACTTGTGAAAAAAATAAAGTATAAATAAAACGGAAGCACAAATTTGGAGAAGCCCAGTAACTATTACCTTGAAATCCATGTCTCCAGAAGCATCTTCTGATCCAGTTATGTCAGACAGAATGAGGGGTGTTCCATCACCCCCAAATTCCTCAGTGTCAAGAACCAAGCCCATCGCGATGCCAGCAATCATGCATTTTATAGGAACACCAGCATCTTGTAATGCCAAACAGCCTCCACAAACAGAGGCCATGCTGTTCAATGATAGGTACTAATTAGTAAGACCCAAATCACATAGTATGATAACAAACACTCAACATGAAATACTTGGACAAAGAGAGGTTTTTAGAACCCAAAAAACTACATTAAATGGAAGATGATGTGATTGTATAACTAAAACATTAGCACTTTTAATGGCTTCTGACCTTGAGGAGCCATTGCTTTCTGTGATTGTACTCTCAACCCGTACTGTGTAAGGAAAATCATCTTCAGAAGGCAATATAGGTTCAAGAGCTCTCTCCATAAGCATTCCATGACCAATTTCTCTTCTACTAGGTGCTCCTATCCGACCCACTTCCCCAACACATGATGGAGGAAACAAGTACTGGAAGATTAGAACAATATCAGAAAGCATCCAAATACAACAGTTCAACAAGCAGGAATTATAATAGTGTTCAACAGCAGTTCAACAAGCATCCAAAGTTAAAATGCTATATACTATATACACTATTCAATTATGAATCACGACAGCTAAACTGAGTGCAGAGAATGACTACCTTTTCAGAAGGAATAAAGTACAAAAAGTTTTACAAACAAAAGGTTTGCTTCATATATAAACAAAACTATAGATCCTTTAAACTTCATCAAATACCCATGACATAAGAAACTGAATGGTTTGTGCTCATCAATATAAAAGAAACTAAACGGGCTCATGGTTTTACCGTTGCATCATTATTGTTCACTCTCTTATAGATCACTATGGATTATGGATTGGAGTGATAATTTAAGAAAAAAAATGAAGCTCGAACTATTATTTTGCACAATTGTGTGTTTTTAGCTCAAATTAGCACTCAATTGCATATTTGTTTTTGGGAGGAAGTGTTGAATTGAAAGACAGAGAACTCAAGTGTAAATAAAAGAAAAAAAATAGGTGATAACTTTGAAATTTATTTGAAAATTTCTTTTATTCTCCTATATTTTTTAGTTATTAGGTGATCAATCCCTTTACTTTTAGAAAATTTCAATTTAGTATCAAACTTTATTTTCTAGTATTTTTTGGGTCGGAGAAGAGAGAAGGGATTGTCGATTTCCAATGTAGAGAGAATTATCGTTACCACTAAAACAATTGATTTTTATGTTAAATGGTTTCATATTATATGGAGAGTTCATATTAGGTTTATTTTACCTTAAGAGTATCTAAAAAAACGAATCCTAGCTAGGAAAGGTTTTTGAATTTTTGGAGGCCATGATTGGTTTAACAAGGTTTCTATAGTGTTTTCTAGGTGTTTTGAGTTAAAAAAAGATTAAAAATGACACGTGAGCCCTTCTTTAATTGGTCAGGACACTTGGCCTCCTTTTTTCTTTTCTTTTTTTAATTAATGCATTTTTTAGATGTCTTTTTTTAAAAAAATAATAATAATTTAAATTTATAACATCATTAATATCCCTTCTCTATAATTTTTTTTATTTAGTTTTTTTAAATAGAGATTATTTTTTAATTATATTGGATGTATTTAATTTTTGAAAAGGTTAGTATAACTCATCTATCATTTTTTATATAGATTAAATTTATTTTTTAAGACAAAAAATATTTATTTTATTATAATATTTTTAACATGTACAACTTTGTATAGTATTTGTTTTCTTTTTATTTTATTCAATATGTCGATTTATATTACAAATTCATTTTTTTTTTAAATCATTAAACACAACCAGGTAAATGATACATATTGCGATATTAAATATTTTGATCTATATTTATCTTATTTTTTTCAATTTCATTTTTATGTATTGTTAATGTTTTTTTTTTATTTACACAATGGTTCTTGATTTATTTAATTATTTGCATACATGAAATTGGTAAGAGGAAAAAAAATGGAAGATAAAACGTAGCTTAATCCTTGAAACAATTTTATTAGACATGTCTCATTAAACTAAAAGATTGCTTAATTTAATTTTGAATAGCATGGTGTGAAAGGTTACTAAAGAAATGATAAAGCCTATGATCTTGTAAACTATATTCACAATTCACAACTATATGCATTAAGAGATGCTGAAAGTCTTGGATGTTAGGTGACTCCAAGTTATTAATAAAAAACAATCTCAAAATGAAGATCGCCCAAACAGACCTGTAGATAGAACCTCTTGAATTCCTCTTCGTCCACAAGGTTGTCTACTCTTTGTGCCATTTGTTTATCACCAAGTGTAACAACTGCTAATGACTGTAAAAGATAAACATCTTCAATGATCACCAACAACATTATAGGCGAGCAAATATAACTACATGGTAGGAGGATTATTCTCCAAACATAATCAACTAAAAGATGTTAACTTATTGGAAAACAAGAAAAAAAATTCTTAAGAAAATGGTTGACAAAGTCGGTCAGATTATATTCAGACATAATTAGCCTATCTATTTATGGCATGATTTGTATATTATAGCTACTAATATTTTGTGATTAGTTGTATATTTTAGTTTTCTATTTAGTTAGACAAAATTGATGTAATTGATGAGATTTATTCATATAATTAGCTAAGACATTGTTATATAATGAGAACCCAACAATGAGAACCCTCACAAAGAAGTCATCCAATACAACAATTTTCTTTGGTTTCAAGAATATTTAGGCATTAAATATTCATTGTGGTGTGAGTTTGTAACAATTGAATCTCAGCAATTACCGAAAATGACAATGTTTTAGCCTAAATAGTATTTACATCACAATGTTTTAGCATATAAATACTATTTAGGCTTTTCTAGGTAGCATTTTTTTTCTACCTTGTTCTATTTTTGTTGTGCTGCAAAATCATGGCTACCACCTCAAATTCATATGGTATGCATATCATACCTATCAACCCAGATTCTTGTGGTGTGGAGCTCACTGGTAAAAATTATGGTACTTAAAATTTCAACGACATGATTTTGTTATAAGAGAGGAGTTATGGGGCCCTATTGATGAAATTGACTTGCTAAGCTTTCTAAATTGGCTAAGTGGAAGGTCAAAGTTGTTAGAGTAATGTCATGGATCTTAGGATTTATTGACCCTTAACGGGTCCTCGAGCATGGTTTGAAAAGTCTCAAACTACATTGCCTCAGTTTTCCTTTCAGCAAAGCCAACATGACTCTTCTTTATTCCTTTGCAAGACATCTACAAGAATTGTTCTTTTGGTTTATGTTAATGATAATGTTATCACTAGGATAAATTTTACTTTGATTGATTGTCTCCAACATCTTCACGCCTCTATTCATATGAAAGATCTTAGTTCTCTTACATATTTCTTGGGACTGGAAGTTCACTACTCTTTCAACCATTTTTCTAGATCAATACAAGTACACACAGGATTCAATTACTTTGGTGGTCTTTAGGATACTTCTCTAGTGGATACTCCCTTGAAAGTTAACATGAAGTATCACCGTGAGAAGGGTGATCTTTCTGATCCTAACATGTCTCACAAGTTGGTGGGTAGTTTAAACTACTTGACTATTACTTGGCTTGATTCTTTTTTGCTATCTAGTAGGTTAGAATGTTAATGCAAACTCCACATCATTGATACTTAGTTATCATTCATCATATCATACAGTATCTCTAAGGGTCTCCTAGTCATCGATTGTTCTTTCCTAGTGGCTTTTCTCTATCTCGTTCCTTATAGTAATGTTGATTGGGCCGGTTGTCCTGATACTCGTTCTGTCACGGGTGTCTCTTCTTGGGAGATTTTTTGATTTCCTACAGCAAAAATACATTTAACCAAACCTGTGTTTCCCCACGTGTGAAAAGAGCACTTCCGTGTGCTCTAGGAAGTAATCCACATTTGGAATCAATTGGACGTATCATATCTGAATTTCTGCCATCGCTTCTTTTTCCTCCCTATAAAAAAATGCATGTAAAAAATAAAATTACATGTGAGCATGCTAGCATTAATCATAGTCTCATTCATGGAAAAATCATACCCTAACTGACTCCATACTATTGGCACTTGGAATTTTCTAGCCATGGCAACTTTCCAATACATTATAATATGATAGGTAAGAGAAATAGGATTTTATTATATGGTAAACCATAATTCCAAATGTTGGAGACAAAGTTAAGTTACATATTTTTTTCTTTTTTTTCATAAGAAAATAGTTAGCAATTCAATAATGTTACAAAAAGAAAATTTTACGTTACTGCATGGACAATAGTAATGCCCTTGAAGTGAGACACTGGTGTTGGGAAAATGTATAATTCTTGCATGCCACAAGAAACCAAATGTGTTTGAATGTCCAAGAAAATTACAAGAATTTATCATTGCCACATGAAATTTTCAAAAATGAAAGATTCGGGTGTGTTTGTGTGTCTGTGTCAGCCTTGTTGTTGTGGATAAATGGGAAGGGAAGGGAAGTGAAAGGGACCAAAAATAATATGATTCTCTTAACTCCTCTTAAAAGAAGGAATGTAAATTTATTATTATTATTCTATTATCCCAAGTTCCACTTCCACTGACCACAAACCAACATACCTCAACAATACGTCTCCTCAAGAATTTGGATGTAACTTCTTTAAATACCAGCTTCACATCTACCTCAGAAAACAACTAGAACAGGAAAATCAAAATAAAGTGTCAAAAAGCTTGGGACTCCCATATCACGCATGATAAAATGACCACAAGTACCAAAATTGAGTTGGAATTACCATGGGAGAGAATTTGCGTCCAATTGGCTTTATGTGGACATCACCTTCATCCACTTCACCATCTACAATAATTTCCTCATCCTCATCTTCAACCTCTAGCAAGTCTGCAACTGTTTCGGGGGTTCCAAATCTTTCATCCTTGCTTACATATCCATTTTCTGTGAGTATAGTAAGCACCTTTTCTTCCAGTGATGCAAGGGCTTTTCTTCTTGGTACTTTGCTTGTAATTTGCAATACCTTCACCAACTCATCACCAGCAATTTCCTGTACAAGGAACAGTATCATTATTTATTTTTCTCTTGGCAAAGCAAGTGTACTCAAGTAATAATCTGAGCAAGAAGACAAAGGTAAGCTGGAATCACAAGATTAGTCATAAATCTCTAGGATGGATAATTGGACAGTTCAAACCTGTTACATTAAAACAGGTCCCTTCAGTCTATAAAATCATGTCTCAATTCGAGTGGCAAACAGTAAATGCAATTAATTTAAGGTATTACTTGACATGCAACATCCTCCATGGTAGTGCACATTAATAGTATCATGTGAATAATTCATGCAAATAAGCAACCCAAAGGAATTGCAAGATAAAGCTTCCTCAATGGGCACAAATGCAGAATGAAGAACATGCAATGCAAGCTTTATCTTAGTTGCTGATAGTTCTGCCATGCAACTTCAGTAACTTAAGACATCATGCATCATACATTTAGTGCCATTATCAAAACAGAAATGATTTGTATAATATAGAATCAAATTCTTCAAGACTACCCTTGAATCTATTATCCAGGTTTTACCAAATAAAGACAGACTATTATTAAATCGAAAAACAGTTTAACCAGTTAAAGAAGCAGTAGCTATTAAATAACTTCTGGAAGGAAAGGATGATGTATAATAAATATAAACAGAAACTATACCTCCACATGCTTATATAGCTCAGCAGGAGGTAATTTAATTGCATCAATCATTTTTGCTTTCCCACACTTCTTCACCAAAACACTCACCTCGTTGCAAATTGTTCGCACTGCATCCTGGCTTTAGTGAACATGCAAGAAATAAGGAAAACAGTTGAACATGCCCCGTAAAGGGAAAAAGCATGCATCAGATCTGCCAGACATCAATACAATTGGTCCCTAACCGATAAAAGGATAAAACATGAGGATACATGGATTATATTTTCTCATCGGTAATATGTTATACAACAACTTAATTTTCTTGCCTCACTAAGTAATAGCTCATAATAAAGATCACAACAACATATATAGCAATCATATTGGCCACAGAATACTTTATCAATTCATAGCCACATTGTGGCATCAAGAATGTGAGCACTTTCAAATAACTAAAAGAAAACAAAATAATGAGTGCTGACTAGCATACAATACACCAATCAGCTAAGCAGCTATTGCTGCATATTGCACAGAAACAGTTATAGACAACATGCACTTTTTTTCTGATAGGTAATTTGAAATCAGGCTCAAAGTCAGGGATTTACTAAGATATTCTTAGTAAATATTAGTAAGGGAAATCTTGCATTATATGCCAGATTTAATCTTTCCTAGTTTAGGAAAGATTTTGATGCTTTCCTAGTTAAGTTATTTCCTGTTTATAAGCTATTGCCTTGTATATATATATATAGAAGGATGTATCATGCATGTAAATAATAATAAAAATCAGCCTGTATCTTTCAAAATCTCACAGTAATGCACTAAATATATCTACCTCAGTTCATGAAGAAATATGAGAAAATTATACGCAGCACACTTTAATCAAAGAAACAACCTGCCCAATTTGTACTGCTTCAAGCAACTTTTCTTCTGTTAGAAAATTACAATAACCCTGCAAGCAACAGAGGTAATGGATTGAGAAGTTTATTAGACACACATCATTAATATAGTTACCGTATCATTACTACGGTTAACAAGCTATACCTAATCAATTAAGTTTCCTCATGATGTACTGAAATGCAAGTTTATTTTCAGAACCATTTCATTCTGTAATCTCAGGTGTATGTAAGAGAAATGAATGAACAGGTAAAAAAGAAATGCATACATAAAAGTTATCTAGAAAGAGAATCAGCCAATTAAAATCTAAATCTGTAAGGCTATGACCATATAAGATAATTTACCTCTATTTTTCTACCAAATCAACTAAAAAAGACATCAACACAACACCTAACTATATTTTATTTTCAACCCCAGGGTATACAAGTTTTTGATGTGAAAGGTAGCATCCTGTCATAGATAGCAGTATCCTAAAAATGTCAGGATTTGACAGAAATAGCATAAGTACCACAGCACTTTGATCAGGAATGATAGGAGTACTGCTGTAATAAGGTTATGTTGATCATGTTGAGCAGTCTCTTCCCTGGAGGATATGATCAGTACTGTAGAAGCAGTCTGGCCAAGGAGCAATTACTCAGGCTAGTTTAGATAACTCCTAAAAAGTGAAGCTGCAAGGAGGAAATGAGGTATTTTCCAGGCCTCAATACAAGGACCCAAACTAAATCTATTGCTCACATTTCCTTGTTGTGCCAAGACAAAAGGTTTATAATAAGAGAACTTGTTCATCGCCTCCCAAAAACAGAATAATTAATTATTGAGGATTAAAGCCCATCTGGATTGCAATGAGTTTTCTTCTTTCAGGACAATGGTGTTTTTCAGTCAGTATTTAACCAGCATGTGCATGCAAATGATCTTTAAGCCTTTGAAAATTTAAGAGGACCACTTTGACTCCTCAGACCATCACATTAAAGTGATGGTAATGATAGTACAGAATCTCGAATAATCTCTTGAAAATTGTCCTTTCCTAATGTGGAATCGAATGCATACACCAAGTGAAATAGAATTTTAGATTTTACAAAAAAAAAGCACTCTCAATGTGTCTGATGAAATGGTAAACGGTGCATCCACATCATATGATGGTTTAACACAAAGGCCAACATCCATAACTACATTTTTCTATCTTAGTTTGGTGTGCTAAAAGGTTAGAAATGCCCTGGATGGAATCTGACTCCATTGAATATACTGTGCACTTGTACTGCATACAGTAGAACTGCCACAAGCATGATCCAGCAAGAAAATCATTTCACAAAAATGATAAACACAAAAAGGCCTTGCAGTTCAGATAATTATCAAAGAACTATGGGTTGACCTCTATCATAAATATTGCACTGTCTGTACCAGCCAGCAATAAATCCAATTCTGACTCTTCCATCTCCTTCGTTGTTGGATTCACAATAAATTTATTGTCAACAAGGCCGACTCTAACTCCTGCAATCATTTTTGTATTTGGTACTTCTGAAAGAGCTCTGTTGCAATTAAGTTTAAGAAGTAAGATTAAGTACACAATAACATGATATTTGGAACTTCAACACTTCAAGAACAGGAAGATAAAAGAGCAGCACTTAAGGTAAGACTCACAAAGCAATTCCAGCTGCTGTGACAGCCAAAGAATCAGGAGAATGCAAACCATCATAGCTCAAAACCTGTTCAGAAGAGGTTATGGTAATTGGTAATTCTTAGCAAATTCATATATCCAGTAAGAGAAGGACAGCAAGTCAAATAGTAGCCTATCAAATTTCAAAATGCTGGTGATTAAGCATTGATTACTAGCAATCAAGCATAAAGGAACATACATGACAGCTCAAATCAATGCAGTGGACATAACATGGTCACACAAATACAGATCTTGTTTAAGCTTGAAATTTTCAGATTTGTCTACTTCGCAGCTTTTATTTCCTTTTGAATTACCAAGTCATAAATAAAATCAGTTGAGAAAATACAAACAAACCACAGGAGGCTTACAGCACCAAGTTATAGTTTCCCAGGAGTTTGAAAAAAAATTAAGCTTGCAAACGTTTAAGACATGAAAACCGGCAGTTAGTGCAAAAATGTTGAATGGTAGATAACGAAGGATAGGAAGAAAAAAAAAACTACATTAATAACTTCCATAACAACCATTTTATCCCTAGAGCTATTTTTTATATTTCTCTTTGGTTCCTATATTTAGTTATCCCTCTTTCTTTGCTCCTCTCCCTCCATTCCAAAATATCAACACAAAACAAACAATTCCAAAGTCTTTGCTAGGTTTTTCACAAAGAAAATGGTTCCTAAATTTCATCCCAGGACCTTCCTTTGTTTGAAATATAATTGAGTGGCGACCTCATATATCTTTTGTAAATGTAATTTGGCAAAACAAACAAACAGAACAACAATAAAAAATAAGACTGCATGATATGATTCTTAAACTGAATAGACAATCCATGGAGATACTAAGAACAATATCTAAGCAGACAAAAAAAAAACTTTAATAAGACTTACCCAAGATAGTATCTGGGTTTCATGGTAGAAGCCTTTGAGCATGGTTGGCCGCAGAGGCCTATCTATCAATCTACAAATAAGAACCTAGAAGCAACCAAAGAACAGCTACATGAAACGATATGTGACAATAACATTTTCCAAAGGTAGAGAGAGTAGAGTTTGTAAGAGAAATACTGCAATATGCTTCTGGAAAGTAACAAAAGCTACATAAGTTAGTTTTATCTTTGCTCTTCTTCAAGTTATCCAAGTAAAAATGGCTAAAGAAATAATATTTAAGATAAATATAGTATAGCTCAAGCCTCATAATCCTAGATTCCTAGTTAACAGGTTCATGTGATTTGAGAGAGAGAAAGAATTTGACATAGTACGCACACATAACATCATAAACGGTACTTGTGGTATAAGATATATACCATATTATGAGCTAGACATATATATGGTATATCTTACAATTGTTATGGTCTACATAATCTGAATTTATACTTGTGTTCATGTGCCTTGCACCTGTGTTCATAAATCAATTATAAAGCTGACAAGAGTGTGAGGTTTTTTTATTAATGATGCAGTATCACCATTCATATTTTCATTTCCTTCACATTATTGTAGAAAACAGGACATCAGCATTATCTAAAAATGTTGGCAGCTATTTAGATCATGTTGTTTCCAATAAAAAGACAAGTTATGTGATATCCACCAAATGCATACAGCAAATCCTTGCAGCATTTCTGACTTATGCTAAGATATGTGAGCAAATTAAACTCACGCAAACAAAATACAATATAAAGGAATGAAGTTAAAATCTTAGATTGAAAGGTGATAGTTAAAGACAGCTGCTTCAGCATCTGCTATATTAAGCATTTTTGTACTTGTAAGAGATGGTTAGTACCTCATGATCTTTCAACTTCCCTTCTCGTTTGAAAAATCCTCCACTAAAGCAATAGCAGATATATAGAATAAATATTAGTCTTCTTCACAGGATTTTGAGATAAATTCCAAAGGGTTAAAAAAATCATGCATACCTAGTTCGACCTGCTGCAGAAAATCGCTCTTGATAATTTACAGACAGAGGATAAAAATCAGAAGGCTCGCTAGGAACATCATCCAAACAAACAGATGTATAGACAATCTACAAAAAAAAAATGTCAAGATTTCACCAACTAGACTAGCTAAAACCCCCACCAATGGAATTCAACTCAAATTTAAACTCATTGCTGGGAGTCCCTTTTAATTCACAACATATCATTAACTTCTGATCATTTCACGTCACGTGAAAGTACACGAAGTCTTTTGGTAACTCCCATGCAAACTAATAAGATAGCACAAGTTAATAAAAGTTGAACATGGATCTCATTTTCAGTAACAAAGAATCAAAGTTCAAAAGTTTAGATATCGAACAGGTCAACAATTTCTTTCTTTGATATCAAAAAATAGCACTTATACACCCATCTGCACTCATCATAACTTACAGTTTCCCCATCCGTCACAGTGACAGAACCACTAGCTTGTCTCCCAATATGACCCGTCTCAACCAATATCTACAGGGGGGAAAAACATCAAAACCACCCTAAATTAAACTGATAAATTGATTATTCAAACAAAAAGATAGAAAAATCAAACACAAGTTCACATTTCATAATCTTTTACCATTACTGATAAAAACTCCACGATTCTATACATTATCTATAACAAAATATGTTAAAATTACACCAATTTCTACCTACCTAAGAAAAACCTCATAAATTTAAATATAAAATCATCGAAACCATAAAAAAATGAAAATGAAAATGAAAATGAAAATGAACTAAGCATATTAGTAAACTTACATGTCTGTCACCGACGGGGATTTTGACAGAAATAGGCTGAGGCAAAGACTGAGGGGCGTCATGTGCCACGGAAGTTTCCTCGAAAGCATTGACAACAGTAAACAACCTTTCTCGCTTTCTTCTTGATAGAAGCAGAGAAAGCGAAGAAAAGTTGGATTTTGCAGAATTGGAGAGGCGAGGGAAATTTGGGGATAGAGAGAGCTTGCAGCGATGAGTAGTGAGTGAAAATGGAGGGTTGTGTGTGTAATTAGCTCTGTGGTGGAGAGTACTGGTGCCAGGGTTTGCTAGCATTTTTAACTGCGTTTCTCAGTTTCAGTGGCTTTAGCTTTGAGAGGGAGACAGTGGAGAAGAAGAGAGATTTTATCCGTTTCAAGGCGCGCAGACAGAGCTGGTGTGGCGTGTAGTATTAAGGAGGTGTTTGGTAAGAAAACGTTTTTGAAAAAAATTAAAAAATTTATTTTTTAATTTTTAATTTTTATTTTTAATTTTTTTTTTATGTTTTTAGATTATTTTGATGTGCTGATATCAAAAATAATTTTAAAAAAAAAATAAAAAAAATATCATTTTGATATATTTTTAAATGAAAAGTATTTTCAAAAACAACTGCAACCACACTCCCAAACAAATATTTTGCATGTTTAAGCAGCACTTTTACAAAAAATTATATTTTCTATTTTTTTATATTAATTTAATGTGTTAATATTAAAAAATATATATTTTAATACATCAATAAATAAATAAAATATTTAAAAAAATAATAATTATCACAATGACAAACATTATATTGTGTAGTGTAAGACCATGTAATTGATTTGGGCTTATTATACTAAATATTAAAATGTGTGAGATATTCAGTGCACATGTTAGCACTATTCATGCAAAAAAAAATTGTGGATGGTCTTATTTATTTTTTAACAATTTATTTTGATCTTTAAATTTATTTTAGATAATTTTATCTAAATTTAAGATTAATTACCTTTTGATTTATTAGTCAATTGGGTGGGTGGAATTTGAATAATAGAAACTGAAATGAAAATGATATCAAATATGAATGACTTGTCAAAAAATTTCAAGAAAGATATATTTTGGTCCTAGGTGGCTTGCCAAAAGTTTCAAGAAAGATATAATTTGGTCCCTTAACTTTAAAAATAACATAAACTATACAATTTTGGTTTCTCATTTTTTTTCAGATTTAATTTTGATATAAAAAATTATTTATGTTATTTTTTAGTCCTTGATTCCAGCAATACAGAGAGATAAATATTGTTTGCATCGATTAAACCACTAAAATAGTTGATATTTGTGTCAAATTATTTCATTTGATGAGAAAATTCATATTAGGTGTATTTTAAAGTTCATAAAAAAAACATATATGAACTCGGTTTGAATTTTAGTTTCAAGTTTATTTTATTTTTTAATATGTCTTTTTTGTTTTTTTTTAAGGTCATGAATAAGTTTATAGAGATTCTAAGGTATTTTATAGATATTTCAATACCTTTTTTAATACAAAAACAAATATTAGCAAATAATAATTAATACAAGACACAATTAGTTTATAACCATACAATTTATTAGATCATGGTAAATTTTTCATCATAACAAAAAGACTATATATATATATATATATATATATACATGTAAAAATTCTAGCATGCACGTTAAACATATAAAAATAAGGTTTTAGCATACATATTGGTCATACAATGTATTTTTCAATAAATTAAAATGAAATAAATGTATTTTTCTAATATAGTAATTTCCATATTTTATCATTTTTGTCAAATTATTGCATTTTTCTCCCAATGTTGTTAACATAACGATTTGGGAAAAAATAACATTCAAGAAATTAATCCCCATTGTAAGAAAATCATTTGATAAAGATACAAATCAAGCATTAAAATTATATGAATTATTAAAAGACACCTGGGTTTTGGTTATTATTATTATTAATTCTATTTTGGTCAAATTAATAACCACTTTCTTATGATTTGTAATAAAACAAACAATTAAAAAATAAAGGATTAAAGTGTAAAACACTATAAAATATTGTATCTGGTATGAAATTCATGGAAAAAAACTTTCTGGTCCACCTATTTTTCTCTTTCTTACTTCATAATCCATTTGACTATTGGGATGTTGGTTTTGGTCAAAATCCTTAGTTTCCACATTTTTTATTCCATGAATTTTAGAAAGGAGAGACAAAATTGCATTGTTTTATTAAATGAGATAACATTCATTGATTTAGTTTTTATCCCTTCATCTTCTTGAAAAAATAGACTATTTTTTTTAATGCGAGGAAACCTCATCCCCGAAAAGTGTATTTTATGGACTCAGGTGAGCGAGTAAAACCCTGATTGTCTCAAGTTTTTATAAAAGATACATGTCCTGACTTGAACTCGAAATTTATTATGTAGATTGAAATTTTTTTGTAATCACGCTATGTTTGTTGAAGACAAAAAAAAAAAAATCAAGTTTTTCATGATAGACAAAGTCACA
Organism: Salix koriyanagi; assembly: GCA_029228605.1. NCBI lineage: Eukaryota > Viridiplantae > Streptophyta > Magnoliopsida > Malpighiales > Salicaceae > Salix > Salix koriyanagi. Next base: position 4,912,143 of record CM055345.1, read on the forward strand.
GCACACCTATAAGAGTCTCGGCCAGCTCATTAAAAGTCAAGTATGTGACAAAACAAATAGACCATGCTAAAAGAGAGTTTTTCATTTCATTTACAACCATTTATTTAGTAGCTTGAAATTGGGTAGGCTAGTGATGCCTTGTCTGCAATAAAAGATAAAATGTTAACCTCTTTTTTCTTGCTTTAAAAAAAAAACACTTTTATTGTCTTCGGAGAAGCATGTTCGGGAGGGTGGTTGTGGTTGCTTTTGAAAGTGCTTTTTATTTAGAAATACATTAAAAATGATAATTTTTTATTTTTAAAAAATTATTTTTGACATTAACACATCAAAATGATTTAAAAACATCAAAAACTTTTTCATTTAAAATATTTTTTTTTGAATTTTGAGCAAACGACGGTTGTACTGCTTGAAACAAACAGGCCCACAGAAAGAAAAGCTAAATAAATGTGACTTTTTATTTTAATGAGCTGGTTGTGCTGGGCACCAAAGTCACATACTTGACTTTTTTTAGCTTTAATTTATTTTTGAAAATATAAATTAGCTAAATATAAATGTGAGATACCCAAACTAGCAAGTGTTTAGTTTTAATTAAGATTGATTAAAATAAATAAATAAACAAATTTGATGTTTTTTTGTTTTTAAATAAAACATTGTTTAACTTTAACTTGGTTTTTAAATAAGAATATTAGAACATTCTTTTTGAACAACGTTGCAAATTCTTTATTATTATTATTATTATTATTATTATTATTATTATTGGTTTTCATTCAATCTTTTTAATCTTTTTACTGTGTGTCTTTTTTTTATCATTATATGTATTTTCTATGTAAATGGTCACATTGAACAATCTAAATTAACAACAAATACAATTCTCATCTATTTTATTTATTTTTTACATATTTTTCATAATATAATCGTGTTTATATGAGCAGAGGGACTAAGATAAATTAAACCAAAGATAAATGATAATCACATCATGGTTTCCTTAAATTAAATAATATTTGGGACGGAGCTGCGATTATTTTTTAAAATAGATTAAAACAATATTTTTTATTTTTTTAAAATTATTTTTAATATCAACACATCAAAATATAAAAAAAAAAAACCACTATTTTTTTATTTAAAACAAAAATAAAAAATCATTTTTTTACGTAAAAATATAAACCTAAACTGTACTTCTAAGCAACCACACTCTACTCTTCAATTTAGTGAAGAGTTGCAAGAAAAAGAAGAAGTAAGAAAGATAAATCCTTGATGTATCAACACCAACACTTTCTTTTGAGAGAATGCTTTCGGATGAAGTTTTATCTGCAGCAGCTCCCTCTCCTTCTCTCCTGCACTACCTCTGAGCTCTACTCTATATCTGCCAGGAAGTTTCCTAGCATGTACTCATTAGAGGTACATATAAAATGGCAGCAAATTCGAATTGATCAGGATCGATGAGGAAGATTGAACGTTTCCTTAGCCATTCGAGACCATCATGGCTGATTAAAGAACTTTTCAATCAAGAATCCAGCTAGGAAACCTCTCTCCCATGATCTCTCCACTCCATTTCTCAAACAGATGGTGATAGTTACAGCTTAACTAAAATATTCTTCCCAGCCACCCATGGTGGTTGAAGTAAACTAAAAGCTTACATATCCAAAAGTTATATATATATATATATATATATATATATATATATATATATATATAGTGCCGCCAAGAATTTTACATTTGATCCTAACGTTGATGATGTGATATAGCATGTAACCTCTCTTTCCTGCTAGTTTACTGACGTGATATCACCAGCTAATATAGCTGTTATCAGTTTGATGGATCCTGCATCTCTAATGGCGGACTGGGTTGATCATGCTTGAAACATCTCTTTCAAGTTTAGATTTAACTCTTGTACTCTAGTTGTCTTGTTAGTTCATCTTTTCCTTCTTTCATTAACGCTCGTCGCACACTTTTGTACAAATTGCATCCCTCCCTTGCTGATAATATTAAAATTAGACTAAGTTTATTAGGAGCAAACAGTTTAAGAACTTCATTTTTTCTGTGTCTAAACCCATTAACGCCTTCTCTACAAGCTTCTTGTGAATGGCAGGTTTCAGTACCTCAAGACCCAAGTCCAAGAAGATCATTCGTTTCCTTAACATCACCTTTCTCTTCCTCTTCTTTTTCTATCTTGCAACCTCGTATTTCACCGATCAACCCACTGAGCCAAAAGTCAACAAAAATCATTCTTTACTGCTTCATGAATCGGTCAAAACTGATGGATGCAGCGGAATTCACGACTACATAGATTACAAGTCCAAGTGTGTTTATGTCAAGTCTCACATTGGATGCAGATCCAAAGGGTATATAAACTATCTTCAAGTTTTTTACTGTTCTTGCGGTCAGTTTTCTATGGTAGGGTATTTTTTGCTGCTACTTTGGCTGGCTGTTCTGTTCTACCTGCTAGGCAACACGGCAGCAGATTACTTCTGTCCCATTTTAGAAAGCTTGTCCAAACTGTTGAAGCTTTCTCCAACGATTGCTGGTGCCACCCTTCTTTCACTTGGCAATGGCGCTCCGGATGTTTTTGCAAGTGTTGTTTCCTTCACCAGGTCTAGCAGCGGCGATGTTGGCCTGAATAGTATTCTGGGCGGGGCTTTTTTTGTGTCTAGTGTGGTGGTTGGTGTTATAAGTTTACTAACTGGTTCTCGAGAAATTTCAGTTGACAAGTCTAGCTTCATTAGAGATGTCTGCTTCTTCCTGTTCTCTCTTTCTTCTCTTCTCTTGATTCTTGTTGTCGGAAAAATATCCTTGTGGGGCGCCATTTCTTTTCTTTCTATCTACCTGGGTTACGTCTGTGTGGTTTGCATCATGCACTTCGATCAGTACCGGAAAGAGAATCGTTTAGCTGTATATGGAAGCCAGGAGGAGGATTTTTTGGAGAGGGGTAGTGTACCTTTACTCGGCCATTTTGATCATGAAAAACCAACTCCGGTGGACAAAACCGCCGTCGAAGATCAGCCAAGTTCATTTTGTAATCTCGACTCTTCCTTTTCCCATTACCTAGGTAGCTTTCTCTATGTTTTGGAGTTCCCTCTGTACTTGCCGAGAAGATTGACTATACCAGTGGTTAGTGAGGAGAGGTGGTCCAGGCCATTTGCAGTGGTTTCTGTGGCGTCGGCACCGATTCTACTGGCAGCGCTCTTCACCACCCATCAGGGAAAGGAGTTTGAATCTAGAACCAGCCTCGTAACTTATCTGATAGCAGGATTGATCGGGGTGGTTCTCTGCAATCTTGCATGTTCGACGACAGAGAAATCAAACCCGCCAAACAAGTCCTTGTTCCCATGGCTCGCCGGTGGATTCTTGATGAGTGTAACCTGGACGTACATCATCGCAGAAGAACTGGTCTCTTTATTGATCTCGCTGGGATACGTTATTGGGATTAACCCTTCTGTTCTTGGATTAACCGTCCTGGCCTGGGGCAACTCGCTCGGAGATTTGATAGCTAACGTGGCCATGGCGGCAAACGGCGGCTCCGATGGGACGCAGATTGCAATCTCAGGCTGCTATGCGGGTCCCATGTTCAACACGTTGCTGGGTTTGGGGATTTCACTGGTGATCTCATCTGGGTCCACGTATCCATCTTCATTTGTCGTTCCCGAAGATCCTTCTCTCTACGAGACGATAGGGTTTCTGATGGGAGGCCTGGTCTGGGCCCTGGTGATTTTGCCGAGGAAGAAGATGAAGTTAGATAAGTCTCTCGGGGTTGGTCTCTTAGCTATATATCTCTGTTTTCTGTCTCTGACGGTGGCCAGGTCTCTTGGTCTCTTGAGACTTCATGGGGTTTCATAGTCTCTTCAGATCTACGTAGATTAGAGTTGTTAATCTCATTCTGTTTCGGTTTAATTATTTTATATTAGTTAAAAAATAAGATAAAATAGTGTAGTTTTTATCTTGTTTAAACTATTTCTGTTTAATTATCGGTTAAAAAATAAGATAAAACAGTTTAGTTTTTATCTTGATTAAAATTTTGGTTTGTTCTTGAAATTCCGTTCAAATTCCGGCTGGAACATTCCAGTTTTGTTATGCCTGTTTTGTTCCGACTAAATAATGTTTTTTTTTAAATAATAAATAGTTTTACAATATCAATTATATCTTTTAATCTGATGGTTAGATTGATATAAAATTTTACGAGGAGTCTCTTGACATATTTATATATATTATGTTAAAAATTCAGAGCAATCAGGGAATATAATGACATTGTGAGATTGATGATGACATTCTCGTAATATTATATATGTTCATAATTTTGCTTAGAAAAATTATTTCATTGTATCTTTTTTAGATTATTTTTTTCTCAAATTCATTGTTCAACAACGAGTTTATTACGGATTGAATTTTATAACTTGATTTAATTTGCTTTATTTAAGATTATCACTGTCTTATAATAGAGGTCACACATTTGAAAGGTTGATGCAGGTTTACCCGAGTTGATTCAATGTATCGTTGTCTCAATTTTTTTTTAAGATGTCAACTAATTTTTTTAGTTAAATTATATTTTTTTTTATCAATTTTTCATATTATCTTTGAACTCATCAAATTAGTCGAGTTATATCAGTTCAACTCTTATTTTTTTTATTTATATTTGAAATTTAAATTGTACAATTTTAAATAATTTTATTTTAAAATTCAAACTATTTTTTTCAATTATATATATAAACATAAATAATACATCCTCAAAAAAAAATATCAAAATACGTTAAATCTGAAATATTCTGATTTACTTGAAAAAACAAAGCATGGAATTGATAAACTTACATCAACTTGCTACACCGAACTGTACAAATTATTTAATTATTTAAATAATACAACATCAATATATTTAGTTATAAGAATCAAATTATTGGCTTACTTTATATTTTTGTTGTAGCCTATGGTGGACAAGTACTCCCAGTTCCTTAATCCGCCGCCGCCGCCGCCGCCAATTTAAATTTATTTATTTATTGGGATAGAAACCCAT
>CM055345.1:4917644-5009836 GCA_029228605.1 Salix koriyanagi
TGCTGCAGCAACAGAGGAGTAACAGTCAGCACAGGAAAACAAGAACTCGTCTGTGCCCCCTCCGACCAAACTAATCGCTCGGGCCGAGCCCCGGATTACGGTGATAATCGGCACAAGAACTGAGCCGATGATCACACTTCCCATTGAGTATTTGATCGTGTCCCGTAAGGCGATTCTCGAGTCGAAATCGGCCCCAGATGCGAAGTGCAGGTACTTGATTCGCGCAACTGTGACTTGCAATGTGTTTTTCATCACATGCATGCTCCATGACATGCTGGCAAGGATCACCAGGATGAAGGAAGTGTCCATCACAGTTCCAACAGCGGTGGCTCCACCAATCCCAGACACCAAGAAACAGGAATACAAAGTGCTCAAGATGATTGAGAGGCTGATTAAGGTGGTGTTCTTGGCAGGAGGGGAGGCAGAAGTGACTGACAAAACCTTGGTGGCATAATCGAATCGAGGATTCACCCAGCAAGCGTAAAGGGATAGAATCAGGGCAAGAACTACTGCGATGATGCCTATTGCTAAACTTGCAGCAGAGCTAATTAATACAAATAGCACGCCTACTGCGCATGTTAGCAAGGGGCTGAGCCAGAAGGCTGCTCTCAGGGCTCTTGAAGGGTTGCAGAAAGTGAACCACTGCCATGTGAAAGCCACGATCCCAGCGCACGCTGTTGCTGTAAGGAGCGGAGGATACCACTTCTTAGGGTGAAAATGGTGGCTGTGGGCGGAGAGGAGGCCACGGACGGCGAGGAAGACCACCAGGATTGCGATTAAGACGATGTGAACAAAGAAGAGGACTCGAAAGAGCCTCTGGAATAATCGCCCCGCCACCGTCGAGGCTTCAATGTGGACTCTTGATTCTTGAACCTGCAAAAATAACAAAGCGAGTTGGTTGATAATAATTCTGTAAAGTCAACGCACAGCATGCGATGGTCAAGAATAATAAAAAAATGAATGATCAAAACAGTGGAGTACTTCAAAAGACTCAGAAAAAAAAAGAATTAAAGAATCAATAAAAGAAACAAGAACGTCATCTTTAAGAGAGAGAGGAGGGGGAGAACGGTGAAGAAAACAAAATCAGGAGGATGAAGAACCTTGACGGTGGTGTTCATGGATGGAATGTGGAGGTTCTGCACATCACCACCACCAGCTGCGGCGTTCATTTCGCCGGACCTTTCCATTGATTGCTACACCTCAGTGACTATTCTGAATCCTATTCTCAAGTTCTTGGTCTTTCGTTGTTTTAAACAGATAACTTCTGGGGCTTTACTTTCTTTCTTCCACTTTCTTGGCGGCCACGATTAACAAAAACCATTATCCTATAACTCTTGTTTTAAGTACTCTTCCCAGCAAATCATGATCGTATGAAGCTATCACTATCAAAGACTTTATATTAACCTGCGCAAGTCTTCTTTACATTGACCAAGCCTCTTACATTTCCACAGTATCTGATCACGTACTACCTTATGTATGAGTTTGGGTTTTGATGACGTGGTGTAATCAGTGTTTTTAATTTCATTTTGTTTCGGCTAAAATATTTTGTACTGGTTAAAAAAAAAGATAAAACGGTATAGTTTTTAGGTCGCTTTAAAGTTTTGGTTTATTCTGGAAATTCTGTCCGTTCTGTTTTGGCCAAATAATATTTTTTTTAAATTATGAATAATTTTATAATATTAATCATATCTCTTAATCCGATTGTTAGATTGAGATGAAATTTTAGGAGGAGTCTCAACATATTTATATATATTGTGTTAAAATTTCAGAGCAATCAGAGAATGTAATGACCTTGCGAGATTGATGATATTCTTGTAATATTATACATGTTCATAATTTTATTCAGAAAAATTATTTTATTGTGTTTTTTATTAAATTAAATAGCACAATTTTAAATAATCTTATTTTTGGATTTGAAATAAAATATTTTTTGAATTAATATATTTAATTATATATATACATAAACAATACAACTATAAAATAACATGCTAAAATACTCCGAAACTAAAACATTTCATTCCAATTAAAAAAACAAAAAAAAAACCAAAACAGAATTGAAAAAATTGGGTGTAATAATTTGGAAGGTAGATAGATAAGTCAACAGAAGTGACTTGTGGAAGAGGGTCTCTTCTTCTCACCAGATCTATGCTAGTTCTCGTGATGCACTTAACTTTGCCTAAAAAAAAAACTAAGTAAAGATAAATGGGCAACCGTTTCTTTATGAAAAGAGAGGTGTTTGGTAGGCTTAAATGCTGGCCAATTATGGACTCTTGCTCCCAATATTCGGATTTGTTTTACTTTTTTTTTTGGATAACGTGGGAACCGCATGACCCGGAAAACGCACTTTGTGAGCTCAGAGCATGCGTAAATCCCCGGCTGTCCCAATACTCTTACGAGGGGAGGTTGTTTCCCGGGCTTGAACCTGTATCTGCCGAAGCAGGGTACCCTAGGTCAACCGCTAGGCCACCCCCTCGGGGACACGGATTTGTTTTACGATATACTGTATTTTAAAAATATTTTTAAAAAATTTTATTTTTATTTTTTATTATTATTTTCATATGTTGATATAAAAAATAATTTAAAAAAATATATATTATTTTTATTAATTTTTAAATGATAAATACTTTAAAAAATAACTTGATCAGGGTAATGGTCTGCAGATATCGTATTGCCAAAGATAACCAAGAATTTCAAGGCAACACGATCTTGATGTGTCTTCATTGGGAAATAAGTGGAAGATCCAAAATGTAATGCAGCTTTCGACAGAATTTTAGGCTGGATTAAAAGAGAATGAAAGAAAGATTTTTTTTTAATTAACGTGGGTCCGGGCTAGGTTGTGTGCACTTTGACTAATTTCGCGGATGCTGCAGTTAACGATTATTTAGAAACAACTCCAATAGGAGAGCTAACAGAAAAGCTAAAAGAAAAGGACAAAAAAAATAATTTTTATTCTTTATTTTCATAGCTCTAAGGAGAGAGCTATATTGAAGAGTTAAAATAACATTTCTAAATTGAAGAGTTATTCCTACATATTTGAACAAAAGAACCAAAAAATTGTTTAATATATTTTTCTGAAAAAAAAAAAAAAAACAGTTTTCATTGTACTTGTATCAGTTATTTATTATTCATAAATATTTATATTTATATCATATATATTAAAATAAAATTGGCTTCTCTAAATGATTTTTTTACATTGGAGTGCAAATATAAAAAAATATTATATTTATACTATTCATTATTAATTTGACTTCTCTAAATAGTATTTTTCGTTAAAGATGTCATAAATTTTTAGTAGCTATCATAAAGCTCGAACTTAAGAATATAAACGAACAAATTTTTTAGTCTCAAACTTTTACGACTGAACCCGAACTAAATAATTAAAATAAAAAAAAAATTCTTACTTCAAGCCCAAGGGACGTTAGGCTACAAGATAAAGGAGAATATTCAAGCTTTTGAAGTCTTATCATCACGCTCCTTCCGAAGTTTGAAAGAGTTGGAGAAATAGAATATTCACTGCAGAGGAGGAAATTACGAAGAACGCTGCATGGTGATAACGACTGCTAACCAACCACATATACAAAGACACGTCAATCACATTAGGTGGGAAGACTGAGGGATGGTTATGGGAACAAGTAAACTGCGAAAAACTCTTTTTAATTATAAAATACTTTTTAATTACGTGGAAACCAGTAATTGGTCCAGAAATCAAGGATGTATAGTGGAATCAAATTTAAGATGCAGTACAATGATTTTGGACTTTTTTTTTAAATTAAAATAATTCTAAAAATCCAAGAAGATTTCGTAACATGCTTCCTAAGTTGTATAATGGATTAACTAATTGGTCATGTTAATCTTTTTTTTTGCCAAGGTGGCTGATATGGGTTTTTCTTTTTGTATTTTTTTTTTCAAATGTGGATTTTTATATATTTTTTTATATGTATTTTTTAGGTTGGGTTTTCAACCAAATGGGCCAAAACGATCCATTATTTTTTAGAGTTAGACTGTACAATCCGGATGGGCCGAAACGATCTATTATTTTTCAGTGGTTGGGTTGGATGTTGTGTCCAGCCCAGTCATTCCCTGTTGTTGAACAATAGAGATTGAATTAATTAACTATTTATTTTTCACTTGTAGTGAACAATAATAGGGGAGAAAGAGGAGAAAAAGAGAAGACTAATATGTTGTTGTTGCCGTGTAGAGAGGGTGCTTTTATGGGAGTCAATATAATAGACTATATTATTGATTGATTGTTATTTTAAGTCATGTTTCTATTGATTGTTCTTATATAAGGTTTAAAACAGATCTATATTATGAAAGAGTTTTTATCTTATCGGGTTATATCCGACTAAATAGGGATGCAAGTGAAGAAATTAAAAGTTTTATGGTTAATCAAGGATAAAATAAAAATATCCAAGACCAAGGACTAACATGAAAAATATGTCAAAAATTAAGGGCCCTGAAATAATATAATTTGGGGCTTAATCGAAAGAAACCTTGAGAGATCAGCCTAAATTGGGCCAAATTGCAGGAAATTGGAAGATCAGGGGCCTCTTTGTATAGTGAACAAAACGACGTTGTTTTAATACCACTGTCTATTTTCTACTTCACTTTTCTTGTTAGGGAAGCTGCCTGGGGATCTTTTTTTTACAGAGCATTCAATGCTCTCATGCTTTAGGACACACTTCTCCAGGATGTTTGCGTTTGCATTTTAAAAATTATTTTTGATAAAAATATTTTATTTATTTTTATTTTATTTTAAATTAAAAAATTAAAATTTTAGATTATTTTTATATACAAATATTAAAAATAATTTTTAAAATATAAAAAAATATCATTTTAATATAATTTTTAAAATAAAAAATACTTTAAAAAATAATTTCAACAATATTTATCTCTCACCATGATTCCCAAAATGGTTCCCTTATATTTTTTAATTTTTTTTTAACATCTGTAAATTAAAATAATCTAAAAACGTTAAAAAAATTTAATTTTAAATAAAAAATAAAAATAACTTTTTACTTTTTTTTTAAAACGCCGTACTAAAACAAAATGTTAATTATAAATCATGTTTTGTAAGTCATGATTAACTAAGTCACTAAGCTAAGCCCGTGACTAAGCTGTGTGGGCTGGATTAAGCCTTGCCTATGTGGCTAGGTTAGGTCCAGCCATGTAGAAAAAAAACGATTGGGTTTATTTTCAGCCCATCAAAATCGGGTTGTGTTGGGCTTAACCCAGCCCATGAGCATGTATTTGGGTGATTTTTGTAGATATCGGCTAGAAAACTTTTTGCTATGGTATTAGAACTATCTTAATGAGTCTTTAATGAAAAATTTCCCCATTGTTTTTCATGTATGGTGTTGATGATTTATGTTTTATAGTTAGTTGTTGTTTTGTTGTACTTTATTTAGTGCTGATATTTTTTAATGGTTGTGTTGATTTAACGGGCTTATCGAACCCTTTTAATATTCGAGATGTTATACACACACACGAGTCATTAGCACACGTTCCGCCATAATGAGAATTGTTTTTTGTTTCGTTTAACATATGTAATTTTTTGTTTTTCATTTTATTTTTTGATTTTTTGATTTAGTTTTGATCCCTTTATTTTTTCAATTCTTTTGGGATAATTCTTAATTTTTTTGTTTTTTTTTATCTATCTATATTTTTAGTTTTGACTTTTAATTTTTATTGTATTTTTTTGGTATTAAATGCAGTTTACATTAAAAAACAGAGTAAATTCGGTTTTGGTAGCGTGAAATGAGAGTGAAACTCTCTCTTATACATGTATAGTGAATATTCTTTTGTTATCTTGTGTATTTTTGCATTTGTTTTGTTTATGTGTGACTTGATATATTTTTAGTTTAAAGTGCTTTTAATTTCAAAAGAATTAACATATTTTTTTTCTAAGATTTATTTTTCATATTATTATATTAAAAGTATTTTAGAACAATAAGATAAATTAATATGAGATTTTAAAAAACAAAACTTAGTTTAGTTATATATATATATATATATATATATATATATATATATATATATATATATATATATATATTAAGGCATTAATATAAAACAAATACCAAAATATATAATTATTTTAAAGAGAAAAATAATTATTTTTAGATAATTTGTCTCAATTTTTCCACCTGTTTTGTGTACGCCTAACTTCGTATATTTTTTTTGTTTAAATGATATTAGACCTGAAATATGATACATTGTCTAATGAATTATTTTCATTGTTATTATCATGATTGTTAAATTGTTACAATTATTATTGTTGTCATTATAACTATTATTATAAGTAATTAATATTCTAATTATTACTAACAATACTATCGTTGCTACCATCATTATCATCATAAAAAAAATTAATTATGTTTTTATTTTTAAAGATTTATTTTTCATAATATTATATTAAAAGTGTTTAAATACACTTAGATTAAATTAATTTGAGATATTTTTCAAAAAAGCTTAATTCATTTTTTATGTATATTTTAAAGTGTTGATATTTAATAAACATCAAAATGTATAATTAGCCTCACATATTCTTAAGAAAAGATACTATAAAATAATCATTATCATTATTTTAAATGTCTTTTCTATAATTAAAAGAATATATAAAAAACTAAATAATCAAAAGTTTTGTAGGATGAATATTTCTCTTATATGTACAACATCATAAAAAACAAAATCTAAGACTGTTAACATTTTTTACATATTAAAAAATTTGGTTCTATCTACAGCAAAGTGTAGGGCAAGTGACTCATATTTTTTTCACTGTATATAATTTGGTCCAATTTTTTCACCCGTTTGTCTACATGTGAATTCATATATTTTCTGTTTACATGATATTAGATCTGAAATATCATACATAAAAAGTCATAAAAGTTAATTTTCAACAAAAACAACATCGATTGATAAATTAATTCGATTATTATTCTCATTATTATTATCATGATTGTTAAATTATCACAATAATTATAACTGCCATTATAATCATTATTGTAAATAATTAATATTCTAATTATTACTGACAATACCATCGTTTCCACTATCATTATTATTATGAAAAGAAATTCATTTTTTATTTTATTTTTTAATATTTATTCTTCATGGTATTACATTAAAAATATTTCAAAACACTAAGATTAACTTAATTTTTAATCTTAAAAAAACATTAGTTCATTTTTTTATATATATTTTTTGGCATAAATATTAAACAAATATCAAATATATAATAAGCCTCACATATTTGTAAGAAAAAAAACTTTAAAAATAATTGTTATCATTTTGCATGTTAAAAAATGTGATTTTAGTTGCGGCAAAGCGCAAGGCAAGTCACTTGTATATTTTTTCACTGTAGATAAATTGATTTAATTTTTCTACCTATTTTGCTTATGTGTGACTTCGTATATTTTTTGTTTATATGATATTAGATCAGAAATATCATACTAAAAAAGCTGCAAAAGTTAATTTTTAACAAAAACAACAGAAAAAACATCAATAAAATAAAATAGATGACAAAACAAAAATAAATAGTATTAGTTTAAAAAAATCATTTGGCTTGAAGAATAAATAAATAAAAAAAAAATAGAAATATCAATTTTCAAATAATTACAAACACAAATTAAAATTTAAGGATTAAATTAAAAAAAACATACAACCTTAACAAAATAATAAAAATTAAAAATAAAAACTAAGAGCATATATATATATATATATATATATAAACATGGACAAAAATAGAGACTATTTCATAAATATATATATAAAATTAAATAGGGAATTAAAATAAAATACAAAATGCTAAATATAAGGACCAAAATAAAAACAAAATATATGATTATTTTCAATTGAAGGACAAAATTGAAAAAAATCCAAACTTCTATACCAAAAATATTAAGGGATTTAAAACTAATTTCAAAATTAAAAGAATAAGGACCGAAATGAAACCGAAATATATAATCAATTTCAATTGAAAAACACAATTGAAACAAATCAATACCTATATAATAAAAATCAGAACCATACCACACAATTCAAATATTAGGGACTAAAATCAAAACACTATAAACAAAGGTGATTGTCATGTAATTTCAAAGCAGGAGAGAGAAAAGGAGCAAAAAAAGATCAACCGATCACTGTCACCTTTGCAGCCATTGCGTTATGCCACATGCCATACCAAGAGAAAGAGGACATGACAGCGCATCAACTGAGATGGCAAATGAATATTTTTCATTGTCAGAAGACGCCGCACGCGTCATCCGAATAGGGCTTAGGCCGAAAAATGTTGGCGTGTATGGCGAACGCACCAACAATATTTGCAAGAATAATATTTAAATTCATTCAATTATCTAAGTACCTCTAGCGCTAACTCTTGAATTTTGTCTTATACGGGGGCATATCCATATTTATATATTTTTCAAAAAATGTGAATTGCCCAAAACACTCCGCAGACAACACTTGTGTTTTATCTTATTGGAGGATAAAAAGGTTATTTTACCGTGCAATGAAAATATGAAATTACAGTGACATCCCCGACAACAATTTTTAATTTTTGTCTTATTTGAGATTATTATGGTTATTCAACCATGCAAACAAATGTAAAAAAACAAAAATACCTTTGATTCCAAGGCTAAAATTACTGTACACTAATAATTTTACTATTACAATCCACACTAATCTTTATCTATTGCTGTAGTAATTTATATAAAGTGAATATACGAGCTGATTTAGCTTATTAGGGAATATTTAAATACTAGCATTGCCTAAACTATTTTTGTCATGCTAGAAAAACCTAACTTGACGAATAACATAGCGTGTAAAAAGTAGAGTAATTAAACACAAGAGGCATGACTTCACTGCAAAACCTGGATGGAAAACCAGCGGAGAGAAATTTCAATCTCTAGCTGGAGACTGTGGAAGTCCAAGCCTAGAATGGAATCATGGATTGTCACTAGAATCCATTAAAGGAAGAATAAATATAGCTGTCTCATCTGCTCCAGGAAAATCATTGCAGCTGCTCTCTTTTGTATTCATCTTTGCAAATATGCTTCCTTCTCCAATCGTCTGTTTCCCGAGGACCGAAGTAATCCTATCATATATTATTTTATCTCTCATTTTCAAGTTCAGTGAGATACTGTACAGAAAATATTAATAAAGTTTTGTTTTTTAAATTATATTCTGGAACTTGACATGATATCAAAATTTTATTAACCTAACAGTCACAAGTTCGAATCTCACAACTCCTATTTTATTTGATAAAAATCAAGCACAAAGTAGTATGAGACTGTGCAAGTTATAAAGTCCAAAGAGTTTTCACTCGAGAGGGTGTGTTAGAGAATAATATAAATCATATTATGGAGCCTCACCTAACAGATTAAGTTTTTATGTGAGATGGTTCCTTAACATGGTATTAGAGTCTTGTTAACCCGTTGATCACAAGTTAGAATCTTACTACCGCCATTCTATTTGATAAAAATCAAGTACAAGGTAGTATGAGCATGTGCAAATTTCAAGCCCAAAAAGCTTTTACTGCGAAGATGTATTAAAAAATAATATAAATCATATTCTGAAATTTCTCTGAACAATTATAAGTTTATAAGTGAGTTGTCCATTTCCGCTTTTACTGAGAGGGTGTATTAAAGAACTATCATATTATAAAAACTCACTTAATTTATAATCTTTATTATATTAAATTTTTAGATAAAATATTTTCACGAGATTACTTCTAATATTCATTATATTAAGCGGAAATGGACAAGTCTAGCTATCTTTTTTTGAAGATGAATTATACCATCAATCCATTGCTCGTGCTTCATGATTCTCGAACCAACCCTACTTGAAATGGTCGGCTCAACTTTTTCCATTAAAATATAATCCTTTCACTAATTCTTTACCCAATTTATACATCATCTTAACAGGACAACAGTCTCGCCAAAAAACTGTCTGCTAGGACGCCTACAACATCCAATTAAAATATATATAATTGCTCTCAGCCAAACCACATCACGGATCGTATTTCAAATTTGATTATATGTTTCCTTTTTCTCATACTATCATTCATGGCTTTAGCACTTGCAAACAACTTGGATTTGGCAACCCTTTCTCTCCTTAAATTCAACGTCCAAAATTAAAAAGATCCCAAATTCAACACTAGTCGTGTACTCCTTTTCATTTTAAGTTGACTCTCTCCTTTCATACCCATATAAATTATTATGCCATCTAACCCATGTTGTAACTTTGATAATACTAGTTGTCTCGTCATAATGACCTCCATATCTTTCATTGTATTAACTTGAATCATTGCAATCTCTATCTCTTTGTGGTAATTCTCTATACTCTTCAAAAGTTGATTCAAACCTTGTGGTTTTGAGTGACTAGGAACAAACTATTTCTTCATTATAAACTTTATCTCATACCTTTCTTGGCTTCTTCTCCTATTCAACACAAGTTGATCACACTGTATTATTACACATAATTTATAAACTTAATGATAATGAGTTTTAGCTTTTGTTATTCCAAATAGATATGATGGTAAAAAAAAAAAATATATTCCATCTTTTTTTCCACATAATTAATACATCTTTGGATAGTTTTTCTCTTGAAAAAATAAGTATTTTATCTTAATGGTGCCCGAATCTCCATCTACATCATCATGGTCTTTAAATTTATAAAAAAGTACCCATTTGGATGAATCGGCCATCACGCCTAAACATATCATCCCTTTGGCCTTTATGCCTCTAAAATCTATCTCCATGTGCCATGGATATATTGTCAAAACCATCATCTCTTATATCTACAGTGGTATTAACTCATCTTCCTATCCTCCTAACATGGCTACCCCTTTAATCAACCCTATTCACAAATCCATCACTTTTATTACCATATGTGTCAATTCTTTCCATCCTATCTTGCATATCTCTCATCATTAAAACCATTGTCTTCATTTGAAATGTCATACCTTGTAATAGAAAGTATGGTTGTTTCCCTCTATTAATAGTGTTGTGTTATGGTACCCCAAACTTAATATTTTATGTTATGGTACCCAAAACCCCATGATATTAATTTCATAGTGTTTTTCAATGAGTTTTGATTTAATCCAACATGCATTTGCGTTATGTGGCTAGAATTTAAATTCTTATCTTTTAACATCCTTTTCATTATTATCTTTCTTTTTGAATTTTTGTTATTGGAATGTAGTAATGTTATAGAAAAAAATATTTTTTTTCAAAAAAGATGTCGCAGTTTAAAATATTAGAAGGTTAAGAACATGGAAATTAAAAGTAAAATGTGAAATAAGAAAAATGAGAATTTAAAAAGATATAACCTGATATTTAAAGCCAAGATTCAATAGAAATTGATGTAAACCTTGTGGATATGAAGATCCAAAAATCCATAGGCATGGTTTACATAATCCTAGAAAGCTAAAAATCAAATTTAATAAGAAATGAGACACATTTATCATTTGAACCGACAACACCAACATATTGAATAAATCCCTACCAAATAATTAGTGATACATAAAAAATGTATAATGAAGTTGCAATGAAGATAGTTGTTATTCATGAGTAAATTTTAGTTAGTTATAACGTCAAAAAATATGAGTATGCTTACATAGACAAGAAATATATAGTAGAAATATAATAATAATTAAAATTAAAAATAGTCCTTACAAAGAAGCATTTATACTCCCATATAACCCTATTGAACCCAAAGATATGGGTTGATTTTGTACTGCTCACAATAAACCCAAAATAACTTAAATAAACCTAAAACCTAATAAAAAATAAATATAATATTATAATATAGCCTAAAATAGATTTAATTCCCACCCTAATTAGTATTATAGCCTAGATTTAGTTTTGTAAGTATGGCAGGGTCCAATTATTGACTTTAGAGTTCCAATTAAGTTAGAAATTATGTTGCTAGTTTGTTTCTATCCTTGGTTAATAAAAAATAGTTATACCTTTCAATAAACTTCTCCAAGTAAATAAAAGATGTAGCTAACCAAAACTCTCTTTGTAGAAGTAGAAAACCTCCTCCATTGCTTCAAAAATAGTAGTGGTCATACGAATATGGTATAGATGAATTGGGCTATTTTGAAACTTGAAATAAATTGATTATGATCGGCTCCATGTCATAACTCATTCATAGGTTATTCCAAAATTAAAAAAAAAGAATAAAAAAGAGTTGGCACAGTGGAAAAGTGAAATTAGAAATTTTGGATAAAGTCAAGAGCTCGATCATATCTCTATTATGTCTAAAACATACTCAAGGTCAAAATAAATTATTATTGGACAAATTTGCATAAAAAATTAGTTCAAGAGCATAATTCATGTTGTATTAGTGATTTAGTCGATATTGAATATACCAATTGCTTTATCGATGGACAAAGCATACCACAAAAACTCCTGCTCAATTATGTCAGTATATGCATCAAAATATTAACGTATCATCAACAAAAACTCTATTACTAATGCCATCTATAACATTCTATCGGTAATTCAATTAGTAATATAATTATTTTTCCAGTTTTGTAGAAATTACCAATGAAAATATCCATATGCAATTCCATTACTATTTAAAAAAAAACAATATATTGAAAACTAATTAAAATAATTTATAAGAATACAAAAAATAAAAAAAATATTCTGAAAAAAAATATTATTTTTTGACATTCAAAATTCAAATACAATAAATCTAAAACAGTGACAGCACTAGAGGAGGGAGAGAAAGAGAAATAGGCTAATCAAGATCGCATAGCCAAATGGATCACCCCACTGTGATTGCATTTGTATAAGTATTTGACGCAGATTGATTGTCTCAGCCCAAAGTCCAATTATCTCATCACAAAGTCTAGTTGTCTCATCATACACTTTCTCGGCTAAAACCGCTTGGAACTTTAGATTTTGTATTAACAAAACCGATTTGGATAAGATCCTAATGATAGAAACACTATGGGTCATTCATAAATTATTGGTCATAGTGTTAGAGAGTTAGTAGACCTGATTTCTATTGGGTCCACCATACAATCCTGCCTCCAATCATAAATTCAAATTGAAAACTAGATAGGTCAAAAGATTGTCCTTGTATTCCTCTTTTAAATCAATTTTTATAGGTTTCCTGGAAAGACAAAAAACATCATAAAAAATACAATGAAATAATAACCTAATAAAAAGAAATTGGTGAAAACCATTATACCATAAATTGTTGAGCGCCATTATCCATGAACTATTGTTGCACCCCTTTATGTTGGTCACCGCTTCACACATGCATCTCCACAAAAAGTTTTGTCAGTAATGGGTTATGTCCAAGAGCCATAACCTACAAGGAAAAAAATGTTATCAATTAAAAACATTAACAAAAAAAAATTGATGTATTAAAAAAATTTACCATATATTTTGCATGGGTAACGAACAACATGGAGTTGTCCATATGTATGGTAACGAAACCTAGAAAACACTGGTTCTGGTTATGTGCACCAGAGTGTGAGCATTACTTGAAATGCTCAAATATCATGTGCTCAATTTAATTCTCCCATATAGTTTCTAAGATGTATAGTGACCAAAAACATTTCTAGCCTGCCATGTTGTTCAAGGTGGAAGCTCTTTAACTAGCATATATTTTTTGTTTATTTATACGCCTCATATCATAAATCACATAACCTACACAATACAAATGAATTATTTTTTATTAAATCAAAAATAAAATCATGGTATTTGAAAAAAATAAATTATGAAGGTAGCCTAAATTACATAGTTATAGCATGATTCTCCCACACCCTTCTCGCAACACCGTCATTAGCATCCTTTCAATTAAATTTTCCCTTGTAGTAAAAATTTAGAAAAATAAAATTTATGTAATCCATATAAATAAACAGATTAATATAATAAAAAATAAGTTCATGATAACCTCAAACCCTGTAAATCATGTCCCACAATCTCCATTTCGAGATTTTTAGAGATAACTCCATTGAAGCAATGGAATCTTCATCGATGATTTAAATATCATTGTTATTGTTCTGTTTGCCTCAATATTTGCAAGCCTTAAATTTTATTCATTAAATGAAATTATATTTTTTAAAATTATTAAACAAATTTAATTGTGAATAAAAATCATACAATGCATAGGATAATTGGATCCTGTTATGAAAGGACACCCTTGACTTTACGACATCGTAATCAACACCCTCGCATCATGAGTGAATTCATGTACCTCAATTATTTGTTCATGATCAACATATCTTTTGTTCCTAAGAATCGCTTCTAGGAGAACTAGCAATGATCCTATCCTAACAACATGCAATTAATTTTTTCCTAGGCATCTATATAAATTAATGGATAATTGAAATTAAATGTTTCCTACATTTAAAAAACATTGTGTGTATCTCTGTGAGAGAGAGAGAGAGAGAGAGAGAGAGAGATCATAGTAATTGTTAAACTACATTTATCTATACAATGAAAAATATTAATATTTTTAATTCTTTTATTGATGATTTTGTTGGTGAAGTCAAATGAAAACTTGAAATTGTATGTAATTTTAGAAACCTCTCTAGAAGATTTCATAAGCCCCTCTAAAATTTTTCATTCCATTGGTAATACTATTAAAAAATAAATCAACAATAAATGAGCATAATAAATGTTAATCCCTTGAGAAAGGGAACAATTCCTTTAGCTACTGTATAATACCTATGAAATTGTGTGATATATATAATGAATAGTGTCAGGGGAAAGAGAACAATCCTTGCGGCTATTGTAAAATAATGATGGAATCAATCTTTTGGCATTATCACGTGTGATATCTAAAATGAATATTCCCCATAGCTACTGGAAAACATCAAAATAATTAATCTGCCAATATTGTGTGGTGTTTGTTCAATGATATTTATGTTGGTGTTAAACAGTTTTTGATGCAAGATCTTATCTATATTTTTTATTCATCCATCTTGCAATGCATAACACAACAACACATAAAACGAAATAAAATCAATACTAATGTTGCATAATTTATTTCTTTGTTATTGAATAATAATTTTAGATTATTGTCAATACATTGAAATTTATTAATTAGAATTGTATTCTTTATTCTCATCTCCATCACAATCTTCTATATTGATTTTATCACTATCATCATCTTCATCAACATATGTATGTCCGCTAGAGCTCAAGACATCATTCAACTTCTTAGAATTAACATCAATAAAAATATTCTACTAATGCGAAATATTGAATTTTCTTCCAGGTCGTTAAATGGAACAACTTTGTATGGATTGACTAACTCGCCAAGTTGAAAGATACCATCACCCTCTATGAACACGACTCTTAGAGTTTAGTTTTCACTACAAATAACCAATCAACTCTTAGATGTTTTTTTAAAGAAAAAAGGTGTATGTATAATAATCTTGTTGTCATTATTTGATGAAAATAAAGATATTGTGGACGTTATAAAATCTAACTTTAGAATTAACTTCAATCAAACCATGATGACCTCTACTTTTATTTTATATATTTTTAAAATAAAAAAAACTTTAAAAATCCCATTAAATTCATGCCGCTGCCACCGCCCTCTTAAATTAAAAGATTTGAAGTGATCCACAAACATGAACCATTCAAAGATAAAGAATAGGCTACACAATTATAAATCCAAGTCTCAGCTGCCTATGTTCATTTTATTAATCTATTCTTCCATTCACGAGATTTTATGTTTGACTTGCATTGATTGATGTTCCCCCATTCTTACTAATATATAAAATTTGGTATTTATATAAAATAAAAAATAAAAACGCATTTACTCATTAATATTGCAAACTAGAACACATTGGTGTATTTAATGTTTTCCAATATTCCCTCCAAAAACAAAAAAAAAAACAAATGATTTTTATATTATCAATTATTAAACTTTGAAGCATAGAACGTACGTAGGATGCTTTATATATATATATAACCGTTAGAAAATTCTAAGGGTTGTTTCTTCGTCTTCTTCTTTTTTAACAATATTGTCGACCAGAAGTTCACTCACTCACTCACTCTTTCATTTCGGAGGTGTTGACACTGTATTTTAAAAATATTTTAAAAAAAAATTAAAAAAAAAATATTTTTTTTATTTTAAATTTTTTTTTGTGTTTTTAGATCATTTTCATGTGCTGATGTCAAAAATAATTTTAATAAATAAATAAATAAAATATTATTTTGATGCATTTCTGAATAAAAAATACTTTAAAAAATAAGTTCAACCAAACTCCTCCGACAATTCATTTCTTATGCGTTTTTTCTCTCACTAATTCTGACAAATAGGCTAGTATTGAAATATATCTTTAAGATCTTAAAAAAAAAGAAATTTTATTTTGATAAATAAACAAATATATATACAAAATTCAAATTAAAAAAACATACTTTTACTAATTACATTTTTTTTCATGGAAAACAATGTAACTTTTGACAATGAGAAAATTGATATATGTAACCTCATGGAATAATTGACCTATACATTATTATATATCAGGAGGATTTCTCTTGTCTTTTAAGAATTTTTGCTCTTATATCTCCTTGTAAATTCATATCCCATGTATGTTTCTTTCATGTTTTCAATGATAAAATGTCTCAAACCAATAAAACAAAATCAAATTAGGAAATATGCAAAACAATTAATTGAAATACCAAAAAAATGCAGAAAAATCTTGTAACATTCTAAAAAATCAAATAATTTCGAATATTATTTAAAAAAATCTTTTTTTTTATAAATTAATTTTAGATTTGTTCTATTTTCTCAATTTTATTTAGTTCTTGAGATTTTTTTTGTATGTATATTCTCTACATTTTCAAGTTTTATTAAATTTTTAATTATATTTTCATTTTTCAAACTCCTTAAATATGTAATTCAATATAAGAATTTATCGATGAAATGTTTTTTAGAATAAATGGATGACTCAATTGGTAAAGTCACTTGAAATTAATAATGAGAATTTAATTCAAATTGAATGACTATCAACTCGTCCTAACTTAAAAGAGCGAATTGTTTTGTGTATAGTTTACCTTATCTAATATATCATTATTAATATAGCACACACACATAATATTCATAATGCACTTCAAATATATATTTCTATTTCATTTTTTGTTAAATAAAAAACAATAGCTTTAAAATATATATTTATATGGATACTTGAAAACCAATTGATATAATATGAATATTTAGATTTTGTTTTTGTAATGGGTAATGAGTAGCATATTGATATGAAGTGTCTGTTTGAGAGTTTGATTGATTTTGTTTTGAAAGTATTTTTTCGTTCAGAATTGCATCAAAATAATATTTTATTTTTATTTTTAAAAATTATTTTCATATCACCACATCAAAATGATCTAAAAACATCAAAAACTTTTAATTTAAAGCAAAAAATAAAAATATATTTTTTTAATTTTTTTTTATATATGTTTTTAAAACAGTGTCAAACACCCCCGAAGAAACTCAATTTGTAGATACTCATCTCAAGTAAAAACAAATTGAAAAAGATTAGCTATCGTTTCAATCATGTTCAATTTAAAACAAATCAAATTCATAAAAGACATCTTAGCATCCATAGCAAATAATTATATTAAGCATCTTTGTACTAATAATAACACCACCAATAATAATATAAACAAACAACTTTCACTACTCATTCGTTGATAAGGTGTTAGTGGCAATAGAATTATCAAATTAGGAGTTAAAATAAATAAATCATTATTTAATTAGAGCTATAAAACTGGTACATACTTGTTTTTTTTTTTATATATATATATAAAAAAGCGGTTATTCTTATAAATCAAGATATGAAAGATACCTAGAACTAATATGTAGGTGTTTATCAGATGGTATGTACACTGAACCATCATGAAAATTCTATATAAAGAGGTCACTTATGTCTACTGAAATGTTTACATGATAGTTGTATGAGTTAGAGTTGAGTTCACTAATTTATCTTATATAGAGAGTGTTATGTTTTGATCCTGCTACACGACTAGATACAATATTGAGTATAACATGAACTATATAAAGTTTTTTAAGTAATCAATAGATGATTTATTACCCTAGGTGAATTGAGAAAAGTTTTTCATCTATTCTCAAATAGTATTGATTATAAATCATTGCACAAGGTGAAATAAGATTTGAAAAAAGTTTCAAATCTTATTCAAACAATGAATTATTACGGTGTTGATAATAAATATTATTTGACATAGTAGACACACTTTATGTTATAATGTCTAAATTAAAACATTATTAATGAATGAATAATAATTACACTGAGAAATTAGTCATTGAAAAGTTAAGTTAAACCACTTATGACTTTTCTAATATTTGAGGATCATAGCTTTCAAGGCAAAAACAATCTAGAAGATTATTCAAAGTGGAAAAAAAAAGTTGAGTTCACTTTTTACTGTCCAAATCAAAGATATTATTGAGTTTACTAACTATGCTATTATTTAAAAAATCAAATAATTATTTAAATTTTTTTGTAACATTCTAAAAAATCAAATAATTTCTAATATTATTTTAAAAAATCATTTTTTTATAATTAATTTTAGATTTGTTCTATTTTCTCAATTCTATTTAGTTCTTGAGATTTTTTTGTTTGTATATTCTCTACATTTTCAAGTTTTATTAAATTTTTAATTATATTTTCATTTTTCAAACTCCTTAAATATGTAATTCAATATAAGAATTTATTGATGAAATGTTTTTTTAGAATAAATGAATGACTCAATTGGTAAAGTCACTTGAAATTAATAATGAGAATTTATTCAAATTGAATGACTATCAACTCGTCCTAATTTAAAAGAGTGAATTGTTTTGCGTATAGCTTACCTTATCTAATATATCATTATTAATTTAATATAGCACACACATATAATATTCGTAATGCACTTCAAATATATATTACTATTTTATTTATTTTTAAATAATAAATAATAGTTTTAAAACAATTGATATAATATGAATATTTAGTTTTGTTTTGTAATGGGTAATGAGTAGCATAAGGGTATGAAGTGCCTATATAGAAATTTGGTTAATGTTGTTTTTGAAAGTATTTTTCTGTTTAGAAATACATTAAAATGATATATTTTTTTTATTTTTAAAAAATTATTTTTGACATCAACACACCAAAATAATCTAAAAACACCAAAAAATTTAATTTAAAGTAAAAAATAAAAAAAAATCACTTTTTAAATATTTTTGAAACACAGTATCAAACACCCCCTAAGAAACTCAATTCGTAGATACTCATCTCAAGTAAAAACAAACTCAAAAAGATTAGCTATCGTTTCAATCATGTTCAATTTAAAACAAATCAAATTCATAAAAGACATCTTACCATCCATAGCAAATAATTATATTAAGCATCTTTGTACTAATAATAACAACAACAATAATAATATAAACAAGCAACTTTCACTACTCATTCGTTGATAAGGTGTTAGTGGCAATAGAACTATCAAATTAGGAGTTAAAATAAATAAATCATTATTTATATATATAATTTTTAGTAATTAATACAAATAATTTGCATAAAAAAAACCTTACACGTGGACAGATAGGAAGGCTGTCACCGTGGACCTAAAATGACTCATCTCATGGGGCTATAGTCACAAGATTGAACCTGTGCATGACACATTCTGAACCCGTGAATGATTCATGGAAAAACAAATTTATTTTTTTTTCTTTTTTTTTCTTACTTTTTGTAAGTGTGTATGCATTTATGTACAGAAATTTAAATTTTATTTCCAGCAGTATACCACAGATCTTTTTGGGCCCCAGAATAGGGTGACCTGAAAACGACACCGAGTTAGGCAAGTGGGAACTCACCAATACATTAGAAATTGAAATAAAATAAAATAAAATGGTAGTTGACTTTGTGGTGATAATTCTTTTGCATGCTAGCTATTTTAGAGAGAGTTTTTCAAGGCATGTGTATGCCCAGAGCTCCATTCTTACATGCTTTCTCCTGCCACTGCTATAAGCACCTGTGAAAATTATCTGGTTTGATCGATTCACCATGGCGAACAAGTTCTTCCTCGAGTTTCTGCTTCTCTTTCTGGCTCTCTCTTTCGTGCGATCCCCAGTTGCAGTTCCGACAACTAGTGAGTTTCTAAAAGGTTTTTCCGACTGAATTTGCTGATGTTACCTTTTATGTCATATTATTGATTTTCGTTGACTTTGTAGGAAGCCTCAGGTCAAACGATGAAACCCCAGTCCAAGATATGCTGGCTCAGGTCATCCCTCCCTCCCTCCCTCTCTGTCATGCTCAGGTCAAATGTTGGTGTTCCTTTCTCGGTCAAATGATGTTTTTTTTTCAAGAAAAAAAACAGTTTTTGATGAGGGAGGGGTTAATTAACATTCGTAGCTGTCAAGCAACTAGATTGTGTTTCTCTTTCTTGTCTTCTCACCATGCTGCTAAAATAGAATTTTATCATGGAAAACCTACTTGTATGATGAACATCTTGAGTGATTCTTCTTACCTGATGTAAAATCTTAATTAAATGTTCTTGACATGTTAAAATAGAACTATTATTTTGCAGGATGCAGTGGATTTGAGCAATGGGGAGGTGTTAGTTCTTGATATGGGGGAAGGGTATGTTGAAGGGAGGATGGACTTGCAGAGCACAGACTACCCAGGAACTGGAGCAAACAATCGCCATAACCCGAAAACCCCAGGAGGAGCTTAGAGTCACTGTAATTTTAAAATTTTGATTTATGTGCTTAAAGATTATGAAGAAAAGTGTGTCTCTTTGTTGCTAGTGGTTAGTTTTGTTATTGTATATGTTTTGATCATGTATATATATATTTTGTTTTGTTATAATTATGATATTTGTAATAATCCTAAATATTCCTCGTCAATACTCTATTAAAACTACACAATAATTAGAGCTATTAAAACTGGTAGATACTATGTTCTTTTTTATATAAAAAAAAGCGATTATTCTTATAAAATACGATAAAGATACCTAGAACTAATATGTAGGTGTTTATCGGATGGTATGTACACTGAACCAACATCAGAATTCTATATAAAGAGGTCACTTGTGTCTACTGAGATGTTTACATGATAGCTGTATGAGTTAGAGTTGAGCTCACTAATTTATCTTATATAGAGAGTGTTATGTTTTGATCCTGCTACACGTTGTCTTAATCAAGAGTAACAACTAGAGACAATATTGAGTATAACATGAACTATATAAAGTTATTTAAGTAATCAATAGATGATTTATTACCCTAGGTGAATTGAGAAAAAGTTTTTCACCTATTCTCAAATAGTATTGATTATAAATCATTGCACAAGGTGAAATAAGATTTGAAAGAGTTTCAAATCTTATTCAAATAATGAATGATTATGGTGTTGATAACAAATATGATTTGACATTCTTAATATTTATTTATTATTAGTAGAAGTATCACCACTCTACAACCACTACTATCATCACTATTATAATTACTGATACTACTATTGTTATTCATATCATTAAAATTATTGTTAATATTATTATCGTTATTAATAATTATTTTTATTATTATTGATATTCTTAATATTATTTTATGAATTATTTTTATTATTGTTATAACTACCAAAATTATTAATATCATGATTGCAGCCACTAAAATTATTATTCTTATTGCCTAAAAATGAAATAATAAAATAAAATAAAAGCAAAATCTTTAACAAAATAACAAGCAAACAAATATAAAAAATGATAAAACTAAAATAAATATTATTACTATTAAAAAAACCATTTGATTTAAATAAAAAAAATAAGAAAAAAAAACAAAGGGAAAAAATAAAAAAAATAAAAAAAGATGAAAAACCAATTTTAAAATGATCATCTACACAAATTAAAATTAAAGGACTGAATTGGAAAAAAATAAAACCTCAATAAAAGAGGGAAGGATAAAAAATCAAAATAAAACTAAGAGGATAGACACATAAATATGACAAAAAATAGGGAGTGCTTCAAAATGACTGAAAAGATTAAAGGAATTAAAATCAAATTAAAAGAATAAAGGCTGACATGAAAAACAAAATATATGATTAATTTCAACTGAATGATAAAATTGAAACAAAACAAAAGCTTTATAGAAAAAATTAGGACAAAAAAATAAATCAAAAGACCAAGGACTAAAATGTACAAAGCATAAACAAAGAGGACTTATATGCATATTTAGTTCCAAAAGAGAGAGAAAAAACAGTAGATTATTGGCAACTCTACGGCCATTATGCCTAACACGCACACCACTATATAGAAGAGGACATGAAGGTGCATCCAATGAGACAATGGTTAGTCATTTTTAGCCACCACATAGAGCGTCACGTGCAGCGTGTATGGCGTGGATGGAACAAAACCATTGGGGGCGTGAGGCAAACACGCCACAATTTTTTTTAATATAAAATAATTTGAAATAAAATTATCAAAACACCCTCTGAAACCTGTTTTAATAACAAAAAAATACATATGAAAATACAAAAATATCTCTGAGCCAACTCTTTATTTTTGTCTTTTCCAATAGAAAATTAGTTCTTTTATTGCTAACAAAAATTGGAACATCAAAAATACTCTTGACGACTTTAATTTTTTTAAAATTATTATTTAAATGTTCATAAAAAACAGATATGTCTAGAATACACTTGACCAACAAACGATTTTTTTCTGAATCCAGGGATAAAACTGTATTTTAACTATTACAAAAAAATAAAAAAGACTTAAACACCCCCAAATAATTATTTAATGACAAAATATAAAAAGGAAAAGAGTAAAATACCTCCAAACCCAAGGATTTTCTTATGAAATGAAGGGTACAAGAGTAATTACACTGTTACAATCTACTGTGACCTCGGTCAAGCGTTTCAATAAATTATCAACATAGTTTTTTTTTAATTGATTTCTTTGAGTCTTGTCTTTATTGGTTTTCTTCTTATTCTAGGATAGGAAAGCAAAGCAAAGAATTAGAAAGAAAAAAAAAACTTATTTATTATAAGATATAAATGAAGGGAAAGAAACTGCATATATGGTTGCAAATAAGTCATATAAATAATTTGTTTTAATAATCGTTAAAAAACTATTTTCTAAGGAAATAAAAATAAGAAGAAAATAAAGAAATATATGGTGGAAAATATAAAGAAAATTAAAAAAAAATAAAAATCTGTCTTATCTAGAGAGTGGAAAGGAAAAAAAAAGTTGAAAAACAGTGGCCCATCATGTACACAACGGTCGAGTAAAGCCCAAATTGTGCAAGGCCTGGACTACGATAAAATTCAGGCAAGTGTGAATCCACACTGTGTGGAGGTTCAATTTCAATTATATGCAAATAACCTTCTAAGAGTTTTTAATTTTATATATTTATTTTTGGATCATAATATAAAGTAAAAAATAAATTTTTAAAAATAAAAAATATTATTTAATGGATTTATATACAAAAAAAATACTTAAAAAAAAAACAATTTCTATTACACTAGACTAAAAATCTATTATAAAAAGTTATATAAAATAAAACATTTTCTGGTGTGCATCACACAACGTTTTTTTTTTTTTTTTGATGGTATTTTCTTTCTTTGAAAAGGTTTCCAATCAATTCAATAAACTTCACCTAGAAGGGATTGAGTTGAAGCTTAAAAGAGGTGCTCTATAATTACTAAGCTTCAACAATTAGTTCAGATTGTGAGAGGGATTGAGTTTTCGTGAAGTTTTTCTTTTTTTATTTGGGTGTGAATAATATATTATTTATCAAATAAAAAAGAAGTTAAATAGCAAATTTTCTGAGAAAATAATTAAGAAATGCTTTAAAAGACCTCAGGAAAGTATTGTTCTTCATGTCACTTTTCATCAAGAAACAAATTATTATCGATTGCTAGAATAATTTATTTATTTATTATCTTTTTTTTCTTCTTACACTCTTATATGACCAAATTAATAGCCAATTAAACCATATTTATTAAGGAATAACAAGATTCAAAGATAGGGTACTAAGATTTTTTTTGAAAAAAAAATAAGACAAAAAAAAAGTTTTTTCTGCACTTGGAGCTAAACATGCACTTTGATCCTCTAACTTTTCAAAGTATAAACTTCCGGTCTCTAAACATTTATAACATTCAATTTTGGTCTCAATTTTTTATTTAGTCCCTAGTTTGATAAATAAGAGAGAAAATTGTTGGATTCTTATGGTGGATAGAAAAGTTTTGGTTGAGACCGATTTAAGCCATGAAAACAGGTGGTTTATGTGTCAATGATTTCTTTTTAATAGGAAAAATTAACACAAGAGATTTTTTTTTAAAAAACTTACTTGAAATGATAGATTTAACCTGAAAAATTTTTAGTTTTGAATTGATCATGGGTTTTGGAGCTAATATTTTGGTTGCTAGAGATTATTGATATGTTTTACAAGGTAGTTATTGTGTTTATTTTATTTTATTTTTTTTTTAGGTCAAAATATAGTTGAAAATGAGATTTTTCTAGTTTGAAATAGACAAACATGATTTTTAAATAACTAGATGTAAATGGAATCTGGAGAGTGCTTATCTTTGCATACTATTATTTTTCATGGGGGTGGATAACATATCATTTACACTTAAAAAATTAAGAAAAACATTTCTAGGTGAGGCTTGCATGCTTGAACCTTTAATAAAAGAAAATCACATGAGCTTTGGACCTTTTCTTGCCCGTGAGGCTAATTCTTTTTGTTTTTTTTTTATTTTTATCTATACAATTGAGTTTTTTTTATCTTGCTAACTTTTTTCAATCTCATAACTAAGTATTTAACAGATATTAATTGGACAATATAATTTGATTTGATTTTGTTTTTCCAAACACTTTGATATTTTGTTGGTTATTAGTTTCATAGGTGTCGATTTTAAATAAAAAAATATAAAAATAAAATTGTTTAACCCAATTAAGTTCATAGCCCGAGTCATAAATTTGGTTGATTAACTTTGGTTAGGTAGGGATGGAGCTTGATAAGATTTTTTGTTGCATAAATAGTGTTTAATTTATTTAATTACATGTATGCGTAAATTCTTTGAATTTCTCTTGGAATTTTTTATTTATAAAAACACATCATAAAAAATTATATATCTTTTAAAAAATATACACATATTTGATGCACAGTAAAATACAAGTCAAACAACTAGTTTACTCAATAACTAATAAAAAGAGTATATATCTTATTCGAGCACTGGGTTTGCAAAATATGTTTGTTCACTGTTTGAGTTTTATTGTCACAAATATCAAATTTCTATGTAAATTTGTTCTGTATTTTCATTGCAATACAGAGGAGGAATTCAGTCCTCTAAATACATGTAATAATCCCTAATTTACAGTCATATAATCCCTGATTTGTAATCCATTATAAATACAAGATTTTCTATTATGATTGAGTTGCCATATATTGTTGATATTCTTGCCATATACACTGACATCCCCCCTCAAATTGATGTTGGTCGATCAAGAAGCATCAATTTGTCAATCATGAGTTGATGTCGAGGTCGAGACAAAGCCTTTGTAAAGACATCATTCGTCTGATGCTCGATGCAAATATGAGGGAGTGTAAGAATATTATGATCAAGAGCTTCACAAATATAGTGACAATCAACTTCAATATGTTTGGTGTGTTCATGAAACACGGGATTAGAAGCAATCTGAATAGCACTTGTGTTATCAACATGAAAAAGTGTAGGAGCTGAGAAAAACCAAGTTCATGTAGCAAACCTTGGAGCCACACAATTTCAGAACATGCGAAGGACATAGCTCGATACTCAGATTCTGGAAGATTTTGAGATTCGGTCTTGCTTTTTACTCTTCCATGAAATTAAAGCATTTCCAAGAAACATAAACCATCGAGTAACAAATTGACGTGTATCCATGCACCCTACCTAATCTGCATCACTATAACCTGTTAATTGTAATGAATTATCAACAGGAAAAAGTAATCCTCGCCCAAATGTACCCTTAAGATAGCGAAGAAGTCTTCGGACAGTGGCCAAATGAGATTGACGAGGAGCCTGTAAAAATTGACTGACTTGTTGTACTGCAAAAGAAATATTTGGCCGAGTAATGGTTGATAATTCAAACTTCCCACCAATTGCTTGTATATGGAGGGATCAGGTAACAGGTCACCATCATTTTGACAAAGTTTTAAATTAATCTCGAGAGGTGTAAGAACGCTATTCCTCGATTCAAGACCTCCCAAGAGAAGAATCTCTTTGGTGTATTTGTGCTGATGTAGAAAAATCCCATTGGGCATCGAGTGCACTTGTAGATCAAGGAAATATTGAAGGCGTCCCAGATCCTTCATATGAAATTCATTGTTAAGAGAACACTGTAAATCCTCAATGAGTGGAATGTTAGATCCTGTAATGATAATATCGACCATATATACCAAAAGAGCAGTAATACCAGTAGTAGTTTGCTGAAGAAACAGAGAGAAATCATATTGGCTCTGAATAAATTGAAGTTTCAAAAGAGTAGGGTGAAATTTTTCAAACTATACCCGGGGTGCCTGTTTTAGACCATACAAAGACCTTTTTTAACTAGCAGACTTTATCAGATGGGTGAGTAAACATACCAGGAGGAGGAGTTATATAGGTATTCTCTTTCAGATCTCCATGTAAAATACATTTTTTATATCCATTTGACAAAATGGCCATCTCTTGGAAGCAACAATTGCCACAAGGGTTTGTATGGTAGTCATTTTAGCCAAAGGGACAAATGTCTCCTCGTAATTAATACCGTATGCCTGACAATTTTCAAGAGCCACCAACTGTGCTTTATACCGTTCCACAGACCCATCATGTTTGAATTTAATAGTTTATACCCATTTGCATCCAATCGGTTTGATTCCGAGAGGACAAGAAACAATATCCCATATGTGATTATCCTTAAGAGCTTGAAGTTCCTCTGTCATAGCCCGTTGCTAGCAATCTTGGGTAGAAGTCTGAGCATAAGTCTTAGGCATAAAAGCACTATCAATAGTAGTTGCTGAATATCCATACCTGTTTGGGACACGTGAAACTCGAGTTGATAGTCTTAGTTGAGGGGCATGATCAGATGTCGGTTCCGTGTCCAGAAAGGGCAAAGTGAATGGTGGATGACGTCTTTGTTATACAATTCCTGGCTTAAAATGTTCAAAGGCATAAGATAGACTATCATCATTAAATGTAGGAAGTTAGATAGGAGTGGATTCTGTTGAGGGACAAGAAGGGAAAAAATTCTGATTTTCATAGAAAATCACATTTTGAGAAATACGAATTTTATGAGCATTTGCGTCATAACACACAAACCTTTTATGAGAATTACTGTATCCTAGAAAAGCACAGCGAGCAGCTTGGGATGAAAGTTTATTATGTTCAGTAAATGGTAAGTGAACAAAACAAACACACCCAAAAACATGGAGATATCATACTCAAGAATGACACCAAATATAATAGAGTATGGAGATGCAAATTTTAGAACTTGGGAAGGTAAACGATTAATTAGATGAATGGCTATTGACAGAGCTTTCTATCCAAAATCAAGTAGGTACATAAGAATCAATTAATAAGGTGCAAACAATATCTAAAAGATGGTGATTCTTACGCTCAGCAACTCCATTTTGTTGAGGAGTGTAAGGAAAAGTTTTTTTAGAGAGAATCCCTTTGTTTTTGAGATATTCCTGAAATGTTTTGGATATATATTCCCCCCTAGAGTCATATCATAGAAATTTAATATGAGTAGAAAATTGATTTTCAACAAATGCAACAAAAGCCTGAAATGTTGAGAGTACATCAACCTTAAATCGGAGAAAATATATCCAAGTGAAACGACTGAAATCATCAATAAATATAACAAAATATTTATATTGAGCATGAGAGAGAATAGGACTCATGTCCCACACATCAGTATGAATAATGTCAAAACATTTAGAAGCGCTACTACCATGTGAAGGAAATGATAATGCTTTGCTTTTTACCCAATTTGCAAGAACTACAATCCACAAATTCCATTGAAAAAGAATTTTTATTCCCTCAAATATCCATATTTCATAAGATGAGTCGATACAATAGAATTGGGATGCCCCAATTTCTTATGCCTAAAAATAGGATTATTAATGATAGTAAAATAATCACAGGAATTAATACTAGGAATAGAAAATTGTATTGGAAATAAATGTCCCATTTTAGGCCCCTTTGCGATCACCTTCCCCGACATTTGATCCTGCACACAACAACCATTACGATCAAATTGAATTTTACAGTTATTTTCTACCATTTGCCCAACACAGATTAAACTTGTGGATAATTTCGGTGACACAAAAATATTTTTGAAATGAGACCCTAAATTACCAATTGACGAAATCGAAAGATTATCACCATTTGCTACTTGTATATGCTAATTACCCATGTGTTTTTTGCACATTATACAACCCATTTTCACTGTTGGTCATGTGATTCGATGTTGCGTAATCAATTAACCATTGTTTATTATGTGTTGAATCCAAGGGAAGATTAAGTTTATATTTCTTACCTAAAATCCCGAGTGTAGAGAAGGCAGATATTATCATCTATTGCACCATCTTGGGAGTAATAGTGGACGACGAAGAGCTCACCGACAATGAGGATTCTGGTGCCGATGGTGATGACACGGCTGCAACATCCATAAAAGCAGCCCCCAATTTCGACTGAACAAAAAACCCTTGTCGATTTTATGGTCGCAGACGACATTCTTTGATTACACGATCTTCTTTCTTATAATAATTGTAGAATATCTTGTTGTAATTTCTAGCAATGTGCCCTAATTCCTTGCAATTAAAACACTGCACACCCACACTCCTCTGTTATCCCCTTCCTTTGAGCCATGTAAGCCACAATTATCTCTGTGACAGTGTCCTGAGTCAACTCTTGAGTGGCGAGTTGTTGTTCTTCTCGTAACAATTCCCCCAAACATTCATCCAAAGTGGGTACTAGACTTCGGTTAATCAAGCTAGCTCTCACGGCCTCAAATTCTAGCCAGAGCTTCATCAAGAACTAGTCCCTCTAGCTCTCGGCATGAACAAGGTATAGTGCCTTTAAATTCTCCTTCGGTATTTTAGAGTAAATTATGCTAGTATATTCACTTCATAGGTTTAGAAATCCGGCATAGAATTGTTCAATTGGGAGATTACCTTGTTTTTAATTAGCAATACCCATTTCGATTTCAAACTTTTTAGCCGAATTGTTCTAGGAATAGATGCGTCGAAAGTAGTCCCAAATCTCCTTCTTTGTGCGAAACGATCGAAGGTTGTTGATCATTTGGGGTTCAACAGACCCCAGTATCCAAGAAACAATTTTTGCATCCTTGGTAGTCTATACACTCAGCTCT
This sequence comes from Salix koriyanagi, assembly GCA_029228605.1. Taxonomy (NCBI): domain Eukaryota; kingdom Viridiplantae; phylum Streptophyta; class Magnoliopsida; order Malpighiales; family Salicaceae; genus Salix; species Salix koriyanagi. The sequence continues at coordinate 4,946,999 of CM055345.1, forward strand.
TTTGGATCAGTTGGTGCTGGTGAAGATCCATCAAGATGCCCCCATAATTCCTTCCCTTTAACAAACATACGAAACTGAAATCCCAACTGACATAGTTTTTGCTATTGAATCGAGTAAGAAAAGCCTCTCCAAACATTCTAGGAACCCAATAAAAAATCACCAAATACTGACGAATTCAGTCTGTAAATTGAAAAAAATCAAAGGTCTAGATCAGAATTATTGGCTCTAATACTTGTCACAAATATCAATTTTTTGTGTAAATTTGTTTTGTATTTTCATTGCTTTTCAGAGGAGAAATTCAGTTCTCTAAATACATGTAATAATCTGTAATTTATAGTCTATAATCCTTGATTTGTAGTCCATAGTAAATACAAAATTTTCTATTACAATTGAGTTGCCATATACACTTACACTTTCCCCCCTTTATCAAAGTCAATCTCATAATATCGTTTTAGTTTTCTCTTTAATGGGAATATATTATTTTGAAAAACAAATTAAATCCTTAAAATTGTTGTATTAAATCTCATCTTACATATGATCAAATTAACTAAATTGAATAAGTTGAATTTAATCCGTTATTAAAGATAACTAGTGCCGTTATATATCAAAATTTTACTTCTAAAAAATTATTTTTGACATGAGTATATCAAAAGATATGCAAACAAAAAATAAATTCATTTAAAACAAAAAATAAAAAATAAAAATCTAAATATTTTAAAAAACATTTTTCATAAATTTTCAAGTAACCCCAATTGTGTCATTCATACTATTTTGTGCATACTGATGACTATTTATTTATATTTTTTAATTATTAGACCATCCAAGCTAGAAAAAAATAAACAAATTATATAACAGCTAATAAGATTTAATTAAGCTGTACCTACTTTACACAACACAGATCCTAGCCTTCCGGTAGCAATTAATATAGAAATCTAACCAACATAATTAAAACATTGTTTCACTTTTTAAACATTTTTGGAAACAAAATATTTTTTATTTTTCAGATTAAAATGTTTTAATACTATAAATCATTTTCATATAAAAAATATTTTTCAAAATGAAAAATTTATAATTTTAATGCATTTCACACTTTAGAAAAAAACGGAACATCCCTTTATTCTTCTTGAGCGACCTTCAGGAGTTGAGAACGACGGCGTTTGTATTCTATTCCTCAAAAAGTTGGCTTACGCATTTTGAACCACATAGGAGAGGGTCTCTAATGGACTGCTATATAATTACTAGCCACATGTTTTTTGATGTATGAAATTTCAATGCCACGTGTTGAAACTTCAATGGTTAATACTTGAGAAAATAGAGAACGCGTATTTAATTCTCAATTAAAGCAAAGTATTTCCCTTTTAAAAAAAAAAATAAAAGGACATGAAAAAATCCATACACTTGGGACTAACTCCAGTCCACATGTTTTGTTTTTTCAAATTTTATTTTTTAATATAATTTTTATATTTAATTGTATCCTTCAATATATATATGTGTGTGTTTTTAATGACATGTCCATGGGTTTATTTAATTGACTCTATGAATTTTTTTTTATTTAGTATTGGGGTAGTGATAAATTGATTTTTGTATTTTTATTATTTAATAAAAATAAAAAAATATTTTTAATTCTTTTGGGTTTTACTGACCGATTTTTTATTTTTATTTTATCTTTTTAATGTATATTTATTATTTTAATATTTGATTATTATTTTTTTATCTATCTAATGAGCAAGCCCACGTCGAGTTAAGTCTTATACAATTTAAATTAGAATTTAAACTAAAAAATTAATCAAAACAGAAATTTAAAATATAAATTATTGCACCAAATTTCAGGAGAATAAAAAAATGATATTTTTTATTTATTTTTATTTTTTTATATTCCAAAAAAATCTATACCCTATCTGCAATGAATACACCGGGCAATACAGTAGTCTACCACATGTTTTTTTTATACTTTAAATGCTTTTGCTAGCTGGTTTATTGACAATTTTTGCCCCCTTGCTTTATGGCGTTCGTTGCTTTGCTTTAAAGCAAAGCACTTAAAGTAAGAAAATAAGGGCAAGAGAGGCTGGGTGGGGTTCATCATTATCTTCTTCAAATGTTCTCTTTGCATTGTTTGTGTATACTCGAATCACATGATGTATTTATTTAATATATTTGTTGATAATCATTTATTTAATACACGAATAAATCTCCACATTAGAATTGAAAAGAATAAAGAAAAATAGATATAAAATATATATTAAGAGGGAGAAATATAAGTTTTAGATTGTTATAATTGTTAAAGTCTCAAAGATATTATATTGTAAAATACACGGGCATACTCATATATATATATACACATTAATTGACATCATAAAAAATAAAAAGATTTTTTTACCTTTGGATTGTATATTAAAATTTGTGTATATTTTAATGATAATAATTAAAAAATAGGAAATGAAATAATAATATTCTTGGTTGAGAATAAACTCAAACAAATTTATATAAACATCATCAAAAGGTATGAAAGATTGAATGAATAAATCAATCAACAAGTCAAAGATTCAAAGTAAATAAAAACTTAGTCTTTTAGTATTCATTATGGTGTTATATGTATAAATCTATATTTCTTACCATAATTAAAATAAACTCACACACTTCACATAGCATACATTATACAACTAATATATTATTTGATAAGATCTAGATTTGTCGTTTCAAGATTCACCATGTTTAAAACTATTGAAACTAGTATTCTTCAAAAATTTATTGTGAACAATGGAAATGTTATGAAATAAATCTCTACTTATTTAGGTCTTTTCCGGTCATTGGTTTCTATTAATTTTTTTTTTTAACTCAAAACAATAAATAATAATTATTTTTATTCATCCATATTAATAGTTAATTTTAATTCATGACTCGAGTCTTATCTGAAATTAATCTTCAAGTTTAGTTTTAAAACTATAATAATAATTCTTTTATTTATACATGTCTCAATTCTTAAAAAAAAAAAAATTACAATTGTATTTTTTAAAAATAATAAATATTATCTTAAACTATGTTACTTAGCTATTTAAAATAAAACTGTTTATAAAGTCTCTCTTAAGTAATGTTATTATCAGGATTCCAATTATGATTGTGGAGGGGTTCAAAACAATTAAAATATAAGATTGAAATATAAAAACGTCAGATCTTACAAAGAATATTATATAAAAAATAAAATCATATACATTCAAACTATTTCAATAAATAGTTCTTATAGATAAAATCATATTCTTAAGAAGTGAAAAAACACAAGCATACTAGAAAAGCAAAAACTTCTCGTAATGTTTTTTTTTCTTACAAAACAAGCATAAGCAAAAAAAAACAAAATGAAAGTAAGAAGAAAAATTGTTATGTCCAAAACACATAATATTATTCCTTATAATCATATCATTACTATATTGCCCTTTGTCTATTAAAACATTGAACTAATTATTGATGAAGATATTAGTTATAAAGGGATCTTTGCACTTATGCTTAGACTAGAATCAATAAGAATGTTTTTAGCTTTCACAAGCCATGATAATTTTATATTGTTTTCAAATGGATGTCAAAAATGTGTTTTAATTTGATTATATCATAAAATAGGTGTTAAACCACCTTCAGGTTTTTAAACTTTCATTTTTCTAATCATGTTTTCAAACTAAAAAAAGCTTTACATGGTTTAAAACAAACACCTAAAACATAATACGATATATTAAAATCTTTTCTTATTGAAAAATGATTTAAACATTGACAAAATTAACACCACCTTTTTTACAAAGAGAAAAGGTAAAGATATCTTGCTTGGACGAATATATATTAATGATATTATGTTCAGTGGTTCTAATGATTTTTTTTTTGTAAGGAATTTGCAAAATAAATGTAGGACAAATTTGAAATAAGCATTATGGGAGAACATCAATCAAGCTTGATATAGATGAAAATAATGAAAATATAGACATACCCAAATATCAAGATATGATCAAATCTCCTTTGTATTTAACTATAAGTAGACTTGATATCATATTTTATGTTTTTCTATGTGCATGTTCTTAAACATGTTCTAAAGAGTTCCATGTTAGTGTTTTAAACATGTTTTTCAATATTTGTATGATAAAATCAATTTAGGGTTATGGTAATTGAAAGGAAACTAGTTGAATTTGATTAACTATTTGGGTGATGATTTTATCAGGTGTAAGGATAATAGAAAGAGTATTATTAGGATTTGTCTCTTCTTAAGATCATCACCAATATCTTGATCTAGTAAATAAATAAAACTTTGTAGCCTTATCGACAACTAAACAGAATATATTGTGGAAGGTAGTTATTATTCTCAAAGCTTATAGATGAAACAAATCTTAGAGCACTTTGGATTTTTTTTTATCATATACCTATTAAGTGTGATATCATTTATGCAATAATTCTATCTAAAAATTTCATTTAACACTCTTGTACAAAAGCACATAGAAGTAAGACATCATTTCCAATGGGATTATAATTGTCATAACTCATTTCTAGGTTATTCCCTAAAATCTACAAAAATAAAAAGGAGTTGGCATTGGTGAAAAAATTAAGGTGGAAATTTTGGAGGGATTTAAGAGTCAGATCATACCTATATTGTGTCCAAAAATAAAGAAAAATGCAAATTCAAGGCTAAAATAATTTATTATTGGATTAATTTGCTTAATAATTAAGTCAAAAGATATGATTATATTTTTATAGGCAAATTCGTTTTGATCGTGAGCCAATTTAAAGTATAATTATGTTTAGTAATGAATTTATGGTCAAATTGAAAGATTTAATTAAGTGAAAGTACTTAATTATATTCTAAATTGATCAAATTAAATTTTATCAAGGGTTTAATTAGTGAAAAATCAAGTTCAGAAGCCTAATTCGGGTTTAATTGAGAAGATTCCGGAGATCAAATTCAATTTTTACCAAGTCAATTGGATGAAATAAAAGGGTGAAATTGAAGAAAATTAAGAGCTTAATGGTCAATTAAGGGTCAAATTACATAAATCCAAAACAGAGGACCGAAGTAAAAAAGCACATAAAGTTAAGATTGTTATTAAAATTTTAGCAGGGATAAAATTGCATAAATATAAAAGTTTAAAGCTAATTAAGGGTGCAATTAGAAATAATTATAAATCAATGGACCAAAGTGCATTTATGCCTATATGAAAAATATACAGACGTGACTGTATTGTTTAGTGGTTTGAACAGTGCAGGCACACCATCATGGAAGAGGCAGAGACAACCTACAAATTGTTATCTGCATGCAATGAGGAAGTGAATAGTCGTTTCTGTTTCTATAAAGCTGCAAAGGAAAACAAAAATGGGGAGGGAGAACAAACAAACGAAGGAAACAGATGAAAAAAACAGAAAAAACACAGTGGACAAAGGGGAGAAAAGAATGAAGGAGGAGAACACGCGAAACACAGAACACAAGACACGAATGAACAAATAACAAAGGCAAAACAAAGAGTATAACAAAAAAACTATGAGCTGATCATCGGCAGCACCACCAACAACCTTTTCTTCCCCTTCCCCTTCCACGACAACGTCGACAACACTTACAACTCTTTCCTCTCCTCTTTATCGGCAATACCTGCAACAGCCCAGTCTTATTCTTCTCCTCTAGCAAACAGCTCTTCTTCTCCATCGACAATAGCTTCCTCTTCCCTTTCGGCAGCAGCAACTGCATTTCTCGTTAGTAGGACCTGCAACAACACTTTCTTCTTCCTCAACACCTACAACTTGTTCTTCTCCTTTGGCCACACAGCAGCGGTTGCACGCAGTTGCAACAGTCATTGCAGCACTTTCTAACTCCTCTTTTGACCATCACATGCCACCATTCCTGACGCTACCACCACCGGTAGAACCAGCTCAACCTTCTCTACACGGTGACAGCGATAGGTAACCTCCTCCTTCTCCTCTATTTTTTACTATTCACTTGCATGTGAACAGTAAGAAGGGCCGGACATTCTGTCTAACGTCAACCCGAGAGAGATATTAGGCCGACACATTTCGTCAGTCCCGATCCACTTTGATTTTTAAAAAAATATATAAATTGCATTTTCAAAAAAATAAATAAATAATGTGATGTTTTCATGCATACGACTGAATTCTAAAATTTTCTAATTATATTTTTTTGTAAAAACAATTGCATGTTTTCTCATTATTTTAAACCAAAAATAGGGTGTAAAATTATTTGTTAGATTTTGGCCAAAATATCAAAAACTTTTCAACAATATTTTTTGTTTATTTTTTTTTGTTGTAAACGCTAATTATTGGGGTTTAAAAACTACATTATAAAGTAAACCATCGATATTAAAGAATAATAAATGTGATGTTAAAATTCAGATCCATGAACGGATATGTTTCGATCCAATGAGGTATAGACTCTCTCACAAAGAAAGATCTACTTCGAGCCTTAACAAAGACCAACGAATAAAAATCTAGCTTAGAAAAATAATCAAACAACAATGTAGTTTACCTTAGGTAGGGTGCACTATGAATGATGCGTGTTCTCCTTGCAAAACAAGTCTCCTTCCCTAAACTCTTGCAGATCATTAGGTTTTCTAGTGACCTCAATATTAGGTGGAGGCTCCCAAAGAATTATAGTTGTAATTTTATGATTAGAAGAAAAACCCTCTTTCCCACATGTCGCTTCCCCTTACCAGGAATGGTAGTGTGCGATGCGAGCAAAAAAAACATCATTGTGACAATAATTATAAAAAGTGATGTTGTATTTATATCTATAAGCATAGAACACCAACTAGTTGAAGCCTTTAGATACAAATTATTTTTTCCAATCCGCGATAATAATATTTGAGGTTTACTTTTTCATATGTGTACATCAAAGAAAATAAGTTTGACAAATTTAAGTTATGATATATATATATATACATGAAAATTTTTAAAAAACACTGTATATAGCAAAACTTATGGTATCTTTCTAAGTTAAGTTAGGAAAACAAAGGTCTACTATTAGATAAAAAGTAACATCTTGAAATTTCAATTAGAGTATTTTTTTTTAGTCTACAAGCTCGACAAAAAAGAGTATTTAAACTCATTACAAGATAAAATAGAAAAAAAGTTTGAGGTTTATGTGAATTGATCGACCATTTAATACAGCTACTTCAATCAACTAATTGATGAAGTCATAATAATATTAGTGTGGCTACTACCTAAAATCTCATATTTTGCCCCGCTAATTTATTTGGGTTTTGAACATAATTTTACATAGAAATAACCTTTTTCTAAGTTGATAAGAAGGATCAAAATTCAAAATTATAAAATTCAAGGTTTAATTTCAATCAGTTGAACTAACTTAAAGCAACTGGTCAATCCACTTTTCAACTATATATATACATATACATATATACACCTATCACTTTTAAAACAACCATTTCCCCCCAATGCTAAGAATCTGAAACCCTAATCTCTATTCTCTCAAAATCTCACCAAATTACTTCAAATTAAACACATTTTGAGCTATCTTTTAAAGATATTGGAGCAATAACACCAATAATCCCACCTATCATCAATATGATTATGTCCAAATGTTTATAAATTCTTTTGTACATAGGTTAATTTCTATAAAATATAGATTAGGCAATTATTTATAAGCATTTGATATTAAATCTATTTTTATGATATGGGCTGTAATACAATATCTCACATCAAGAAATCTAGTTATCCTAAATTAATTATAATGCTCTATACTAATGAGGATAATTATAGAACTTAGAATTATTAGAAATCTGCAAGATAAGAATATAGAATTTAATTATTCTATATTATTGATATTTAAGGTATTATAAATGATGGTCATCATATGATTCAAATGAAGATTATCCCTATTATTGAGGGATTTGTATATGATAAGGTTGTAGTGATGTATATTGGTCAACATAACTACACTTAGTGTTAAAATAAAGAGTCAAGACTTGATGCGTATACCTAGATTACTACATAGGATTATATCACATAATATTCAACCTAAAAAATAGCATTTTTATGAGGTAACTATATGGATATATGCTTAATTGATTGTATGATTAGGAGAAGGCAAATAAATTTGCCACACATTATGATCAGGAATATAATTAGTCTTACAATTAGAAGTAAGAGTTTTTTCATATGGTTAGTGTCTCACCATTGTTTTTTTAGCATTTTGGTATTCTTTTGACAGGTATAGATAGGAACTATACACCAAGAACATGGATGTAGACACAAAACTCTTCACCAAGATGGGATATGTTCTAAATAAAGATGATGTTTGGGTTCCTAAAGTTTAGATGGGTGTTCACGCGAAGGAAATAATGAAAAGGATGAACAACATCAGAAAAACAATGTCAAATTTGAAGCTATGTGTGAATCACCATCATCTACTTCATCACATGAAGTAACTTTATCAAGTTTTTGACAATCAAGGATGGAAAAGTTGAATAACACAACTTGAGATGAATATGCCTTATATTCAAGAGACATAAAAGAATATAGTCGGTGATATTATAGAGGTCAAGACAATGATGACTAGTCTATTATTTTGCTATCCACCACCATAATATTTTTATTTGTTTTTCTTGTAATGGATATTAAACTTTTTGAAGATTATATAATGTTATTATATTTAATTTTCTTATGTTTTATATTGTTTTCTATATTGCTTTTCATTAATGACAAAAAGGGTAAAGAAAATAGATATAAAATGTATATTAAGAGGGAGAAATATAAGTTTTAGATTGTTTATAGTTGTTAGAGTCTCAAAGATATTATATTGTAAAATACACGGGCATACTCGTTTTATATATAGACACACACACACACACACACATTAATTGTCATCATAAAAAATAAAAAGATTTTCTTACCTTTGGGTTTTATATTAATATTTGTGTATATTTTAATGATAATAATTAAAAAATAGGAAATGAAATAATAATATTCTTGGTTGAGAATAAACTCAAACAAATTTATATAAACATCATCAAAAGGTATGAAAGATTAAATGAATAAATCAATCAACAAGTCAAAGATTCAAAATGAATAAAAACTTAGTCTTTTAGTATTCATTATGGTGCTACATGTATAAATCTGTATTTCTTACCATAATTAAAATAAACACACACACTTCAAATAACATACATTATATGAATGATATATTATTTGATAAGATCTAGATTTTTCAGTTCAAGATTCACCATGTTTAAAACTATTGAAACTAGTATTCTGCAAAAATCGGTCGATAGTTTAGCTATTCTTAGTGAACCTATTGCCCACTTGTTAATTAGGGATAAACACCCAGGAATTTGCAAGCATTGGTTGACCAATTAGTTTGACCAATATGAACTGATCAACCGTTTGAGCTGTTAGTAGGGTTTTAACGACTAGAAATAACTAGTTTCTTTTGGAAACTTATAAATAACTCTTATTCTTGTGAAAATGTAAAAGGATTCCACACATACAATATATAAAAGACTATTTCAAAAGACAATATAGTTACAAATCATCAATCCTAACATACTTTAGTGTTGCTAAATTGAACATTCATATACTAGTACAAAAGTATAAATTCTCACACTGATTACAGTTAAACACTTTCATACATTCTAAATATTATTGAGTTAACTAAATAGATTCAATTGTGTTATATAATCTTTAAGATAATGTTGTCATAAATCACAAAATTATAAACCTTTGAGAGCTTAAGTGAGAAACTCTTAGTCATTGGTGAGGGATATCACCAAGGTGAAAATCTTCAAGAAGAGTTATTTTTCAAATGGTGAAAATAAAGCTTATTATGGATTCATCAATAGATTATACTCTTAATTTTAGATTAGTAAAGAATTTAATATTCAAGTATCAATAGATTATACTCTTAATTTTAGATTAGTAAAGAATTTAATATTCAAGTACGATTTGGTAAATGAGGTGTAGATGTAAGCTTGTCAAACCACGTTAAAAATCAAGTGTGCAATCTATCTTCCTTATCCTTTTACTTCATGTTATTTAATTATATTATTTGGTAATTATGTGTAATTATTTATTTAAATTATCACTTAAACCAATGATTCAAGACTTGGATTGTTTTAGCCTAGCACTTTTTTTTTATGTAAAACAAATTGCTTAACAAATCTAGTATGTTCTAAGATAATATTAGTAAAACCTATTTAGATGAGAAATCTTGAACTTACCAAATCAAGTCAAAATTAATTTTCTCAAATAAAAAGAAAGAAAGAAAGTATGAGTACTGCTAACTCAAATAAATTTTAGAAATATATGTTCACATAAATTCAAGACTAAACTGGAAAGTTTATAGATGGATAGATACAAATTGAAATATATTAAATTAGTAATTTATATGCAAATAAATGTTAGAAATAGTTGTTCATTTTTTTATCCAATTATTATAAAACAAAATAGTAATTTAAATTCTATTAAAATAAGATAATTTCCTAGTACAATTTATTTTTCATAGTAAGAAAATAGTTTTTTTCTTAGCAATGTACTATAATAAATAAAAATTCAAAAGAGTTAGAATGATCCAAAATAAAACAAATACTTTGATTTAATTAAAACATTTTTATTCTATTATTATGATTTTTTTGATATTTATTTACCCAAGCATTTATTTTATGAAACAAAAAACTTATCAGAATAAAAAAAGAAAATTAAAAACAAAATCATTTTTATGCCGGTATTAAAAATATAAAATAATACACTATAGTATTTTGAAATTTTTTTATGCAATTATGCGATACTGAAAAAAATAATAAAGAAATCCAAAAAAAAAAAAAGTTAAGACGAACCATGTTGTCCACCCTTTTTATCTAGAAACGAAATATCAAAGAAGATGAAGCATCATTTACTTGTCTAATTTTTTTTTATCACAGTTGAAAAACTAAAGCTGAGATGTGTTTTATTTAAAAAAATATTTTTATTTAAAAACATCTCAGGAAATTTATGGTAATTTTTCTTAAATTTTATTATCAAAACAATTACGATAAATTCTCAAGGTGAAAATATAGGTGTTAAGAAATCATCTCATCTAAAAACTTAAATTTTTAGATGAAATTCCAAGATATAATTTATATTATTTTTTAACAATATATCTTTATTATAGAAATGTATAAAATTGCCTTTTTTTTTCTTAATTGCAAATTTATAACTTTTGTTTTTCAATTTTGTTTGATTTATAGATAATGTTCGAGTCTTTCTTATTCACTTGTAGATAATGGTTATATTGTGAAGACAATTTAAAAATTAAAATTGTTTTAATTTATACCATATGATAATTTCATATAAAGTCTGTTTGAAAATTGTTTTGAAAAAAACTTTTTTTTTAAAAATATTTTTTTATTTTAAATTAAATATTTTTGGTGTTTTAGTTTATACCATAAGTCAATTTCATTTAGAGTCTGTTTGATATTGTGTTTTACAAATATTTTTGAAAAGAATTGAATTTTTTATTTTTTATTTAAATATTTTTTATGCACCTAGATTTTAATGTAAAAAGTGTTTTGTTTTAAATCATTATTTTAATTCTAAATGAAAAACAATTTACAATTAATTTGAAAATTCTTGAACTTGTACGTTCATTAGTTGATAATAAAATCTACAAAACACCGCAGAACAGACTCTTGGCTGAGGAGAAGTCAACGTTAGAAAGGTAATTCGCGTGTCCAGCAAAGGTAATTCGTCGACCTAGCGCATGCTTTTTCTTTTTCTTTTTTTCTTTTTCTTTTTTTTTTCAAAAGGAAGCTTTCCCGTCCAGCCGTCGGCTTTCGGCTTTTTTTAAACGTGGTCGAATTTATTTTTTAAAATATTTAAATGATATATTTTAATTTTTAAAATTATTTTTTTTATATTAGCACATAAAAAAATATAAAATCATTAAAAAATTAAAAATATTGTTTAAAAAAAATAAAAAAAAATAAAAAAAAACGATTGAAATTGAGGATGAGATTGCTCCGTCATTGACCACCATGGGCTTTCAGATCCTTTTCTTGCTCCAAACCTAGGCCACACATTCTGGTCCCGCATAGAAAAGCGGAGAAATCCACCAATTATTATTAAATAACTAAGCCCTAAGGTGTTTTTAGTTTTTACTGTTTATAGAAACAATTATTATTTTTTCTAAATTATCCTTCCCTTTTTTTTTCCACAAATCAACCCTTTTAATCCCAAATTGATACACAATTACTTTTTTTTTAATTAAATGTATTGAAAGATAAAGAACCAAAATAAAAAAAAATAAAAAAAAAGTATAAAAAATAGATGGCAACTTTGAATGTTTTACATAAAGTTTATTTTAGTCCCTTTTCCTTTTTAGTTAAAAGGTAAAAGGTAATCAAATTCATTTAGTTGTTGGAAATTCAATTCTAGTATAGATGGAAAGTTGTCGTTTACACTTATTCCGACCACTAAAAAGATTGAAATTGATGCCAATAGGTTTAACTCGATAAGGGAAGTCATATAGTAAATGTTTTAAGAATCAAATTCAAGTTTAAAGAAATTTATTCGGTTTGATTTTGTTATTTAGTTTTTCTTAGGTTTATTAGGTTGATAAGTTAGTTTATAGATGTTATAAGAGTGTTTGTAAGAAAGTTTTTAAGGTTGAAATGAGTTCAAAGTGGGGTATTGGGGAAAAAATAATTTTTTTATGATTTTCTAGTCATCACAATGGTAGTCATAATCTATGTTGGTAGATGATATGTTGTCTTTTTTTTTAAAAAAAAACGAAGAAAAAAACAATAGGTTGTATGTTCCTTAAAAAATAGCCCATAAGCATGGGTTTAGGCTTTTTTTTTTGCCCTTTTTATTTATATATTTAGGTTTAAATATAGATATAAAAAAAATTTATTAAACTTGATTGAATATGTAACTTTAATAGCAAGTTGATAGGTCAAGCCATAACATTTAGACTAGTTTTTTTTATTGTATCTTTATCTCTCAATTAAAATATAACAAAAGAATACAATCTCATTATTTATTATCGATAATCTATTTTTCCATTTAGTTTAAAACTAAAAAAATGCAATTTCATCATTTATTGTCCATTATCAACTTTTGATGTCTCGAGGCAACGTGCTTGTCATGAATTTTTTCTATAGTTGATTAAGATTTTATAGTTATGGCTACGAACAAGAATGTGTGGTTACATTGTGTTGATTTATAAGTGATAATAAAGGCTACAGGGGATAGGTATATATGGAAATAAATAACCTATAAGTTGCTTTAATTATGTGTCACAGGCACATCTATAAACAATCTCAACTTGATGATCATTTCAAGGATCATTCCATATATATAAACACACACACACACATAACAACATGACCTAGACAAGTAAGGAAATATATTATAAGTTAAGGTATTTATAATTTATGTAAATAGATTAATGATGTTGAGTTGTAATATATTGTTAAACACTAATTCTTATGATTACCTAAATGCTAACTAAAATCTATAATCTTGTAATGGAGAAAATAAATTTGTAATCAATATATTATTATGTAAAATTGAATATTTTGTTTTAGGAAAAATAGTTTGGGCTCGATCAAAATCCAAACTCAAATAAATTAAGGTGGAGTATGTGAAAATATGTATTGATAAAAGAGCAAAAATGTTTGTTTTAAGTTTGGTTTTGTAATTATTTTAATTGAATTCATCTTTATTTACATTACAAGTATTAGCTTAGATTTTAACTTTGTTTTTCGAATACATGAAGCCAAAATGGTTTCTAAACATGAAGACGATGTTTCCAATCATCCTCATCATGATCTTTAACTATGGTTGGAGGTTGAGCAATTAATTTATAAGATAAGCATGTCCTAACTCAAGAATAATGGTTTAAATGAGGTCATAACTAAATAAGAACAAAAAATTAATAAGAAAATAGAGGAAATATGTGCGAATTTGGCTTTACATTTTTCCTTATATGATATTTTCTCCCCTCAGCCTTTTTTCAATAATTTTACATTTTAATATAATTATTGTCAAATAATATTGTGGTTTTTTTTATTATTATTGTTGTGAGTTCCATGAATATAATCCCAAATGTATTATGGAATCTTTTTTTAGATGCGAGGAAGTTTTATTTCTCGAAAATCACACTCGTGGGATCCAGGTGAACAAATAAAACTCTAGTTGTCTCAGACTCTTACAAGGGGTGCACACTCTAATTTGAACTTGAGACTTGTTGTGCAGATTGCAAACTCTCTGTCATCACGGTCACACCTTTTGAGGACATATTTTGGAATCATAACAACCAAACGACACAAAAAAACTATACAAATTTCAATGGAATAGCCGATGAAATTGAATAATCCATCAATGATTTTGTTGGCAATTAAATAATCCACATTTAATTGGAAACTTGTAAAAGGTTTTGGAATTTCTAATTGAAACATTGATGACATGTTTCATAAGATTTTCTATGAAAAATGGTTCATAAGATTCTGATGGAATAGGTGACATGTAATTTTTGATAAAATAAATAACAAAATATTACATCCACATATAAAAAAGGTATTTTTGGTGGAACATGCAATGAAATATTTTGTTGGCAAATAAGGTTCCTGACAGAGTTATCGATGGAAAATAAAAATAAAATCTATTTTTTCTAGGATGAATATTTTGACAATGATCATTATTGGAAAAAATAAGTTTATGGTAGGATCAACTATACAACGTGTATCCCTTAATGAGCATGTTACCAATGTCATGTTTTCATTGACAATTCTATTTATATAGTAATTATTGATATAAGTTTATCCTTAATACAGATGAAATAGATTTTTTATTGGTGTTTTGCAATTATTTTTCTGTAGTGGTTAAAATATATATTTTTAAAAATGATTTTTGATGATCTAGTATAATGAGCATCTTATGTAGATAATACTTTTAAATCTACATTTGAAAAGGAAAGGTTTAAATCAAACTATGTTTTAACAAGACAAACTAGTAACCAAAGGAAAAAAAAATGGAGATGTAGGGACTAAATTGAATAATTAAAAATACAAGAACCTAAAAGCTAGTGGAAGACTATGATAGCGTTTGTTTATTATCTATGAACAAAAGCAAACAAAAACAACTAAGATACAAATGGTGAAGGGAGACAAGAGATGAAATTGAATAAGACCAAACAAATTATAGAAATGTTTGTTCACTAATTAACATATTTACTACTAAACTTAGAATGTTTGAAATGGTAAACATAAATCATTATTTCAATTAGTTTATAATGATTTTTTTAACCTAACTTAAAATGATAATTTCTTCACTCAACAAAAATCATTTGAAAAAATGTAAATATAATTTATTTCTAAACAATAATATAATTAGATTTATAGTTTACTTAGACATTAAATAATTTCTTAAAATATATTTAATCATAAGTAATTAAATCAATTATATGTTAAATAAAATACTCACTAACACAAAATTAATTCTAAATATAAAATAACAATTTCACCATAAATATATATATTTCTTTGTTTTTATTCAATCCTTATTTCTTCAATGTTAAACCTGATTTCTTTGAAAACATGGTTGATTTTATTTTTTATATATACATATTAATTTATATTGAATTGTCAATAATTATGTATATTATTTTTATTATGTTAAACAAACTCACTCATTTGATAAAACAATTCTTCTTATATTTTTTTTTTAATAAAAACAACTCTTTGTACATTAATCTTATTCAGTTCATAATTTTTTTTTTACTCTAATCTATTTTTTTAGTAATTACTAAAACTTTTAATTAAGTTATGTTCTGAAGAAGTATTTTTAAGAATTAAGATTTGATATATATATCTATATTTGTGTGTTAAAACATACTTGAAAAGTAATAAAATGAAGGAAAAAAACATGATGATTTACTTAAAGAGATATTAGTGGAAAAATTAACTTTCTTATCCCCTAATTGAGATGGATTTTTACTTAGATAAATTTAGAGGTTAAGTTCCACAAGAAAGTGGTAGAACACACGACTATTTTCTATTTTCTATTTTCAAGTTAGGGCTATAAAATAATTTTTTTTCTAGTTAATTTTAATTTTAATTATTTTTCTTGTGTCAAATTTATACCATGTATAAATAGTTTTTGTATTTTTTTAAGATTGGATTATTGAATTATAAACTTCAAAAATGAAATCTTAGAATTTAAAACCCTTAATTTTTATTCTAGCTATACGCCTCATAAATACACTTCTCTTATGATAAAGCATCCAAGATGATTAATTTTATAATCCAACAACATAAAATAGAGGACTTTACACTAACATATTTTGAAAACCCTTCACTTTACTTAAATAGTAAGTATACAATCGAAAAAGAGAAAAAAAGTACCTTTACATCCCATTAATAAAATATATAAAATAGAAATTCACCATTTGTGAAGAACAATCTTATCCTTTGCAAGCTAAGCTAGCACTTGTCACCCACCATAACAATTTTAGTGATAGTTTAGAAGTGTGAAAAGTGTGATTAATGTTGTTTTTCAAAGTATTTTTTGTTCAAAAATCTATCTAAATGTTGTTTTTTTTTTTTAAAAATTATTTTTGATATTATCACATTAAAATAATCTAAAAGCATCTAAAAAAATTTAAATTTCAAATAAAAAGATAAAAATAATTTTATTTTAATTTTTTTCAAAAATGCTTTTAAAATGCAGTATGAAGCACCACACCATCTAAAAAGCTTCTATGTCAGTGATTGATATTGTTTTTTAAAATAATTTTTATTTAAAAATATATGAAAATAATATTTTTATTTTTTAAAAATCATTTTTGATATTATTATATAAAAAAAATAAAAATTATAATTTCAAATAATTTTTTAAACTATTTAAAAATATTTAAGAACATCCATTGACTTTATTCAACTACGAAAAAGGAAAAAAAAAAGAAAAAAGAAAAAAGAAAGGTTCTTCTTTGTTAAATATATTTCCTTGTTTGATGACGTGTACGGCGTAAGGGCTCTTAAGTTTTCTAACGTAGGGCCACAGAAGAAGAGAAAAAAGTTCTTTTTGCCTTTTGCTTTTCTTTCTTTCCCGCGTCAGCTCCATCCACAGCCACTACTTCTCTTGGACAATATGTGACCCTCTTTGCTGACGTGGATGCCAACTGTCACCACACCCCCATCTCCTTTTGTCTGAACACTTTTCATGTCGGCGATCCTCGTAATAGTACTATCGTGCATGTTTGAAATGGAATTAAGTGATTTTTTGGAAATTGTTTTTTATTTAAAAATATATGAAAATAATATTTTTTTTTTAAATTATTTTTTAATATTAACGTATCAAAATAATCTAAAACTATCAAAAAAATATTTAATTTAAAATAAAAAATAAAAAAACAAATAAAAATAAAATTTTTTTCAAGTTTTTCAAAAATACATATGAAATGCAATATCAAACACTATCTAAGATTTTTTTTTAAATTATTTTTTTATTTAATTTTTAAAGATTATTTTTAATATTTTAATATTAAAATAATATAAAAATATTAGAAAAAATAATTTAAAATCAAAGATAAAAAAGTTAAAAGTTTTTTTTAAATTGTTTTTTTGAAACTCATTGCAAAAAGACAACAAATAGTACATCACCTTATTTATTTATTTTTGGATTATATAAGAGGTTTGACTTGAGTTTATATTTTAGACTTACCTCTATTTTGTAATTGAAAGCAAGATTAACTTTATATCAATTTAAATTAAAAAAAAAAGATTATTAGTGATATTCTAACAAGGGACTAGGGGGGTATGTGTATTTTATTTACAACTTATAAAGAGGATTAGTTTAAGTTTATCAATTTTTCTTTATTTAAAATAATATTATGAAAGGTGATATATACAATCTTTTCTGTTAAATGTAAATATATGATCAACTCATTTATACTTGTATTTCATTTATTTATCAATTAATTTAAATAGTTTGTAATGAAAAAATAATTGATGAAAAGAAAAGGTAGAAAACACCTATCTATGTAATGAATCAAAATTCTAAGATGATATATTTAAAAAAAAAATACTAATATAATGATATATTAGAGCGATTCTAGTTTCGCAACTTAAGCTATCAAACTCGCTATCTATGTAATGAACTCTAACATGTTTTAAATGTTTCAAAATTCTATATGAGTTGGCTGAATTGACTGAAAAACTAATTTTGGTTTAAAACTTTGTGTGTTATGAATTTGTTTTCAATTATATGATAACAAATAGATGTTTATAAATTGAGCATCAACCAAATATTGAAACGTTTACATGAAACCATGAATAATATATAAATATCAAATTAAAATAAATTATGTTTCCCAATTAAAAAAAACATTTAAAATTAAATTAAAAAAATCAAACAAAAAAATAAAGTGCGCAAGCCTAGTTGGCAAGACAATCATGATAAATTTTGATCACCTAAAACTTATTTGGTTTATTTTCAACTAAAAACATATAAAAAACACTCTAAATTACCTATAAAAATAAAAATTGTGAGACATGGTTTTGTAATTGAGATAACCACATAAAAGATATATAATTAAATTATCAACATCAAATTTCAAACAATATAACATTAAAATGTTCTAATTGAAAAATAAATAACTTAGTGACTATAGGGTGGAACAAAAAAGAAGATAAAACAGCAAAATTGATCTCTTTTTCATAAAAAAAAATAAAATACATGCTATTTCTTCTTGTTTTTTCATTTTTAATTCTTTGCATGCAACCAAATTGAAAATTACTGTAAAATAATATATATTTTTTAAATATTATTAAAATGTAATATCAAATTAGTGACTATAGGGTGGAAAAAAGATAAAACACAAAAATTGATTTCTTTTTCATAAAAAAATAAAATACATGCTATTTCTTCTTCTTCTTCGTTTTCATTTTTAATTCTTCTTTCATTTTTTATTCTTTCATTTTCATTTTTCATTAAATTAGTGATGGCCGTTTCTCAATTCTATGAACTAACTCAACTTAATTTATAATAATGAACAAATTGTATATCTGAAAAAATAAAACTTCTGATGCTTCTTCACCTCTGGGACTTTTTCAGGGTGGATTAACTTTGAGAGGGATTTTGTGATTTTTTACTTTCGAGTGATACAGAGAAGGGCCCCTAACTTTATAAAGCTTGTTACTCCCTAGAAAGAAACGAAGAAAGTCTATCCTTTTCCATCTCTATCTCTTTCTCTTTCTCAATCTTTTATAACATTCCTTTTGCTTTACATTGTTGTACTAATTTCTATATGGGTTTTGGTGTCACTATCACTACTCTTCAAAGTTTGCAACTTTTATTTTGATACAGCAAAAAAACGATGAAGGGCGACTCCAAAGATCCAGCTTTCAAGCTCTTTGGTAGACAGATTCCGGTGCCTGACACTCAGTTTCCGGCAGAAACACTAGCCAAGGTACACCCACATCCAATGATATTCCCATTTTGCAGTTTTGTTTTATATTGCTTTTGAAGAGGGTACTAAGTTAAGTTTCGTAGCTGAAAGTCTTGAGATTTTACCTCGGTTGTTGGATTTGCACTCATATGATGTTTTAGGCTGTTGTTTTGGTCTAGTTTGATCCAAGAAACAATGAGCTTGAGCTTAAATCAATCTTGAAATTAATATAATAGAAACTGTATTTTGCTGTTTCGTGTTATTGGTTTTTGGTTGAGTAAACACTGGCATGAAAAAGTGGACATTTCTTGATGGGAAATACTGAAGGTCCTTGGTTTATATGTCATGTGTTGTTCGAAGAAATATTGTTTTCGGGACATCGTGTTCATAACGAAGGTTCTGTTTCCTCTGTTGTTCAAACGTGAAACCTCCTTTCCTCGTATGTTTTTCTCTTTTCTCTTGCTCCTTTATTTGTTATTTCTTAGAAGGCATTTACTTGTTTGAGGAATGATGTAAATGCAACTAAGATTTTTGAAAAATAAATTGAGCCCAGAATTTTCTTTCGATGCCAGAAACTCAAGTTATGAGTTTTATGTTTGCGTGATTTTAGCTCGATCGTGTACATCTTATTACAAATGAGTACTTTCATTACAAATATGAAGTTACTTTTTCTAGGAAAAACTATGAAGTAGTGTTTTTCATCTTTTATAATGAGAAAAGCTCTGTGAAAAGAGGTTGTATGTTGGATTTGATCTTCCTTGTTTATTTTGAAATAAATTCTGAAATATTTTCATATTTGATTCCAGTTTCATTGAAAACTTTGAAATTATAAACTAACATGGTCAAATACTTAATGTTGTGATCAGAATTAGTCATGTGATTTTGGTTTTCCAATTGATTGGTAGTGGGGCTAAAAATGAATAATTCATCGTAGTTCTTCTGTTGCATCAAAAGTGATTTCATCATGGCAATCATTCTATGCATACTATCAAAAGCTGCCTTTTTGAAAATAAATATTCTTGTTTGTAAATCATGCTTTGATGTGGTAACTGCATCTTTGGTGGCTGAGCATGATCCCTTCAAGGCACGCTCATTTTATTTTATTATACAAATCTGATGGAGGAAGAGAAAAAAGTAGCAGGAAAACTGGAAAAATCGATTAGTCTTGTTTCGAAGTGAACCGAGTTATCATTCCCTCCCCCCCTCTTTAATCCTATTTAAGCTTTTTCAATAAAGCTTTTTTGTAATGTGGTGAAGATCTATTGGTCCCTTAATTCCATTTCAACTCTGCTAATCTATTTTTCTCCCTTAGTTTTGCAATTTTTTTCGACTCTAATGTTCTTTTGTTTAATATCAGGGCAGCTGCGGCGACATTACAAAATTAGAAACTAAGGGTCCTAGTGAAGAAAACTCTGAAAAACCTGAAATCTTATCTGTTTTAGGACAAGGTGAGGAGGAGGTGCCAGCTTCAATGCAAGTGAATGAGACAGAAGTAATTGCTAAGCCTATGGAAGGTCAGCTAGAGACTAACGGCGCAGACAAAGAGAGAGTCTTCAAGAAGCCAGATAAAATTCTACCGTGTCCACGATGCAACAGCTTAGACACAAAATTCTGCTACTTCAATAACTACAACGTCAACCAACCTAGGCATTTCTGCAAGAATTGCCAAAGATATTGGACAGCTGGTGGAACAGTGAGAAATGTTCCTATCGGTGCTGGCCGGCGGAAGAATAAGCACTTAGCTACTCAATATCGTCAGATATTAGTATCTTCTGATGGAATGCCTATTGCAAGGATGGAAAACTCAGACTCAGCAGGTCACCAACTTCCTTCTTCTGTTGAGTCTCCGACCACCTTGAGGCCCTCAACAACAAATGGGATGGTTCTAAAATTTGGTCCTGAAGCTCCTCTCTGTGATTCCATGGAGACCGTGCTTAATCTTGGAGACCCAAAAAGATATGAGATGAGTCCAGTCAGTTATCGAGATAACAGAGAGGAGCCGCCGTCATGTGGATCATCCAAGGCAGCTTCCATTGTTCGTGAAAATGAATTGCCTGAAAATATTATGAAGGAGCAAGTTGATCTGCCAGCATCTTCTAACAATCTCGGCGCACCACATTCTCTGCATTGTTATCCTGTTCCTTCATGGGTTTTTCCTTGGAATCCAGCCTGGAATAACATTACTTCCATGGCTGCAGCTCAGCACTCCTCTGGCCAGGCTTGCATAACAAATGTTCCGACGCAAGCTCAATTGTGCCCCACACCAATGGTGGCAGTTCCCAGCATTTGTCCGCCCAACATTCCTTTACAATTTGTACCTGCTTCTTACTGGGGTTGCATGCCCACATGGACTGCTGGAACTGGAAATGTACCGCTGTGTGGATCGAATGCCAGCCTTTCTCCATCATCTTCAACTAGCACCAGTTGCTGCTCAGGAAATGGCTCACCAAAACTAGGCAAGCATTCTAGAGATTCAAAATTTATGGATGAAGAAAATACAGAAAAATGTATATTGGTTCCGAAAACTCTGAGAATTGATGACCCAAGTGCGGCTTCAAAGAGTCAATGGGCTACATTTGGTCTTCCGCCTAACCAGAAGGATCCCACATCAAAAGTTACTATATTCAAGAATCTTGAAACCAGAGCAGAAGGCCGTGGTCGTGGTCATGTATCTGATGCCATTAATGTACTGGAAGTAAACCCGGCAGCTCTCTCTCGCTCTCATACCTTCCAGGAAAGTGGCTAAAGGACACCTGCCGAAATTTTGCACGGTGAACCTCCTCTCAGATTGATTTCCTTCAATTTGCATGCAATTTCTGCTGGTCAAAATTCTGATTCAAGCCTGAAAGACGTGCTCTTCGGAATCAAGTGCTGCAATATAAGCAGCAGCATTGTAAATAATAGAGGTTGTTAGTTGAGTTGTTGTTGTGCTCTGCAGCCTATTTTAGATTCAAGTCATACACATGCCTCTCTTACTGCTTAGATTCAGATGAAGAATAAGATGTACTCCGACTGGTTTGTGAATTAAAGCCACCATTTATTATAAGGCTAACCAATGTTTTCTGAGGCCGGACGATCTTTTCTGAAATTCTGTAACTGTGTTCTTGTCTGCTATATACCTCAACCACGTCGAGCGGAATGGTAAATCTCTTCTGTGGAGTTGTCCCATTTTGCACTTGTTTCCTGAATCTTTTGGTGCCGGAGTTTGTAAACACAAGAGATTTAGGACTTCGGGAGATTTAGGACTTCGGGGGTGATGGGGAATGTTTTTGGAAAATGTTTTTGAAAAAAATAATTTTTTATTTATTTTAAATTTTTTTTTTTTTAGTATTTTTAGATTATTTTGATTTGCTGATGTTAAAAATAATTTTTAAAAAATAAAAAAAATATCATTTTGATGTATTTTTAAACGAAAAATACTTTCAAAAACAACCTCAATCACAATTTCAAATAAACACTTCATCTAAGGTTACGATTTTTGAGTAAATTTGACTCGAAGTTCTTTTAGCTTGCTAACGTGTTATTAAACTTGTTCTTAAAGAGTGGTGTGATGACAAAAGACTTGTGATCTACACAACAAGTCTCAAGTTCAAATCAGGGTGTATATACTTTGTAAGAGTCTAAAACAACCAGAGTTTTTTTCGTTCTACAAAATATATTTTCTAGAAATAAAGTTGACAAGAAAAATAAAAAATAAAAACAATATTAATTTAATATCTTTTTAAATATTGAAAGATTAACCTAGATTAAACTAGGTTAAATTAGTTTTTTATTAGCAACGTATTTAATTAAATAAAATTTAACAACAATTAACTTTTTAACTATTCTCTCCTGTTTATCTTTTATTTATATAAATAAATAAATAAAATTTGATGCTCTCTCTTTTTAAGTTAATTAATCTATGTGCCATGTACGTGCTTTCGTTAATCACAATAAAGCTCATCTTTTAACCCTACTTATATTCCTTCTTTTTCCAGAAAAAAAAGTTCCTTTCCTATGGAAGGAATGATTCACCACTCCCAAGGAATATGTTCCTTATTAGTCATTTCAGTGGAGGTAGTGGTTTCAATTACGAAAGAAGTTATACTCTAGCAATATATAATTTATTATGGATTATAATAGTATAATTATAATTATAATTATATAATTATCGTTGTGTTTTTCTATTAAAAAAGAGTTGCTGTCAGTATTAGGTATATTTTTTATTTTTTCATTACATTTGTTGTTATTAGCTAATTATTTGGGTGTGTTTGAGTCTTTTCCGGCTTTTCTTTCATATTGAAACTATGAAACAACAAAATATTGAATGAGTAAGGGTATTATTAATTTTTCACATTGTTGATAAACAGTAAAATAATCATTTGTAGCCTTGGATAAGACAAAAAAATGAGTCCCAGTAAAGGTATTTCTGGTTTTTCAAATTCAATGAACAATACAAATACTAATGTGCTCTCATAAAAGATAAAAGTGAAGAGTTAGTGTTTAGGGGTATGTTGCCATTTTCCTATGCATTTTCTCTGCTATTATCACGGGCTCTGAAGGGTGTTCTGGTAATTTAATATTTTTAGTTTTTTTTTTGAAAAACTGCTGGCACGTTAGCTTGACGCGCTGATAGTTGTCTTTTGCCCGCACCATACAGATTGCGTGTGAGGTGTCATGCAGTGGTGGAAAATGATCTCCCGCCGTCTCAGCAGATTCACCGCCATGATCTCTTCAACATGGTGGTATGCATGTCTTCTAATGGTGGTCGGAGACTTTCCAGCAGTCGGTTAATATTTTTCTCTTTTTTCTCTCTTTTGCAGCTGAAAATACATGGAAGTCCTCTTTATTTATAGTTTTTGCATTTCAGACCTTGGTCTTTTGATTGTTTATTTTTGTCCTGATTTCTTTTATGAAGTTTTGTTTTGTTTTGTTTCAATTTTTTCCTCGAATCAAATAATATTTGTTTTTATACAAATAATATTTATTTTGGTTTTGTCTTCAATTATAATAATAACAATGAGAATAATCATTCAAATAATTTATCATTTGATGTTGTATTTATTAAGAATTTTTTAATATAAGATATTAATATAAATTAAACAAATTTAAATGGATAAGAAATTAATTTATCAAAACATCTCTAATTCTCGTGCTTTTTTTTTTTTTTTTTTTTTAATAATGGTAACTCTTAGATATCATGAATATGAATTATAACATATACAAATTGTACTATTTCATTAAAGTTTTTCAAAATATGTTATTTTTCTAATATTTTATATCAACAGTTCTTGTTTTTTTTTTTTTTTAAATAAAGAAATCTATATTTTAATTGTAACATACAAAAAGTCTGTCACCGCTCAAAATGGAGATCCAAGAAGACCTTGTAAAGGTGACAGAAGCCGTAAGAAGCCAATCTTTCACAGACCACATGCTACAACATCTATATAATAACGTTATTCTTTTCTTGTCTTTTTATTTTTTTTTGGTTATAGGATTTGCAGATATTTTTAAGAGACACCGACCAACATATGGTTCAGCTTTTAGGGCACATGTATTGAGCATTTTCTCTTACATCTGCTCGACATTTAACCAAACTATCCGGTTCTTGGGCTTCTTTATAATACTTTTTTTTTTTTTTAATTCAAAGAAACCCAAACAACATTTTTTTGGACCTAGCTAAACGATTAAACCACAGCTATTCCAGACAGGCTTGTTAATTTTGTTCCATTCCGGCTGGAATAGTCGGAATATTCAGTGCTATTAAAAAAACCGAGATGAAACAACATCATTTTCATCTTGGTTTTAATTCTGGCCTGTTCTGGAAATTCCGGCTAGAAAAGCCTCGGTACCGTTCCGGCCGTGCTGTTTTGACTCAAAATCATAATATTTCTATAATTTTAGAACATTTTACTATCATAATATTTTGGAATTTTAGAGATGTTTCTGATTTTGAGATTATGTTTGTTTGACTTTGTGTTTGTATTGTACAATTTAAAATTAATTTATCTTGAATTTAAATTATACTTGTTAAATTAATATATATATATATATATATATATATATATATATATATATATGAACATTACAACCCCGAAACAGCACGCCGAAATGCTCCGAAATCAAAACGTTCCGTTCCAATAGAAAAATCAAAACGGCAACCAGAACGGTATTGACAACCTTGATTCCAATTTCTTACTAGGTGAGCATGTTTTAACTTAAACCTTATAAAGCTGTAATGCAGATCTCAAGCCCTTTGATACCATGTCATCATCCCTTGGGACTTAAAAAGTATCTACTCAACATTTAACCAAACTATCAAACTTTTGCGGTTATGTGCTTCCTTATAATACAATTGCTTTTTGGATTCATTGAAACCCCATCTCTTTTAGTTATTCCTTACAAATCTTGGTTGAGTGAGTAAAATATCGATTATCCTAGATTTTTATAATGTGAGCACATCCTGATTTGAATTCAAAGACCCTGTAATGCAGATTTCAAGCTTTTTAACACCATATCCGCATCTAGTTACTTAAAAGTATCAATCACCGGAAATGTGTACATGAAGAAGAGGGAAAATTTACAACTCAGAGCCAGAGAAATCAAGAACGTACCTTATAATACTGTTCTTCCTTAACCAGCATCAACCATTGTCTTTGTCTTTGTGTTTTTCTTTTTCTTTTTGCCATCATTGTTGGTTCAATTTTCTTTCAACGTAATAATGGAATGTTGGTAAAAGTACTCATGTTTGAACCCTCAGAAAGCAAGTCAATGTGCCTACCTTCATATAGATGACAGCCAATGGTTACTACTAGCTGACTCATTATAAAATCAAACAAGTAGCTAAATTTTAGCCCATAAACTCTTGGATGAAAACTTATGTCTATTTTGAAAGATTTTGACTCATCCAAACTACTTCCTAGACTAGGACTTGTCAATGGGTGTTTTGAGTTAGGCTAACCCAATTGAGAAAAACTTCTTCTCAACTTCATTGTCCAAAATTAAACCTTTAATTCAAATAAAAATTTATACTTTGAATATAACATCATAACTAATATATTCATTTCCTAAACATCATTTACTAATGCTTAAACAAAATTAGTCCTTTTAGACTTTTTATGAGAATTAAAAAATCCATTAGAGACATCAATTGGGTCTTTTTAAAAGTTTTAAAACTAAAAAGATATGAGAAGAATTGATTTGAATGATTCGGGATATTTAGTTTAAAAAGTTGTAAATATTTTAGATTAGACCGTTGTATACTATTTAGGCCATATATGAATATATAAATAGAATTTTATTTGCCATTTAAGTTGAACAAGAAATTAGAAATGTCAAACTTTCAATACATATATGGTATTTTTAGTAACTCATTCAAATGAGAAAGAATGATATGCTAAAAGATCTACCATTAAACAAGGAAAATTTACTTATTGTTTTCCATATGATTTGTGGATCCTTATAAAGCAATGATTGAATTACATGTGAAATTCTTGTTTTATAAGGATTATTTACTTAGCAAAAAGATCAAATAGGAGACTATTTATTTTTCAAGCATTCCTTATGCAACAACAATCCTTATTATTAAAGGATATTTAAGTTGATTTTGGGAATATTTTTTTTAATATGAAAATTTTACACTAATAAAAATAATTATTGATTTGATTTTATTGAAGTGATATCTTCCAAAAGACTCTATAGGCTCTTTTTTTTTCTCTTTCTAGAGGGTTTAATTTTAGTTGTAATCAAACATAAGAAAGGTCTTGCACTAAAGCTTAAAAGCCATTGCGTGATATTTACATTAGTTTTCTAGTTAATTTATAATTCCTTTCTCTATTTTATTTAGGACTATTCTTTTGTTATTTTTTATGATTCTTTAGGAAATTTTATGGAATACAAAGAAAGTTATTTATCTTGCATTTAGGTTTTATTTATGAGACATGATTTATTTCAAAATAATATTGTGTATGAGCTTATTAAAGATCAATTGTTTTTGTGATAATTTTTTCTATATTTCTAGTTTATTATTTATTATAATAATTAGGTTAAGGTCTCTATCATCTAATAACTTTGATGCCTTGGTATAGGCAATCATTAGGGTTAAGTTTTCTATCAGTTTAATTTTAGCTTTCTTAGATTGTTCTTCCTTGCATGTGAGCTCAAGGTTTGTGCCCTACAAGTTCACATCACTTTTAATCCTCTAGTCTAGGTTTTCATACCATTTACAGTAGAAAATGATTTTTTTTTTTTGATAATTGAGTAATCAAGTTGTTTTTTATTTATAGATTTGATGTTTTTTCATTTTACAAATAACTATTAATCTCAATATATATTATTTAACATTTTAGTTTGGTTTAGTTATATGTGACCCTCAATTTTTCGAGGTAATTCTTTATTGTATCATACTATTTAAATGATTTGTTTTTTAATTATTGTCAGTTTTTGTAGTTGCTTTGCCATTATGTTATGGTGACTTAAAACTAGAGTGTTTGAGCGAATTTGAATGAAAAAATTCATATGAAAAAACCTTTATTTGGGATTGTTAGTAAGCACTAATTGACAACAATGAAGATAGTTATTGTCATCAAAAAAGTTGTTAGAAGCTTATTTGTAGTCATGGTTATGCCAATTTTTATCAAATTCTTATTTCAACATGGAATTGTAATTTTATTTAGGTGTTTTGCAAAAATTCTCTTTGAAAGTTTTGTATTTTAAGATACTTTTTTTAATCAATAAATTATGTCTTTCATTATAAAAATTAATAACTTTGACATGTTGAAATGCTTTTACACTTGTGAGTTTGAGTAATAATAATGATATTTATAATGATAAGACACTTAATGTAAAATTTTTAATGTGACTAGTTAATGGACTGCTATTATGAACAGGGTTGTCAATACCGTTCTGTTCCAGCCGGAACGTTCCGTGCCATTAAAAAAACCGAGACAAAACGGCGTCGTTTTCGTCTCGGTTTTAATTTCAGCCCGTTCCAGAAATACCAGTCAAATTCTGGCCGAAACATCTCGGTATCATTCTGGGTGTGCCATTCCGGCCTTAAAATCCTCTTTATTTGATTAATTTGTGATTGTGTTTCTAATTTTGAGATTATGTTTGTTTAACTTTGTGTTTATATTGTAAAATTTAAATTTAATTTATCTTAAATTTTAATAATGCTTGTTAAATTAATATTTTAACTTTTTCCACACATATATAAAATTAATTATATATGAATAGTACAACCCCAAACGGCACGCCGAAATGCTCCGAAACCAAAATGTTTCGTACCAATAGAAAAACCGGAACGGTATTGACAACCTTGATTATGAATTCCAGAATGACAACAACAATACTGTATAAGGTTTTAAGACATAATTGTGATGTAATTTTTAAAACTACTAGTTGAATTTAATTTTTAATTAAATAGTCTAAAATATTGATTTGATCAAATCTAATTGACCAGTCAAAAAAAGTTCATTGATCTTATTAACTCAATTATATTAAAAATTATAAATGAAAAACATAAAAACAAGAAATTTTTATCTATGTTTAATGAAGAAAATAAATATAAGATATTTATAATAAATTAATAAATTTATGGGGTTACAATGAAGAAAAGAAATATAAGATATTTATTATAAGATATTTATAATGAAGAAAAGTAATTTTTATCAATGGGGTTAGAATCATGAATTGATGTTATTTAACTCTATTATACATATTCTCTCATAATTCCAATACAATTTCAAATATAGTATTCTTGGTAAACTAATAAATTTGACACTAATCCAAAGAAAACACCTAAATAAAATGTTATAAATATTATGGAAGTTATGAGATTTAGGAGCCTTGTGTTAGTTTGGCAAATTCTTATGCAGTTTGAATGGTGAAGGGTTAATTGTTATATGCAGCGGAAATTATAAAATAAATTGACTAAATTATTGGTTAATTGATGCTTCTAGTGTCGACCATATGAAGGCTTTAAGAATAATGGCAAAATTGATTTGATTTTTATGAAATTAAGTGTTAATTCAATTGTATAGATATGATAAATTATGTTTGGGAATGTTTTTTTGTGAATTTTCATGTAGTCTAGATATTTGATGGGGGGAGTTAAAAATGTAAGATCTTGTATGATTTGGGACATTAATCAATTTGAAAGCTTTAGAAATTGAAAAAAAAGGGGTATAATTTAGATGTAAATAAATGTTTGTCATGTTGTGTTATATGTTATAAAAGAGTAAGTACAAATTTTAAAAACTTGGGATGTTTACCTAAACCAAATAAGATTATGAGTTAAGCAATATATGAATAAATAGTATATATAAAATCAAATTAATTGAAGGAAAAACAATATGAATTTTGTTGCTGATTAGTGGTCGACCATGGGCAAGGAAGTATATATAGAACCCTACATAAATTGTATGAGGTATGATGTTTTTAATATATTTAATAATGATAAATAAATGACTAAACTAAACGACTTTGTGAAACATGAGTATTCTTATTGGGTGGTGATGTGTTAAGCATTAATTTGAAACTTGTAATTGAAATAGACCTACACGTATATTTAAATGTACTTGTGGATAAAATTACTAAAGGGTGGATGTCCTTTATATATATATATATATATATATATATATATATATATATAATCACCATTAAATTTCTGGTATTGAACAATTAAATAAATATTATTTGCACAAAAAATTCAGAGTTACATTTATTAAACAATAGTCGGTGGTCTAAGAGTGATGTCATGGTATAACGGTGGTAATGTTTGTAAATGATATTCTTCACATAAAAAACTAAAAAATACTATTTTATTTTTTTAAACTGTTAACCTAATGGTTAAAGAAATTAACTATGAAAAACTCGCATGGTACGTTGAAGTCCATGACAAAATAGGCACACCAACAGATACACCCAAAAAGTTTATTTTTTTATAGTTTTAATTTCAAATCCTGTAATTATTAATATGATAGTTACTAAAAATATATATAATTGTTAATTTTAAGAATCCGTAGAATTAATCGAGATACATGCAAACTAGTTTGATGCATATCCCGACTTAAATTTGAATTTTACTGTATAAATTACAAGCTCTTTATCATCACACCGGAAACCAGAAACCGGAAACCTATAGACATCAACCTCGATAATTAGCAATCCCATTAATATAGTAATTAGCAATCCCATTAACATAGTTATGCATATCACGAGGGAATAACTAGAACTCCCATAAACGAAGGCAAAGCCCGCAGGAAGGAGGAAACCTCGACTGAGACAGCAGCAGCAGCCGTCGTCGGTTCCTTAAATTTCGTTCCATGTAAACGCAGTGATAGAATATGAATATAAAAGTATTTCATGTTGTCGGCATATAATGAATTTTGGATTTTTAAAAGTAATTTTTGTTTAAAAATATATTAAATTATTTTTATAAATTATTTTTATATCAACAAATAAAAATGATTTAAAAATATAATTTTTTTTAACTTTAAAATAAAAAATAAATATATATATATATATATATATATATATATATATATATATATATATATATATATATATATAAAAAAAAAAAATGCATCTAAAAACAAACAATGTGAAATAGCTCATAGATACACGCAGAGGAAAGGTATCAGTAAGCCATGTTTCCTTATACGTCATGGTTAATAAATTATTGCACGGTTTCTTGACCGTCTATTTGGATTCTTTCTCTCATTTTCCGATTAAATAATTCTCTGGACTCAACTTTCCATGCATGCCTGCACATGCATTTGCCAATCTGAAAAACCCTAGCCGAGTCTCCTTCTCCACCGTCAACATTACCATTTTAACCACTCTTTTGAGAGTGTTTTCCCATGCAACCATGTTTATTAGTTAATGTATATTATTCTACAGATAGAAAGGGCAGATCAAGTTCTGAGCCAATGAATGTGGTCATGTGAGTCAAAAGATAATCCAAATTCAGGTATAGTTTAATTAATAAATTTAAGAGATTGTGTACCTTATATATTTGTGTACCTTATATATATATATATATATATATATATATAGAAAAAACATGAGAACAAACGTTATATCCTCGTGGCTAACATTGCAGTAGAGCTGGAGCACTCTTTGACTACAGATTATATGTTTGAATAAACTAAGATGGGCGGCAGATATTAGAGAATAATATAAATTATATTTTAAAATTTTACTTTTAAAATTTAAGTTTTTAGGTGAGATGATTATTTGATATATTATCAGAGTCTTGTTGACCTTACAATCACGAGATCGAATCTCACCATCCCATATTCTATTTGATAAAAAACAAGCACAAGGTAATATGAGTCTATGCAAGTTTTAAACTCAAAGAGTTTTCACTTGAAGGGGGTTCATGTTAGAGAATAATATAAATTATATTAAAACCTTAAATTTTTAGATGAGATGATTACTTGATAGAAAAAAAAAGAAGAAAAGTCAGCATAAAATTTTGCTCAAGCCAAGGTTGATAACGTAAATTCTCGAAGTAAATTACTTCCAATTCATCCCTTTATGTCTATATATATAGCCTCACCTCTCTTGCATTCTGCCATGCGCTTATGTACTTTCTTTTTCTCCTATATTTCTTTTTTTCAATCAAGTTTGGTTCTTTTTTGAATCAACAAACGTATCTTGTATTCATTTCACAGTATGGAAGATAATCAAGACCCTAGGCTGTAACAGTCCAAGCAACCATGGAGCTGAAAGAAGTCAACCGGTGAGGTCAAGGTGGACTCCAAAGCCAGAGCAAATATTGATACTTGAGTCCATCTTTAACAGTGGAATGGTAAATCCATCAAAAAATGAAACAGTGAGGATAAGGAAGCTTCTTGAGAATTTTGGTTCTGTTGGTGATTCAAATGTTTTCTACTGGTTCCAGAACCGACGATCAAGATCTCGCCGCCGGCGACGCCAGATGCAAGCTAGTCTTGTTGCAGGAGATCAAAGAAATAATCAACCGGAATACGATAGCCGTGGTGCAATTCAATACGAAGGTGGTGGAACTTCTATTGGGTTTGCAAATTCTCCTTCTGTTGATCCCCCATCTTCTTATCTTGCTGGTTCATCTTCTTCTTGTGGAGTTGTTGGTGAAGATCATGGTGTAGAGAGCTTGTTTTCTTTCCCTAACCAGATGGGTTTCCAAGAATTGAATTACCAAACTGCTGGTAAGTGCAAGGCTGAGTTTCTTTTTTATTTAAAATTTCTTATTTTCCAAAATGGAAGCCACCATACTTGTTGAAAAAGATTTCTTCTATCAGAACCCTCATCCTTCTTGGACCTGAGCTAATTAACCCCATGTCTCCTCAGTAGTTCCATATCCAATACCTTTCTTCAATGCAAATCGTCTTCCCTTTTTAAAAAGAAACTTTTCGAAGATGGGCCGGTGTGATCTTTCTTTATATAATATGTGTTCATGTTATCCCCTAAAAATATTGTTTTGAGGAGGGAAATGATTTTGCCTTCCTATTTAAAATTCAAATATAGTTTTTAATACTTCTGTTTAGGTTAATTAATTCAGTGTACAAGAGTGCTCCAGAAATGGAATAAACTAGGTAGCAATTTTTTAATGATATAACTGTAGCTGTATGAGTTACTGTCTGAAAGTCTTTTTGTCCCTTCTCGTGAAAAACAATATTGGTTCCCTCTTCAAATTTATTAATTTAATTTTCATCGCAAAAGCTCCAAGATCGATTACAAAATCATGACATTTCTCCATCTCAATTCAGGAACTTATTGCAGAAATTCAAATTCAAATTACTTTCGTATCTCCTCTCCCTCTCCCTCTCTGTCAATTCTCGATATATTCTAAACTTGCATGGTTTGGGATCAGACTCCTGATCTTTTTCCATTCTGAACTGAAAAAAAGAGAGGCTAAACATAAAAACGTGATCATGTGCTGAGTTAATTACTAGAATGGAGCTAGGAAAGCTAGGAATGAGCTGGGAAAATGTTCTTCTAAGAATATTGCCACTCTGTTGCTCAGGATTCATCACAGTTTTCATCAATGGGGTTCCTGCAGAAAGTTCCCAGTGGGCCACTTGACGTGAAAGCAATGTTTGGTCAAGATTTCATGTTGGTGAATTCATCTGGAGTGCCTGTTCCCACTGATGAATCTGGGTTTTCAGCACAAATCTTGCGTCATGGTGAAAGCTATTTCCTGGTAAACATCTCTGGAGTATAACTATACACTTCTGATCATTGCATTTCTTTCTTCCCTCCTGCTTCATCTACTTCGTCTTTACCTCAGTTGTATTGTTTTTTCTTATGGTATAAGCTTGCTATACGAATCGATTTCCAGTTTAGCCATTTTTAATCTGTAGTAACTCTCCCATGTTCAGATTTAGTTAATTGTTCCCTTACCTTTTTTTTTATTTTCTTTTAGCTTATTATAGTTAGGAGAGAATTTTTGGAATTCCAAAATAGCTCTCTCTCCGCTTCAAATTTCATTTTGTATGAATAAGATGTACCACTCAGTGGGACAAATTTCTTTTTTTTTATCTTTAGTCGGTTCCCGATTACATAAGTTTGAAAGTACTGTTTACCGTTAGCATGCAGTTGTAGTAAAATATTATAGGAATAGCGTGACGTGATGATAAAAGATTTATAATCTGAATAATAAATTTTGAATGAATAATAAATTTTGAATTTGTGTTAGTACGTGTATTTTTATAAAAGTCGCGAACCATCGGGATTTTATTTACTCATATAAATCTATAAAATACATGTTTTAGATAAAATAAGTTTTCTAGAAAATAAAATTTCCTTGTATAAGAAAACTTGTATGAAAAAAAAAGTTATAGCAAAATATTATTCCAAGGTTATCATTAGGGTTGCGAAGCAAAGTTTAGCAATTGCCTTTAATGAATTTTAAATTATGTAAAGAGAGTTTCTTCGTTCTCTCTTTCTTATATATTCCTTTTTTTAAAAAACATTTCTCCACGATACTTAGTGAAATGTACCTCAAATAACTCACTGGTTTCAAGATAAACTTAAATCGTTATTAAAAGCTGCCTCGAGAAGCGGGGAGCTTAATTCCCTACGTGTTGGTGTGCAAATAGCGGATGATACTAGGACCAATATTTTACTACGATGGAAGATTGAAAAAAAAATTATCTATGATATATTTAATTAATTATGATGTCTTTATTTGGCTTCTTTTCACTTAAATTTTGATTTAAACTTTCACTGGAATCATCCCAAACCCACTTTGTTCTTGTTTAAGAGCTTGATTGAGATTGTTTTTGAAAGTTTATTTTGTTTAAAAATATATTAAAATAATATATTTTTTTTGAAAATATATTTTTGATATTAGTATATGAAAATGATATAATAATACTAAATTTTTTTAATTTAAAATAAAAATATATTCAATTCAATTCATTTTTTTTCAAAATTATTTTTAAAACGTAGTGTCAAATATCCTTTTTGTATAATTACAGAAAACACGTTGCAGAAACCTTTTGTTGTATCATTAGAGATTAGAACAAAAATGGCAAACCATTCATGGAGTATACCTTATCTCTCCCTTTTTTGTGAAAAACTTTAAAAACCTTGCGAAATTAGATGCATGAACCCTAATGATGTTCAAATCCCATAAATACATGAGTTAGAGTGTAGGAAACAAAAACTTTTTTTTTTCGTCCTCAAAGGGTGTGACGTGGTGGTAAAAGGTTAGAGATCTGCATAGCAGGTCTCGAGTTCGAGTCAAGACATGCACTTCTTGTAAGATCCTGGGGAACAACCAAGATTTTATTCACTCACCTAGGCCCACAAAATACGCTTTCCAGATGGGGTGGTTTCCTCAAATAAAAATAATAATAATAAAAAACTTTTTCTCCAATACTGACTTCATTTCTCTAATGGCTAAGCTCTCTTCTCTTAATCCAGATTAGTGGCTATAGTTATTGTCCAGTCGTAACTTAAAAAACTTGCATGAACATACGAGACTCACTACTATCAAGCTTAAATGCAAAAGAAAGCATAAATTGGTAAAGATTTGGTCCTGGATTCAAGCCCTATATATTTTTGTATAATTTAAAATTATATAGTCTATGCGAACCAACTGATTGACCAAGCATCTGTTTAAGAAAATAAACTTTCAGGAGTATCACCTGTTGGATCATTAATCCAATGTTGAGTTTATATGAGAATAATTATATATTTATGAATTGTCAAATAAGATAAAGTCTAATTAAAAATAATCTGCTAAGTGTTTTTAGACAATTGGGTTTTGGTGTATCTAATAGGGTGTAGACCTTTAATGTATAAAGATTAAAGGGTTGTTCCTATTTTTAGTGATGGGACTAAAATAGGAAATACCAAAGGGTGAGAATGCCAAAAGGCATGAACACCAAAAGGTACCCGGTTACTTATATATAGGGTCACGGTCCCCAGATTACACGTGTTATTTCATTCTTACATTGACATCCCATTATCAAAGAGAAAATAAGGTTAAGGTAGAGAGAATCAAAGGGCTCTCTAAGGTGAACGTGTTAATCTGGAAAACCATCCATACGACTCTAGATAGCAACTTTCGGATATGGATTCAGGTACGCTTCCGCTTTATTGTTTATGTGTTCTTGATAATTCGATATGAATATAATTTATATATGTTATGAAAATTCTAGATCTAACATCACCTACAAACTGTAGACTAGTTGAGCATATATCTACGAATCTGTAAATATAAAAGAAAAATAAAATCATAAAGTACCTTAATGCAAGTATTAATTAGGAATAATTACAACAAGGATATATATGTAGCTCACCATCTAATAAACCTTCAAATAAATCAAAGATTTGTGAAAACATAAATCGAACATTTGGAAGCTCTTTTTTACCCAAAACACACTTGATATTAATTAAACGCATTACTTCTTCATCCCTTATTATTAATGCTAAGAGATTTCATCCCAAGTGATTTAGATGTGATTTTTAGACAACATAGGCTATAATATGCCATGGCATAATTTTTTAGTGCAAAATCACATTAAATTTTTCTCCTTTTCATGTAAATTACTTCCAAATCAGCAAACTCTTATATTTTCTTATGTTTTTTTTTAATATTTTGATCTAAATTTTCAATGAATAATCGTAAACCAGTTATGATATCCAATTTTTTGTCTTCAAAACATGAGAAATATAATATATATTTTTTTTGAAAAATATGTTTGGAAAAAAACTTTGTAATTCGGTCATATACATGAAAACAATATATTATTTATTTATTTATATTTTTTTTAAAAATAATTTTTTATTTAATGCAGATTTGTATTTTGTATCTTGTTTTTCAATTTTTTGTGTGGGCTAATTGCCCAGCCCTGATATATCGAGAAACCCATCATTTTGGGGCTGGACTGCCTAGCCATGATGAGTCGAATGACCCATCCCTTTGATGGGTTGGCAGTCCACACTCCTCTCAGGCTAGGCTTTCAGCCCAGGTGGGTCAGTCAGCCCTGCCATTCTAGGTGGCCAGGTTGAACACAAAGCTGAGCCCGGTCATGACACTATTTTGCATATGACATTGTAGGAGAGAGAGAGATGTTGCGAGAGAGAAGGAGTCGCCGACTTGGTTTTGTTGGCACCAAGAAAGAGAGAGTGGTTGTTGGTGGTGGTTATGCTCGTGTATGTGTGTGTGAGAGAGAGATAGAGAGAGAGAGAGAGAGAGAGAGATGCTGCGAGAGAAAAAGGGAGTCGTCGACTTGGTTTTGTTGGCACCGAGGAAGAGAGAGAGTGGTTGGTGGTGGTGGTGGTGGTTATGCTCGTGTATGTGTTTTTTCCAGTTGTGATCTCTGCAAATTTCTCCTCTGTCTCTTTTGTTCGTGTCCAGCTTTTTTCTTCCATTTATAGGTCTAAGAGCTAACCATTGTGTGCAACGTTGAGTTACCTCCTGCAGCATTGTACTTGCAGCGACGCGTCTGCAGTTTTAGGAGAAGGTGCAAGTGAATTTTGGTCCCTCAATTTATAATTGTTCTAACATCCCCAATTGGCTTTAAACTTTTAAATTTGTGCAATTGTATCCTCGCCCAAAATTGCAATAGCAGCTTGAATTTTGCGCGTCTTTTTTATTTTGGTCCTTAATTTTGGATTTATGCAATTTTACCCTTAATTGACCATTAAACTCTCATTTTTCTTCAATTTTGCCCTTGACTCCAAACAATTGACTTGGAAAAAATAGGTTTGTTCTCCAAAAATTCAAATCTCCTCAATTTAACCTAAATTAAACTCAAAAATTTGATTTTTTTTTTATCAATTAAGCCTATAATAAAATTAATTTTATCAATTTAAAGTATAATTAAGTCCTTGCACTCAATAAAATTCTTCAATTGGATCCTAAATTAATTCTCAACATAATTATACTTGTCGACTCATTAAAATATAATTATGCTTGTCGACTTAATTTTTAAGCAAATTTATCCAATAATAAATTATTTTAGCCTTGAACCTCTATTTTCCTCCATTTTCGAGCGCAAACAAGGTATGATCGAGTTCTCGAAGACGTTGAAAATTTTCACCTTGATTTTTCTTTCAACCCCAACCCCTTTTATTTTATTTTTTTTATATTTGTTTTATTTTGGATAGATTTTAGGAAATAACCTAGAAATGGGTTATGACAACGATAATGCTTATAAGCAAGAACTTCCAAGTTAGTAATACTGTTAGTGTTATATTTAATATTTATTGTAACAACCCTAAATTTCGATGTAATTTTCTCATTTCTTGCAAGCAAGTTAAAAAAAATGGGATATTTTTTTAATTCAGATAGTTTCCATGATACATTAGTAACCAAGTTATTGACAATACATCAACCCATTAATGAGTCCATCATACCATAACTTGTCCAAATGTCTTGAATGCTATCCAATCTCAACCTATAACAAGATTATATTACATATAATCACAATTCTAATATTTTGTATTTTTTTCTTGCATACATAATATGATAATGAAATATGTTAAGCAATGCAATTTAACTCATGAAAAATATATAAAAAAGGAAAATTCATGATATATTAAAGCCCAATAATAAACTCCTATAACAATATTATAAACATCATAAATTTTAAGTTTATTTCCATATCAAAAGAAATAATTTTATGCTCTGAGTGCTTTCTATCTTATATGTGTGGTCACATATGATAATGAAATTTCCAACAATGAATCAATGGTCATATGAATCTTTATTTTTCATTTCAACAAATAATTAAAACCATGTTAATCATAAATAATACAAACTAGATCCTTACATTAATTAATGGTTTTTTCATGTATTGTCATAAACTTTCTACATTACTACATCCTTACATTTTTTTTCTTTATTTCATATTTAAGGACTTATTTAACTCACTAAAAAAAATCCTACCTCATAATATAACTACATCCCTTAATCAAAAGTAACTTTAATTCTCTTTGAATTATCCAATAATTCTATTCTTATGAACTTCATATCCTTTTTTCTTGAAGATGAAAAATGTTAAGTATATTTATTTATAGTCTTGGAACAAAGAAAACATCAAAGATAGTATTGACAATATTATTTTTGGTTTGAATTTACACAATTTCTTTTTCTGTAATAGAAACTTTAAACTCCTCACCCAGAGGAAAACTAACTTTTCTAGGTACCATAATGTTTTATGTTTTTTTATTCATATAACAAGTCATTAATAAAGATGTTTCATGTTTCTTTTTTGTAAAATTAGATTTTCTACCACCATTCTTATTCAAATTAGTTTGATATTCTATTTTTTAATGTCCATACCTATAGCACCTAAAACATTTAACTTTATATTTATCCATTAACTTTGGCTTGTAAAAAGTTCAATGATTATTGTCATATGTTATCCCTATTTTTAAGAATTAAAACATGATTATCTATAAAAAAAAATTATTTTAAATCTACCATTATTATTTCTTGCACTCCTTCATCTTCTTTAATCACCTTTATTTAAGGTAGAAAATTCATTATTATATGAAACTTGTAAAGCCTGCTTCTTTTTATCTCGTCATTATCCTCTTTATCTTGTCAATTCATCTCTTGTTCATGAATTAACAAATAACTTTGCAATTCATCAATATAAAGTTTATTTATATCCTTAGATTCTTATATTCAACACATCACAAAATTAAATTTTGGCATCAACCATCAAAGAATTTTCTCAATGATGGTGATATCTTCTATTGTATCTAATCGATTCACACCATTTAATGATTTCCAACATTCCTGAAAAACAATGTGTGACTAACTATCCCATATTCATCCTAAAAACTTTGTATTATGTATGAAAAGCTTAAAGTTCTTACCTCTATCTTTGCTCTAGTTGCTTTTGTTTTCATCAAATCCCAAATATCCTTGGAGTTTTATTTATAAAGAATGATTTA
Organism: Salix koriyanagi; assembly: GCA_029228605.1. Lineage (NCBI taxonomy): Eukaryota > Viridiplantae > Streptophyta > Magnoliopsida > Malpighiales > Salicaceae > Salix > Salix koriyanagi. The sequence goes on from CM055345.1 coordinate 4,986,795, forward strand.
CAAGATTGATCAATCAATCAATTTAAAAAATATCATTATTTTTGTACAAACATTCCCTCTATTTTTATTTTTTACATATTAGTTATTTTTATTTGAAATGGTGGTTTAGTTATTCCTTGAAAAACGACCTGCCAATGCTCTTTAGACTTTAAGATATCATCCATTAATATGAATAAAGTGCATTTCATAGTCACGTGCTTCATCCTGAAATGTAAAAATGGGCTGGAACAAATATTAGTGGCTCTTACACCATCACAATTAATCACAAGTGAAGGAGAGACACACACGTCGAGTTCAGCGAAGAGAGAACACACCCAGTTTAGCTCGTCAAAAGTTTTCGTGACCAATTGATAATTGGCCTTGGTTGAGGAACAAGCAATAAAGTGTCGTTCATAAAGGGAACTAAAAGATTTTTATTTTTATTTGAGGAAACTATATCTCTTGAAAAGTATACTTTACCTAGGTGAGTGAATAAAATCCCGATTATTCCAAGTTTTTATAAAAAATACATTTCCTGACTTGAACTCGAGACCTGCTGTGCAGAGGAACGTAGGAGATGATCATGAATCTTGAAAATGAATGCAGAAGTATCAGCATTTGAATTTTAAAAACCCGTAGTAAGAAGAAATGTAGCTAACTCAGAGGCTATAAATTGCCTTGTTGTTTAGAAGCTGAAAAAAAAAGAAGAACAAAAATTAACACATAACCTGTCCTAAAGCTAAGAAAGATGTATAGAAAAATCCTTGTAAGACATTAGTTTCAAAAGAACAATGAAAAAGAGATGCACCAACAATTATTATTAGATCATATAACTTCGTATAACCCACGAAATTATAAAATATTTTTAATTTGGATCCTGAAAGATCTTTCTCTATTAGAATCCGTTCTACAAAAAAATCTCAATTGAGTATTTCACATATAAAAATATATTTACTATAAATTGTTTGAGATAATAGGGGCATTTCTTTGTTTTATAAACTAATTTAACTGAAAACATTAAAGCATGGATTTGGATGCACATAATTCAGAATTTTAGATACATTTGGGTTGAATTGATGAAAAAATTTCTTGGGAGCCCAAGTGAGTGTAATTATTAATTGAGTGTTGAAAAATACACTCAAATAAGAAAAAGAATGATATGGATGAAAAGCCCATTGTCTAGGTTGATTGATGGCAAGAAAGCACACTTAATTACAGGAGAGAGATAGGTCTGAAAAGCTATCTATTTGATTGAAACACTCAGAAAATTGAAAGAGATGAGGGCTTAGATCTTCAAAAATTGTTTGAGATAATTCGGGCATTTATTTGTTTTATAAACTAATTTAGCTGAAAACATTAAAGTACGGATTTGGATGCACATAATTTAGAATTTTATAGATATTAGGGTTGAATTGATAAACAAATTTCTCTGGAGCCAACTGAGTGTAAATGATATGAATTTATATAAGGTAATATCATCAGCTCGCAACATAATTACTGAGAATAAGTCTGAGCAGTGAACACCAATTTAGTCAGCTTCTAGCTTAGATCTTCATAAACTCCTTTTATTTTATTTTCCTTTCAAATCGAATATATATATATATACCCAATATATAATAGGCATGGGTGTTTCACTATACCTTCTGCACAGTAGACTGTGAGTAAATGCATTGTGGATTGTAATAGTATATTTTTGGGTTGGTTTGGTTCTCGGTTCGTTCGGTTCGGTTGGGTTCCCGGTTTTTTTTTTTTTTCCATTTTTTGCACAATAAAATAGCGCTTTTAGCCCTCGAAAAAGACAAAAAACCGGTAATGGGTGGAGGGGCTCCGCGGTAATTGCACAATTTCAGACCGGACCGGTCCGGTCCGCCTACCTTTTCATTATTTTATATTTTTCTAGAAATGGCTAATTACGGAACAAAATAGTTGACTTATGCACATTTTTCCAGAAACGCCCTCTTTAAGTGGCGAGTGAGTGGTGATGGAGTCGCCGGAGATGGTCTACCGGCGTCTCACTCGATGCGCCTCCGCTTGGTCTTTCTCCCGGTGCGGCGTGTTTTTTCCTCCGTCGTCCGTGTACGCTGCGGTGGCCGGTTAAAGCCGCTACAGCCGTTTCTCTCTCTCCTGCACGTCAAAGTGTAGGAGAGTCCCCTGGTTTTAATGCTTTTTCATTTTGGTCCCTGTACTTTTAATTTTGTTTATGATCCTTATTTTTGTTATATAAGTTTTGATTTAGCTCGATTGGGTCCTTCGATTGAAATTAATTGAATGTGCAATTTTCACTTCGTTCCCCCTTCTTTTAATTTCTGGATTGGGTTTAAATAACTTAATAAATTCGGTACAACAATTTCATTTTTTCAAATTTATCCTTTGATTGAAATTGATAATAAATTTTATTTTCATTTTGGTCTTTATACTTTTAATTTTGGATTTTAATCCCTTTATATTTGATTTTCCTTTCGGACCTTATACTTTTAATGTTTGTTTTTTTAATCCATTGATTTCTTTTTATGATTTAAATTTTCTTAAAGTTTTTATGGTTTTTTTAGTCTTTCATTTATTTTATTTTTTTTTCATTATTAACACAATAACAACAACAACAACAACAACAACAATAATAATAATATTAATAATTTAATTATTTTTCTTGCTTACTCTTTTGTTAATGTTTTTTAATTTTTTCTTCCTCGAGATAATTTGATAATTTCTATTGGTTTGGTAGTGATAGCAACGATAGTTTTTGTTTTTGTTTTATTCTTTTGTTTGATCTTTTGTTGAAGCTTTTAGGATTTTTTTTCTTCCATTTTTTCCCTTCATTATTAAAACAAAAATAAAATAAATAAATGAAAATAAAAATAATAAATAATAATAATAATAATAATAATAATAATAATAATAATAATAATTTAATTGTTTTTCTTGCTTACTCTTTTGTTAATGTTTTTGAGGGTTTTTTTTTTTCTCTTAGAATAATTTGATAATTTTTATTGTGTTGACAGTGATAACAATGATAATTTTTAGTTTTCATTGTATTTTTTTGTTTGATCTTTTTTTGTAGTTCTTTACAAAAATTTTAATCTTTCATTCATTTATTTATTCTTTCATGATGATAATAATAATAATAATAATAATAATAATAATAATAATAATAATAATAATAATAATATTTTTAATTGTTTTTCTTGCTTGCTATTTTGTTCATGCTTTTTATATTTTCCCTCAGTATAATTTGATAATTTTTATTGTTTTGATAGTAACAACAATAATAATTTTAGATGTTAAGACTCCGATGTTGCTATTGTTATAATATTTTAAATTAATATTGCTTCTTTTTCCCCTTTATTTTTTATTTTTATTTTTATTTGCTCTTTGTATTAAATGATTTTTATAATTTTACTATCTGCACAATAATGACGATGATTTTAGTGATTACTTTTTTATTTTTCTCTTATAAAAATATTTTGCTTTTTTTTTAATGTTAGTTCGCGCTTTTTTTTGATCTTTTATGACATAATACCTACATTCTAAAAGATGTATTCTATGCTTGCGCAACAAACTATACTTAAAAAATTATACATTTTATCTCATAATCTATAACTTTTATGTAGTTATATCATATAAATTTATCGCTGTGAATTTAATTATGTTAAATTATATACACAAGAATGCCCGTGGCAATGTATGGGTAATATAGCTAGTATATATATATATATATATATATATATATATATATATATATAATCATTTAGCTCGATGAAACAGCGTGATGGCCAGTTAGTGGATTCCCATTGGAAAGCTCCCAGAAAGCAAAATAATGTAAATAAAACAACAGCTTTGGCTTCAACACCGGCCAAGATAAGCAGTCCGCAGGAGTCGATCGGATGTTTGTGTATAAGGGCACATTTTCTGAGAGTTATCATGTGCATATTTAAGATTTTCCTTTTCACTTTTGGCTCTGTATGGCCACACTCTGTATTTCCACTTTAAATATAATCTATTAATTATATATGTAATACAATGTGCTTGAAAATTTATATGCTGAATGTTTTGACCAGGTAGCAAATCAGTCAACCCAATCGAGGAATCAATGTGAGTGTAAAATTCAAGCTCATGATTTGAAAGGGTGTCCCCAGGGGTAGCGTGGCGGCAATTTTGCAAGAGCAAGTTTCGAGTTGAAACGTGTCCTAGTAATGTAAATCACTCTTTATTTTATAAAAACCTGGAATAATTGGAGGTTTCCTTACTTTCTGGATCCACAAATATGCTTTTCTAAATAAAATGATTTCTCTTCGAATTCAAAAAAAAATAAAAATTGAAAGGGTGCAAACTTCTCATCTTTTTCCATGCAAATCCAGAAGGGTTTTTCTAGGTTAGCGTGAGCATTACGTGGATTCAACTCTTGCTGGCCATAAGGGTACGGATTTCTTTTTTCTGTCTAGATGAAAACATATTTTTATAATATTTGAGCACCGTCAGGGATGCGCCATGCCTATTAAAGAGTTATTATAAAATCGATCCATTTCGAATTAAATATGCGATGAATGCATGACATCAAGATTAAATTGCAGAACTTACGCTAATAATTAATTCATCAATATACATTAGGTTATATCATAATAAATCATAAGTAGTAATTTTATGTAGATTTTTGAATTTTCTTAATTAGAGAGATTCATAATTGATTAGAAGTATTTACATGAATATGAAATGATGTGATAGTTTTATTGTTATGATATAGAAAACAAAGCAACAACAACGTTTATGCAAAATGAAATGTTATGCGTGTTTTATTATTCCATTCTTGTAATCAAAGGGAAAAAAATTCATGTTTTTTCTGGTTTGATCAAAATTATAGCTTGAAGTTCAAGATTGCACAAAAAAAATTTTGGATGCGAGGAAACTTCACCTTCCTGAAAGTGTATTTTGTGGTTTAGATGTGTAAAACCTCCGGGTAAAAAATCATAAATTGACTAGTTTTATGTAAAACAAAAAAAAATCATTAAGGGTATAATAGTAATTTTCCATTGAAAACAAAACATATAAGCTCTCATTCTCTTCTATTAACTGCCGAATGGGCAAAAACAAAAAGGTGAAAAGAGAAACAGAGCATAATGTGAGAGAAAGAGAGAAAAGTAAGGAAAAACAATAAGAAAATTGAGAAGATACCTTTATAAGCTTGCAAGTTCAACCTATAAAACACTAAAGCAAGTGAAGGAAGGAGGATTTGAGAAGGGGAATTCAGCTAACTTTGGAAGAGAAGAAATTGGAAGAAAAGCAATAGGTAAGCATGAGAAGTTTAGATTTCATGTTTGATTTAGATGTGTTCTTAAGCTTATTTGATTAAGTTGGGAAGTAATTTCATGCAATTTTACCTTAGTTTCCCTTAAATCCTAGATTTTTGAACTTAGGGTTCTTATGTGAATTTGGGGGAATTAGGAGGGGAAGGAAAAATGATGAAATTGAAGTGGAATAGAATGAAAATAAGTTGAAATAACAAGTAAATGAAGAAAAATTTGGGGGAGGAAAAAGAAACACCACATTTGGCCAAATGAAGGAAAAAGTGGGAGAATGAGTTTTGATGTTAATGTTCAGAAACAAACCATGTTTAATCTTGATAATTGAAAATCTAAGAAAGACTAAATGAAGAGATATCATTTAAATTGAGAAAATAATAATAATAATAAGTAAATTCAAATTAAAAGAGAAATAAACTGGTTAAGAGAAAATATGAAGACAAGATGTCTAGATTGTGTTTGAATATAGTATTAAGATAAAATGAATAATATGATGTGAGGGTATAAAGAATAGAAGAATTATTTGATGGAGGAATTATGAACATAGAGTAAGCAAAGAAGTAACTTGAGTTAAATATGAGGTTGTATGTAAAATAATGATTTTATATTTGAGAATGAATTTTTATTAGAACAAATTACAAATAAAAATATTACGTGCTTTGTGTTTCGGCACGTAAGAAAAATATTGATGGACTAATGATATAATGACACTTGATTGATTCAGGAGTTGTGTTTGGAGCTGGTTATCAGACAGGAGGAGCTGGGTCATCCCGAGCAGAAGGTAGGTGATTCGTCACCTTATTTTATAATTTTTAGTTTCCCTAATAATCTATGTTGCTCATTTAATTGATAGTAAACGAATGGAGCAAGTGAATAAATTGAGTTATGATTATGTGAATTACCGGTAAATTATGTGAAATTACCAGTTTTGTTGGTTAACAAAGAGGTTAGCCGGATGCTGGGTAATTCAAATGGAATTACCGAATTGATTGGCTAATAAAATAGGTTAGCCGGATGCTGGGTAATTCAAATGGAATTACCGGATTGATTGGCTAATAAAAGAGGTTAGCCGGATATGGGGTAATTCAAATGGAATCACCGAATTGATTGGCTAATAAAAGAGGTTAGCTGGATATGGGATAATTCAAATGGAATTACAGGATTATTTGGCTAATAAAAGAGGTTAGCCGGATGCTGGGTAATTCATATGGAAGTACCAGATTGTTTGGCTAATAAAAGAGGTTAGCCGGATGCTGTGTAATTCAAATGGAATTACCGGATTGATTGGCTAATAAAAGAGGTTAGCCTGGATGCTGGGAAATTCAAATGGAATTACCAGATTGATTGGCTTACAAAAGAGGTTAGCCTGATGATGGGTAATTCAAATAGAAGTACTGAATCTATTGGTGACTAAGGAAGGAAACCAAAATTTTTGAGTAATTATATGGAAGTGTTAGATTTATTTGGTAATTAAGATGAGTTAGCTGGATTTATAAATTTTGAAAAGATTATGTAAATTAAGGGATTAAGTTAGATTGAAGTAGAAGTATTAAATTTCAAAGGTTAAGAGTAATTAATTAATATTAGAATAATATAGTGAGTAAAATAATTAATATTGTTATTGTTGAAACAGGTACACCGCGAGGTGATGCAGATCGTTAGATGTAGGAATACTCTTGTTTATGAATTACTATTTTGGAATGTAATATTCATGTCTTTACTTTTAGTGTAAATCCTTGTGTGTTGTAAAAAATTAAGTAGAAGGTGTAATATGTAGTGGATGTATTATATGTATGTATAGTTGTTAGTATCACCAAATCATTTTCAAAATGATAAGATAAGATTTATTATAAATATAATATGACTCTTAATCTTAATATTGTATTTATGTAGTTTAAAGGCTTATATGTAGTTAGTTAACATTTCTTACGTTTAATGATGAATTTGTTTATCTTTTGAGTTGTTTTGGTAGTACATTTATGTTGATTTACTAATTGATATTATGAGACTTGCATATATTGATAAGTATATGAAATCATTTACGTTTAAATATTGAGTTATTGTTTGATGAATGGAATGTGATCCAGGATGATTGGATCAAGATGGAAGTCATAATGACATATAATAGAAGTGTTGTCGATAACTTGATACCAACAAAAAATAGAGAAAACTCTGCTATTTTTTTTTAAATAAAAAAAATCCCATAATTTTAGACATATTACCCAATACTTGACATTGGTAAAGAAATGTTGGGAGATTTCATGATATTATAATTTGAGGGTTTTACAAGATGAGCGAGTAAAACCTCAACTATCTTAGACTCTTATAAAGAGTGCACATCCTGACTTGAACTCGAGACCTACTGTGCAGATCCCAGGCTCTCTACCATCATTTCACGCCTCTTAGGGAAGATTGCACAGATTAATTATTTTTCATTTCTTTTGAAATTAAAGTTGTCAATTCCGTTTCAGTTGGTGCTTTCTTTTTTTAACTGAAACCGAATTTTTTCGGTTTCAGAGCGTTTTGGCGTGCCGTTTTAGGGTTGTACTATATATATATATATATATAATTAAATATATTAATTCAAAATTTTTTAAGTTCAAATCCAAAAATAAAATTATTTAGAATTGTGCAATTTAATCTAAAAAAACACAATAAAATGATATTTCTAAACAAAAATATGAACATGTATAATATTACGAGAATGTCATCATTAATCTCACAAGGTTATTACATTATCTGATTGCTCTAAAATTTTAACATAATATATATAAATATATCAAGACACTCATTGTAAAATTTCATCTCAATCTAATGGTCGGATTAAAAGATATGATTGATATTATAAAATTATTCATTATTTAAAAATACACTATTTGGCCGAAACGGAATGGGCGAAACGAACCGAAATGTTTCGGCCAGAATGGACTGGAATTTAAATCGAGGTAAAAACGACGCCTTTTATCTTGTTTTTTTAACTGATACAAAACATTTCGGCCGTTTCAACCGAAACTGAACGAAACTGATAACTCTGCTTGAAATAGTTGCTCCATAGAATTTATCATATGTTTCAATGTTTTCTTCATAACCTGCAGGGTTGTTTTTTACATTGCATTTATAAGAAACTATATTATATAAAGTAATTAATAAAAAAAGGAAGGAAAGGAAATATGCAATAATAAATTGATGTTTTTATATATAAAGCAGAGGTCTATATTAAAACCTATGATAGATGCAATAAAGGATCCCCTTGCTAATAGATGTTCTGACTGAATAAAAAAAAATATTAATGTTTTTTTTTTCTTGCAAGAAAGTATAATTAATGTACCTTCGGTTATGAAGATAACCCTCTTTGTTAAGAATTTGAACCTGAAACCTTCTAAAAAGGCAATTCATATCTTGAGAATTGACATTCAAGATTACCTATAAAAAGAGATTTAATCATGCGTTTGGTAAGTCATGATATCTCAAACTTTGAAAAACTTACATATTCTAGTACAATATATTAGAAACAAAATTAGGAATGTGATTCCCTTTTGAAATGAAAAGAATTCAAGATGTTAAGAAATTAATTTTTTTTATTTAAATGTTCATCTTTTATATTAATAGCGTAATCTTATTATTATTATTAATATTAGATTTTCCTGTTGTTATAATTCGATAATTTTAAATCTATTTTTGGATTTATTTCAATATATCAAAAACATTTATAAGGAAATATATTTTCATGGATACTAATATTAGTACATTATGAGTGTAATTTTCAGTATAATTAAAATGAAAATGGAATTGAATTGAATAAAAATATTTTAGTCATTATTGAATGTTCAAGTAGTCTTAGTCCTCGCTAATTTATAGATTTTCTAACAAGTTTTCTAAGCTTTACCCTTTCAAGTTGTCTATAATAATACTTTTTTTAATATATATAAATATTAGGAATCTCTTACCAACATATACTAATAGAGAATAGGTAGCACTACTAAACCTATTAATAAAATAATTAAAATTACAATTAGATCTCAAAACTACTCTTTTAATAAAAATATATGATAATTTTAATTCTTAAAGTCTTAATATAATTATAAATTTATTCTCCAATCCACAATGAATCCTTGAACAAACTTGCGAACGATGTCAAAAACAATAATCAAGGATTGACTGCAAAAACATAAAAAAAAAGTTCATAAATTTTATATCACATATATTTAAATTCATAATCATTTGAACCTTGAAGATATCATGTTATTATTATTAAACAAGAAAAATAAATAAGGAAAACAAATTATCGCCAATGTGATTTTTAGTAAGGGCGGTCAAAAATATATATTATTGGAATAACTATTTCAGGAAAAAAGAAAGAGTAGTTAGTAAATTCATTAATTTTTAAAACAAGTAATGTGTGCATTTATATTAAAGCTGAATTTTGTTGAGAATTCTGAACTCTTTTCTCCTATCACCTCTTCAGGGTGGCTTATTGCTTGTGTTTGGGCAATCGTTGCAAGTCTATTTGAAGGAGCTTTGCTAGAGGCATTTTGTAATGCTTGGTCGGGTAAGCTGGTAAGACGAGCTACACCATCTTTCAAAGCATCCAACTTTTCTTAGAAGTGAGCATCGCGGTGAGCATGTTCGTCGTCCCCCATATTTCTTTGGCAAAGTTGAGTGCTATGGACTGAATAGGTAAGATCTCTTCGGGGACCTACGTTTCAATTTGTTGATGATATGTTACGTACAACGAAGGATGCATGTGGATGCAAATGTATGTACATACACATCAGGTAGTTTGTACCTTGAAGACAAATTATACACCATTATTTGAGGGGTAAGCTTTCTACCTGGTCTCAAAAAGTATATGAACTGTCCCAATGACCGCCTTACAAGAAGGTAACATAGGGGTTTACAAGAAATAATTGGGGCATGATGTGACCACCATTATCGAGTAAACACTAAGTTTATAGTTGGATATTTCACGAATTTGAACTTCAATTGAAAGTAATGAGGCAAACCATAGAATCTACAACTAAGTCACTCCCAACTGTTCACTTGTATAGTGAATAGTAACTAATAAAATGAAGGAGGTTATCTATCGCTACCGCTGTGTAGAGGCGGTCAGAGTGATTCTGTCGATGGCGGCGATGCCAAGTATGGTGGCCTATGGTGGTTATAGGAGATGAAAGGTTGTTACAATGTTTGTTCTAACAGCGTAGAGAAGTGCAAGTATTGTTGTTACTATTATTATTGGAGGAGCTATCACGGATGGTGCTAGAGAGGTGCAGGTGTTGTTGTTATGGCTAGAGAGGAGGAGGAAGTGCATCTGCCATCGGAGAAGAAGAAGAAAAAGAAGAAGAGCATATGTCATTGTGTTGCCGAAAGAAAAGATATAGTTACTATAGGAGAAGAAAAAGACTGGACTGTTGCCGACAGTGGAGAAGAAAAGGACTGAGGTTGTTGCTACTGTTAGAGGTGATTCCTTTTGCTCCTTTCTCCTCCTTTTTCTCTTCTTTTCTTTTTATTTCTCCTTTGCTCCTAATTCCTTAGGTTTGATAAAGGAGGTGCATTCCTTTTCATTGGACCTTTTATTGCTTGATTTAGTTGTTTGTAGCTCCATATTTAATTGTTCGAAGTTGTCAACCCGATAAATGGTGATTTCAACCTTATGGGTGGTGGAAACACCATATTCAATTGCTTAAAGGTGTATAATACTCATGAAAATGATGTTATTTTGGCTATCATTTAAAGTTATGTTTTTTTTGGTCTTGGAATTGTTTATTGTACCTTTCAATTTGTTCAATTACACCTTTAATTTTGCAATATCACCCCTCGTTAAAATTGTATTTGATTTTAGATTTAATTTTTTTTCCATTTTAGTTTTTGGTTTCGGATTTGAACAACTTAGCCCTTGATTTGTCCTTAAAGTTATCTATTGCGGTCCTTGAAGTTGCACTCCTTCTACAGATTCGTCCTTAAATTTTGCAATATAAATTTAGCCAAAATAATAAATCTGTGTAGAATTTTTGTCAAGTACAAGCTTTCTATAAAGTATATGAATTTTAAATCGAAATAAATTTATCTGTTTAGTAGTTTCAAATGAAATAACCAATATAAATTTATCATCATCATTAAAAAAAACCAAGAAAACTCGGATATCTAAATTATTGAGTTCACTGTATTAAGATTAGTTCATTTTATAATTCAATTTAAATAAAAGAAAAATAAAATATAAATTGTCAAAATACCTATAATAATAAAATAAAAAAATAAATAGTTAATTTTCTATCAACAAAAAGATGAAAACATAAATTAAAAATCAATCCTAACGTTATTGTCATTATCATTGCTATAAAAGCTAAAATTATTACTAACATTACTGTCAAAACAATTAAAATTATTAAATTGCCCTGAAAAATAATTAAAAAAAAAGCAAAAGATTTTTATAAAAGAACAATAAAAAAGCAATCACTAAAATTATCATTATTATTGCATAAATAATAAAATCATAAAAATCATTCAATGTAAAGAATAAATAAAAATAACAGGAAAAAAAAAGGAATAAAGGGAAAAATAGAGGAATATTAATTTTAAAATGATCACTGATATAAATTAAAATTTCAGGAAAATGTAAAAAAAAAATCAAAAGATTTTTATAAAAAAATAAAAAATTAATTACAAAAATGATTATTATAATAGTTAAAATTATTATTAATATTACTTCCAAAACAATTCAAAATAATTAAATTGCCCTGGAAAATCATTTAAAAAAGCAATGAAAAAATAATCACTAAAATTGTCATTATTGTTGCGTAAATAGTAAAATCATGAAAATAATTTAATCAAAAGAAAAAAAAATATAAGGGGAAAAAATATGCAATATTAATTTAAAAATAATTATCAACACAAATTAAAATTTCAGGATTGAATCGATTAAAAATAAAATTTAAAAAAACAAAGGACAAAAACTAAAAGCATAGATGCATAAATATAAATAATTAATAAAAAAAATTTCAAAAATTAAAAGAATCAGGACCGAAATAAAAAATTACATATATAAAAATAATTCTAATTGAAGGATAAAATTAAAAAAAAATATTGGAGGACCAAAAATAAATAAATAATGAAAAATATTAGAAGAAGAGGGACTGAAATCAAACTTTGTATATATTACCAATTTTAATTGGAGGATAAAATTAAAGAAATCAAAACTCCTGTACCGGAAAAATTGAAGAAATAAAAAATAATTCAAGAATTCAAAGTATAAGGACTGAAATGAAAACTTCTTATATAATCAATTTTAATTGAAGGGCACAATTGAAAACAATAAAACTTTAATTTAAATAAATCAGTTATAAAAAGGAAATCAAAACCCCGAGGGACCAAACTGAACTTACCACAAACATCAGGGACCGAAGCTGACTTTGAGGCGGCAGGAGAGAGAAAAACAACAGCCGACAAATAAAACGTCCGCCGCCAATTAACCGGGCATATATGACTGGAACGCGCCGTGAAGGAAGAGAGAGGACCTTCAGGCGCATCGTATGGAATGGAAGAAGTTAATTTTTGACGGCGGAAAGACGCCGCATGCGCCGCCTACAGGGAGCGTTCGCGTGGAACGCCGTTGGCGCGGCCAGACGACGCACCAGCTATCCCCCCGAGGAATGACCCGAACACCCCTGCCCCAACTGGTATTTATGAAAATACCGGAGAGGAAAAGACGCCCCAGCCCCCGTGAATTGTGCACAATTTTGTCTTTATCAGGGCCTTTTTCCATCAGCGCACTGTGCAAAAAACTTGTGAAAAAACGAGGGAGCCCCTGTCTCCTGTGCACTATTTTGTCGTTTTTAGGGGGTAGATTCATTAATACACTGTGCAAATTGCGGGTATTGAAAAAAAAAGAAGCCAAAAACACCCCCAGCAAAAAATGCACACATGCCGGCTCATTAATGGTAGAATGGGTTGCACACTGCCGCAATCCACAATGATTTAAGAGAGAAGGCACAATGAATTGTACAGTAAAAATGGCACGCCTATTATGTGTTTTGTAATAGTAATCACTGAATTTGGTTGAAATCCGAGAGAAACGCACCTCGAAGTCTGAGTCTGTATTGGGCCTTCCTTTTATTTGCCTTGCCTAATTTGTTTTTGGCTTAGGAATGGAATGTTCAAAACTATATCTGCTTTTGTTTCACCTGGGTGTAGGGTTCAGAATGGGATCAATCAGACCCTGCAACTTAGTGCTTTGATAAGAAGAATGAAATCTCAGGTTTCGATTGAGTTACATAGTGTTGCCCGGGTTTGGAACCCAGTTTTTATAAGTTCATATGCGCGCATGCATTTGTCATCACCTCATTGGTTTGAAGAAGATCGGGGCTGTTCACTTTCTTTCACTTGGTCGCTTGGTATCTAACAACCTCTTTGCTTGCGGGGGCAGGAGTGGTGAAGTAAGTCTGAGAGAGCGCTTTGCGAAAGAATCGTGTGGCGCGTAGGGTTCCAGTTGGGGTTTCCGGCCCCCTTGGTCTTCACCAAATTGTGGAAGAGGGGAGTGAGTATCAACTCTCTCTCTCGTGCCTTTCTTTAGCTTGTTCCTGGATGTCTTGATTTCGCTTTTGATTGGAGCTGCTATTGCTGTCGCAACGACGATTTTTTGACGGGCTTCGCGCCCCGCCATCCCTCTCTGGGGAGACAATGGCGCGCGGTGAAAATGAGGTGTTTTATAGCCGTAAAATTTACAACTATAATTTTTAGGAGTCGCCACCTAGTATTAAGGTTACTAGGAACCTATCGGTCTGCGAGAGTCTAGGTAAGGGGACTTGTTGCGTAAAGGGAAGGTATTAGCACCCCTAGTAAGCCTTACCTGAGGTAAGCTGCATTGTTGTTTGATTGTTTTTCTAAGTTAAAAATTTTGCACTGCATTTTCAAAAAACATTTTTTTTGTCTGCGGGTGTACTTTACAATGTAAATTTACACCATAGTAAAAACCCTTTTTTATCTATGGATGTACTTTATAATATAAATTTACATCGTAGTAAAAACCTTTTTTTATCTACGGATGTACTTTACAATGTAAATTTACACCCTAGTAGATAAAACAAAAATATTTAAAATTATTTTTTATATTTTGGCTAAATTCCAACGGATAATCATAAACCGGTTACGATATCCAATTTTCATTTCAAAATATGAGAAAGATGCAACATAATTTTTTTATGAAAAAATATATATGGAAAAATCATGGAATTTGGCCGTATGCAGAAAAAACAAATACATTTTTTATATTTTTGAATTTTTTGTAATAATAATAGTAGCAAGAAATAAAAATACTTTTTTTTTTGTCAATTTGTATTTTCCAAAATTTTATTATATTTTTTTAATTTTTTTTGGGCTGGGCTGGGCTTCCAGTCCTCACGGGTTGGAAGCCCAGAAGGGTATGGCAGGGCTTTGTGCCATCGTGGGCTGGGAGCCCAGGAAGATGTGGACTGGGCTTTCATCCATCATGGGTCGGAAGCCCAAAGGAAGTGGGTTGGGCTTCCAGCCATCATGGGCGGAAGCCCCACATTATTCAGGCCTGTGCCAAAATAAAGACCCAATCTCTTGCACGTTCGGGCCAGGCACAAAAGCCCGGCCCAAAATCCTTATGCCCGGCCCTGCATGAACAGTGGGACGATTACATCCCACTGCATGCAGGGACGAGAGCTTGAAGATGATGAACAGGAAAAAAACCAAATGTTGTGAAAGGCGCACCTGTTGGTATGATTGGGTAGCTGAGGTCGAGGTGGTTGTCCTGGTGGTTGTGGCGTTGTCAACGGTGGCCTGTGGTGGCCGGAGGGAGCTCTTGAAGTCTCCGGTGCTACTGGTGGTGCTACGCCTACTGCTGCTACTGCCTCGCCTGAGGTGGTGATTGGGTTTCAGGCGTCGAGGGGAAGATTTCTGGTGATGAAGGGGTGAAGTTGGGTGGCCTGAACTGGTGGCCAAAGTGCTGACCGAGAAGGAGGGAGAGACTGACGCCTCTGGTTTTAGAGAGAGAAGCCGAGACCGAGAGAGAGAGAAAGCTGCACCGAGAGGGATGAAGAGACTATGTTTTTACGTAAGTTTTCCTTTGTTTTCTTTGCTTTTCTCTGCCCAAATTTCTGTCGATTTTTCCTCCCCCTTTTTTTTTTCTGCATGCATTTCAAGCATGAATTTATAGGCAAGAGGCAACCCTTCGGTTGCCCATTGCGTGCACCGATGGGTTGCCTCTTCACCTGAAAGTGAAGAGACAGAGGCGAAGGCTTATCCGCACTTGTTCGATCACTGAACAGTGCGATCCACGCGTGATGATTTTGAGGGGAGAGTGTAAAATCTAATTTTGGTCCCTCAAGTTTTAATTGGTTCAATCGCACCCTCTAATTGGTTTTAAACTTTTAAATTTGTGCGATTGTGTCCCTGTGAAAAATTCAATGTTAGCCTTAAATTTGCGTGCCTTTTTTATTTTGGTCCCTGACATCCAATTTATGCTATTTGACCCTCAATTGACCATTAAACTCTCAATTGTTTCCAATTGGACCCCTGATTTTGCATAATTGGCTTGGTTTAGTCTTCGAAAATTCATCTTCTCAATTGAACCCGAATTAAATTCAAAAGCTTGATTTTTCACTAATTAGCAACTTAAAGTATAATTAAGTCCTTACACTTAATTAAATCCTTTAATTGGACCCTAAATTAATTCCCAAACATAATTATAGTTTTAAATTGGCCGACGATTAAATCAACTTGGCCCATAAAAATATAATTATATCTCTTGACTTAATTTTTACACAGATTTAACCGATGATAAATTATTTTTGCCTTAAATCTGTATTTTCTTCTATTTTTGGGGATAAAAGAGATACAATTAGACTCTCGAAAACAACCAAAATTTGCACATTGATTTTTCTACCAACGCCGACCCTTTTTATTTTATTTTTGTTATTTTTTAGTATATTTTGGGGAGTCACCCAAAAATTGGGTGATGACAGTTGCCCCCCTCTTTACCATGCTTACGACTTAAGTCTTGTAAAAGACTTGAATAGTAAGCTTTGTAAAGAAAAAGAAAAGTGAATTTATCATACCAAGAAATGGTTGATCCATCCAGAGATGAGAATGAGGACTATAAAACGCACTCAGAAAGAAATGATAAGATAGGGCTAGAAAGCGCACTACCTAAGAATTGGGGCCTAAGGAGGACACTCGAAAAGGATGGAAGATGGTGATGTTTGTGAATGACACAATAAAATGGTCTCATTGTAATGGGTGACCTACCCAGGTAAAAATGGTGAAGATGGCTCATTGTAATGGGTGACCTACCCAAGTGAGAATGGTGAAGATAGTAAAAACAAAAAGACGGTCTTGTTGTAATGGGTGACCTGGCCAATTGAAAATGGTGAAGATTTCATGGGATGGAAGATAAGGCTAGAAAACGCACTATCTTAGTTGATGATTGAGAGTTAGAAAACGCACTCAAAGATGAAGGAAAAATAGGGCTGGAAATTGCACTATTCACATTGATGATCGAGGGTTTAGAAAACACACTCGAAGATGAAAAGGAAAATAGGGCTGGAAATCGCACTATTTAAATTGATGGTCGAGGCTTGGGAAACACACTCGAAGATGAGGGAAAACAGGGCTGGAAAGTGCACCATTTAAGTTGATGGTCGAGGGTTGAAAAACGCACTCAACAAGGAGGATAAGGATGGAAAGCGCACTATCTTGATTGGTGGTTTGAAAACACACACGAGAAGGAAGAAAAATAGGGTTGGAAAACACACTATTTTAGCTTATGGTTAAGGGTTGAAAAACGCACTTAAACAAGAAGGATAGGGATGGAAAACACACTATCTTAATTGATGGTTTGAGGGTTGGAAAACTCACTCAAATGACAGGAAAGGAATGACTAAGAAGCTCACGATCCTAATTAATAGTTGAGGGTTGGAAACGCACTCAAAGATGAGGGAAAATAAATTGCAAAGAAGCGCACGATTCTAATTAATAGTTGAGAGTTGGAAAATTCACTCAAATGATAAGAAAGGAATGGCTAAGAAGCGTATGATTCTAATTGATAGTTGAGGGTTGAAAAACTCACTCAAATGAGAGGAAGGAAAATGACTAAGAAGCGCACGATCCTAATTGATAGTTGAGGGTTGGAAAACTCACTCAGATATGAAGGGAAAGGTAGGGCCGGAAAGCACGCTATTTTAATTGATGGCGAGGGTTGGGAAACACACTCGAAAGGAGAAGACATAGGGTTGAAAAACGCTATATCTATGCTGATGGAGGACTCATTGGGCACTCAGAGGAGTGAAAATAATAACGGCTCAAAAGTGCACACAAAAACAAAGAGTGGAGGTTTGTAAATTACAAATCTCTCCGACACATTTCGTGGATACCTAGGGAGATGCAATGCATGATGACACACAAATAAAGTTGAAAATCATGCTCAAGGAAATGAAAGAGGTGAAAGCTTGAAAGCGTGAACACAAAATGATGAATGAAGGTTCGTAAATTACGATCCCTCCAAAACCTTTTTTAGATTCTTAATGTGGATGCAATGTATGATGACACCCAAAATTAGAAAAAGAGATAAAGTTGAAAAGTATGCTCAAGGAAATGCAAAAGGTGAGAGCTTGAAAGCATGCACACAAAATGATGAATGAAGGTTCGTAAATTACGATCCCTCCAAAACATTTTTTAGATTCTCAATGTGGATGCAATGCATGATGATACCCAAAATTAGAAAAGAGATAAAGCTAAAAAGCATTCTCAAAGAGGTAAGAGCTTGAAAGCGTGCACACAAAATGAATGAAGGTTTGTAAATTACGATCCCTTCGAATATTTTTTAGATTTTCAATGGGGATGCAATGCATGATGATGCATGTATACTTACCTGAGAGATATAGGTCCCCTTTCTTCCTTCAGGCCTTCTTTTCCGGGATTTGGACCTCTGTATTTGATGGCTTCTCGCTTCTGCTTACTCAAGCCGCAACTTGTGATTTTGACCACTAGAGATGATAGATCTTCCATATCAACATGCCCCCCGAGTTTAATCCAGATTCTTCGAAAAGGAATTATGGAGTCACCTTCGTGATTTGACAGCTTCTCGCTTCTGCATATGCAAGTCGCAACTTGTTGATTTTGACCACTGGAGATGATAGATTTTCCATATCAACATGCCCCTCGAGTTTGATCCAGATTCTTTGAAAAGAAATTTTGGAGTCAACTTCATGATTTGATGGCTTCTCGCTTCTGCATACTAAAAGCCGCAACTTGTTGATTTTGACCACTGGAGATGATATACCCCCTGAGTTTGATCCACATTTTTTGAAAAGAAACGATGGAGCCAACTTCAATTGCATTTTAGATTGCCCCCCTATTTGGTCATGCCCCAAAAGTGTTTTGGGCTTCAGGTGTTTGTAGGAAGGGGTTGGTTATTTACAAAGATGGTGTTTTTCATGTGAGATTTTTGGAATTTCAAAGTCATTCCAAGCACAAAAACCATTTTGATTGCCGCAGTCGGGTCATGTCATATCAGTGTTTTAGGCTACGAGTGTTTGCAGGAAAGGGATGACTATTTGCAGAAAATATTTTCATGTAAAACTTTTGGAATTTCAAAGTCATTCCAAGCACAAAAACCATTTTGATGTTTGTTTAACAAACTTGTTCTCGAAAGAATTCAAGTGATCTCATTGTCAGGTTTTATGTTGACTTTGACAAGAATATGAAATGATATTTGCAAGTCTCGTATGTCAGGAAGGCTTCGATCAAGTCGTGTAAAGCATTTGTAAGGATTGTTTCAAATGGAAAAGCATTGCTTATCGATCCAGATAACTCGTATTTGATCAGAAAGGGCTTTATTAGGCTTGTAACGTAGGCTTAGGTTACTGGCTACGAAAAAAAAATATTTGTAGGCTCAAAAGGTGTTTAAGGGTTTTTTAGACTAAGGATCACTTAGTGCTTACTCTTAGAACTTCATTTAGCCCTCATGATTGATTTTCATAGTGACCTAGCATGCCCCCCAGTTTTTTGTTTGGGCTTTCATCTTGACATGCCCCCCGGTGTTTGTTTGGGCTTTTTCATTGGTATTTGGCACTAACGTTGTGCTGACTTGACATGCCCCCCAAGTATTTTGTTTGGGCTTTTTCATTGGTTTCTGGCACTAACGTCGTGCTGACTTGACATGCCCCCCAAGTATTTTGTTTGGGCTTTTTTATTGGTTTTTGGCACTAACATTGTGCTGACTTGACATGCCCCCAAGTATTTTGTTTGGGCTTTCTATGTTGGGTTTTTAGTAGTACCAAAATGTTGAATTAATTTGCTATAGTGTACTAAAACCCTTTTTTATGTTTATGCCCCCCAACTTTGTTCGGGCGTCACTTGTCATTGAGGACTGTTTTGTAGGATTTTTTTTTTTGCACTTGCCCCCAGGTGTAGGGTGTGATCCTTGTCGGGGTTAATTATCAAGAAAAAGAAAAAAAATATTAGGCTCAAATAGGGACTTCAAGGGATATTTGAGACTTTGTGAAGGCATATCAAAGATGGTCTTTCCTCGTTTCAAAAACATGCATTCTGAATCATTAAGCTTTGCTTTTCCATGCAAAACAAGTTTTGGATTTTTTTTTGATTATTTGTTTGGCTAAGATATTAGCTTTATTATGTGGCTTTTGGTGGTATGAGATCACCTTTCAATGAAATCCTTTGAATTCCAGAACACATTTGTTAAACAAAAATCAAATTGGCATTTATTTTCGTACTAGAATTTGATTTGCCAAAAATCTTGATGAAATCATGGGATCATGTATACTTTGGATGAAAGGGTATATGGAGTGCTTGTGTTATTTAGACAAAAAAAGCAAGAGCAAATCATAAACACAAGAAAATACATAATCACTTCAAGGAAATGTTTGCTTAACAACAAAAAGGTCTTCGTGGTGTTTCAAGCAAAATTGTCAATAAGTCAAAATTGGTTTAAACCGAGATATGTCATGTGAGCATGACCAAACAGAGAGCAATTATGGAAGCAGGCTAAATTTTCCAACTCTGGTGCATTTTTTTCAAAGATTCTTGCAGAGATCATCTCAGTGCTTGCTCGAGTACGCCGTCATGATAAGTCATTCTAGCTTTCAGACAAACTAGTTTTCTCAGAAGTGGAAATGACGGTGAGCACATTCTTCTTTGTCCATAGTTCTTTGATAGAGTTGTGTAATAATGGACATAAGCTCTCTTTGGGGACCTATATTTTTGTTTGTCGATGATATGTTATGCAATGATGAATGCATGTGAATGCAAATGTATGTACATACATAACAAGTAAATTATCAGGAATGGTGTACCCAAAAGCAAGTTCTAAGCCATTACATGAGGGGTAAGTTTTCTATCTGGTCTCAGAAGGTCTATGAACTGCCCAGTGACCACCTTACATGAAGGTAGTGTAGGGGCTTACAAGAAATGGTTGGGGCACAGTATGACCGCCATTATCAAGTAAACACTCAGTTCATAGTTGGATGTTTCACGAATCTGAACCCCGACCAAAAGTCATGGGGCAGACCGCTACTCCCCACCTAACTTAAAATTGAGTTTACTGATAAAATTAAAATGCATGATTACATTGATTTAAATTTTATGATATGCATGAGCTGAAAGTAAAATGCATGCTAAAGCAGTAAAAACACGTGCAAAAACAAACTTAAGAATAAAGAATCAAACAAACAAATCTTAGTCCGGCAAGTCCCCAGTGTAGTCGCCATCTGTCACGACGACGATTTTTTAACGCGCTTCGCGCCCCGCCATCCCTCTCTGGGGAGACAATGGCACGAGGTGAAAATGAGGTGTTTTATAGCCGTAAAATTTACAACTATAATTTTTAGGAGTCGCCACCTAGTATTAAGGTTACTAGGAACCTATCGTTCTGCAAGAGTCTAGGTAAGGGGACTTGTTGCGTAAAGGGAAGGTATTAGCACCCCTAGTACGCCTTACCTGAGGTAAGCTGCATTGTTGTTTGATTGTTTTTCTAAGTTAAAATTTTTGCACTGCATTTTCAAAAAACCTTTTTTTTTGTCTGCGGGTGTATTTTACAATGTAAATTTACACCGTAGTAAAAACTCTTTTTTATCTACTGATGTACTTTACAATATAAATTTACACCGTAGTAGAAACCCTTTTTTATCTACGGATGTACTTTACAATGTAAATTTACACCCTAGTAGATAAAACAAAAATATTTAAAATTATTTTTTATATTTTGGCCAAATTCCAACGGATAATCATAAACCGGTTACGATATCCAATTTTTGTTTCAAAATATGAGAAAGATGCAACATAATTGTTTTACGAAAAAATATATATGGAAAAATCATGGAATTTGGCCGTATGTAGAAAAAACAAATACATTTTTTATATTTTTGAATTTTTTGTAATAATAATAGTAGTAAGAAATAAAAATACTTTTTTTTTTGTCAATTTGTATTTTCCAAAATTTTATTATTTTTTTTGGCTTGGGTTGTCAGCCACAGTGGGCTGGGCTTCCAGCCCGTGACGGTTGGAAGCCCAGAAGGGTATGGCTGGGCTTCGTGCCATCGTGGGCTGGGAGCCAAGGAAGGTGTGGGCAGGGCTTTAGGCCATCATGGGCCGGAAGCCCAAAGGAAGTGGGCTGGGCTTCCAGCCATCATGGGCCGGAAGCCCACATTATTCAGTCCTATGCCAAAATAACGACCCAATCTCTTGCACGTTCGGGCCAGGCACAAAAGCCCTGCCCAAAATCCTTATGCCCGGCCCTGCATGAACAGTGGGACGATTACATCCCATTGCATGCAGGGACGAGAGCTTGAAGATGATGAACAGGAAAAAAACAAATGTTGTGAAAGGCGCACCTGTTGGTGTGGTTGGGTAGCTGAGGTCGAGGTGGTTGTCCTGGTGGTTGTGGCGTCGTCAACGGTGGCCAGAGGGAGCTCTTGAAGTCTCCAGTGCTGCTGGTGGTGCTACACCTGCTGCTGCTACTGCCTCGCCTGAGGTGGTGATTGGGTTTCAGGCGCCGGGTGGCCTTTTTTATTTTGGTCCCTGACTTCCAATTTATGCTATTTGACCCTCAATTGACCATTAAACTCTCAATTGTTTCCAATTGGACCCCTGATTTTGCATAATTGGCTTGGAAAATTCAATTTAGTCTCCGAACATTCACATCTTCTCAATTGAACCCGAATTAAATTCAAAAGCTTGATTTTTCAATGATTAAGCCCTTAATAAAATTAATTTGATCAACTTAAAGTATAATTAAGTCCTTGCACTTAATTAAATCCTTTAATTGGACCCTAAATTAATTCCCAAACATAATTATACTTTTAAATTGGCCGACGATAAAATCAAGTTGGCCCATAAAAATATAATTATATCTCTCGACTTAATTTTTACACAGATTTAACCGATGATAAATTATTTTTTGCCTTAAATCTGTATTTTCCTCTATTTTTGGGGACAAAAGAGATATAATTAGACTCTCGAAAACAACCAAAATTTGCACATTGATTTTTCTACCAACGCCGACTCTTTTTATTTTATTTTTGTTATTTTTTTGGTATATTTTGGGGAGTCACCCAAAAATTGGGTGATGACAATTGCTGTCTTGCATGCTGCGTCTAGAGACTGAAGAGACGCACAGAGAATAAAGGCAAAAGCCAAAGCAGCCCCTAGAAAGAAATGAAAACAGACGAGCTCATTAAGGGCAGAACGGTATCGACACTTCCACAATCCACAATCATTTTACTCTCAGTGCAC